>OZ012673.1:48863645-49463645 GCA_963942505.1 Lordithon lunulatus
TTGATTTTTTTATATATATATAATTAGATACAATCATATCAAAAAATAATGTAATGGGGGAAGATGCTTCACTTATGTTGATTGTCCGTATTCACTTAAGAAGAAACATGTAACATTTGTGCGAGATTTGGTTTTGTAAATAATGTTTAATGGCATAATTTAAAAATATTGAGTTTGGATGGTTTGTTTGGACACGCGCCCAGCCAGTATTTTCAGTTTTATTATTATATTAATGTATGATTTCAGGACATTTGGCTTGTGAAATTTGATGCGCGTCGAATAGCAAAGATTTCATTTCGCTGAGCGCACAGCTATTTTATAGATTATTTATAATGGTCGTTTTAGACAAGACAATTTCTTAGCTCAAAAGTTAGTCAAGATGTGAGACAATTTAAATTGTCTCGTATCATACAGTAAATTATTTGAAATATTGAATTGAATAATAATAATAATAGATCGAATGGAAAAATATAACGCGTTCTATTTGTCAAGGACAAATCGTATGGGAGGAGGATATATAAATTCATTTCTTGAACAACTTTTGAGCTAAGAAATTATCTTGTCTAAAACGACCTTAAGTCAAGACAATTTCTTAGCTCAAAAGTTGTTCAAGAAATGAATTCATATATCCTCCTCCCATACAATTTATCCTTGACAAATAGAACGCGTTATATTTTTCCATTCGATCTACCAACCAATTCAATATTTCAAATAATTTGCTGATACGAGATAATTTAGATTGTGTCGCATCTTGACTAACTTTTGAGTCAAGAAATTGTCTTATCTAAAGGTCGTTTTAGACAAGACAATTTCTTGACTCAAAAGTTAGTCAAAATGCGAGACAATCTAAATTATCTCGTATCATACAGCAAATTATTTGAAATATTGAATTGGATGGTAGATCGAATGGAAAAATATAACGTGTTCTATTTGTCAATGACAAATTATATGGGAGGACGATATATGAATTCATTTCTAGAACAAATTTTGAGCTAAGAAATTGTCTTGTCTAAAACGACCTTAACGCCGCGGTCATTTGTTGTGCCATCGCTTTATTCTCCGCGGATTTGTAATAGGAGTAAAAATTGCTAAAAATTACACTTGTTATGTAAAAAAAAACTAATTGCTATGGCACGAATATAGAAAACTTGACACATCCATTTCCGGAAATTGTCTTTTCAGTGAACTGAATCGTTTTTTGACACCATTCGTTTCGTTTTTTTTGACACTATTCATTCAGTTGCAATTTACAATTGAAGAGTAAGCGTATTTTTAAACGATAGTTATATAATAACGCTCCGTTAAATACATAATGGATCATTTTGCATTTCACGTTATTTTTTAACATTTATTAGTATTGCGCGTATTTTTAAACGATAGTTATAAAATAACTCCCCTTTAAATCTTTTTGCATTTCACACCACAGGGCTTTATATCCGCTTTCTTTTATCGTTTCGAAGCTGTTTGTAGCTGGCTTAAAACAGCCTGGAACAGCGATAACCGTATGAAACGAACAATTCATGATACGATCCAGTTACTAAAACAACAATTCCTATCCAAAAAATCCAACAATATTTTTTCAGTCGCAAACCCGTCCCTCTCGTTCTCACAATTTTTGAACACAGCACGTGGAAAAATCAGTCCCCTCAAACACGCGCGCATGCGCCCATCCCCTCTCTTTCTCTCTCTCACCCTCACGTACATTATATAAAGATCCTTTAAATGCATGTATACATAACGATTACAGCGGCTAGGTCTAGGTGACCGCTTTCTCGTAGGTGGGCGGCGGCGAGTCCTGGATGAGCCGGCGGTCGTGCGTGGGCAGCATAACTGCCACGTGGTACGGCGGCGGCGGCAGTTCGACGTGCACGGGTGTCCCACCTGACGTCGTTGTCGTAGTCGCAGGGGGCTGTGACGAGTCCTCGAACGTTTCGTTTTGCTCGCTGGAGATTTGGACCGAGGGGCGGCGGTCGCGTCGCGTGCCGAACGCCTCAAACAGCGACACAAAACCGCCGACGAGGAGGATGAGAATTAGGATCGCGCAGAAGGTTAATGCTTCCATACCCATATTTTCCTAAAACACAAGAAGACATATTAAAATGTGCCTGATTACACCTAGCAAACAGCAGAAGGTGGTTTGGATACATATGCCGAATGCTATAGGAAAGATTAACAAGACGAAAGTAGAGGAAAAATAATCATTTCAACTTACCCCCTAGGAGGAAAGTTAAACCCCATCTGGCGGCACCACATCAATTAGCAATGCACACCCATATGGATCTACTACAAGGTGATCCTGATGGCATGAGCATGTCGACGGTTATTACCATTATGGGTGTGCATTGCTAATTGATGAGTCCTTCGTTCGATAATGTTACAATTTGTACAGCTTCTGTTTCATTCCAACGTCTATCCAGTGGCATATTTTACACTTATATAGAGCAAAAAAACATTTCAACACCAATTTCTTAACTTAATAGGCGATTTTGGCCAGCAAAATGTAGAACTAATTAATAATTTTCATGCAATGCATTAAACGTCAAAATCTGTCAACCATTTTATTTCCAGGGAGTAGTTGATACATGAAAATAAATGACAAACACCTTGAATAGCGCTTGTGGTCGATTACACCTTTTGTTTAATTACTCAGTGTTTCCAATAGAGAGAAACTAAAGTTACTATATTCTCTAGATAATGTATTTATTATTGTTGTTATAACAACTAATACTTATAAGGCACCTTACACGATCAATAATACTGTCAATATTCTAGAATAATGACAGTATTGCTGTTAAATAATATGTTTAAAATGTTCATTATTTTTAAATATTGACAGTATTACTTATCATGTAAGGTATAGTAACGATGAAATGAAGAGAATACTGATGTATGTCCTGATAATTGATTACTTGATAAATATAAAAGGAGGATTGGAGAAAATACTGACAGTATTAGGATTGACAGTATTATTGACCGTGTAAGGTGCCTTTTAGGGTTCAATAGCTATTGATACATTTATAAGGAACCTTACACGATCAATATTACTGTCAATATTTTAGAATAATGACAGTATTGTTGTACGATAATATGTTGAAAATTATTCTAAAATGTTGCCAGTATTACTATTCATCGTGTAAGGTATAGTAATGATGTAATGAAGAGTATACTGATATTTATCCGGATAATTGATTACTTCATAAATATAAAAGGAGGATTGGAGTAAATATTGATAGTACTAGAAATATGGACCGTGTAAGTTGCCTTTATGGAACGTTGGTCAATACGGGGGTTAAGTCTTGGTTTCCTAGGAAGCGGTGTCGACAAAAGCTGCCGTATTTCACGTCACTAATTTTTTTTACATATATTTAAATAAATCTGGTAATCCAGTGAGCGGTATACTTCAAAGTATTGGGAAAATGTCGTGAATTACACTAGAATCTGATGAGTTATTCAATTATATGTACTTAAAACATATCTTGTAATGTGTAAATGACGTCAAAAACGGCCGTTTTTCTCGTCACCGCTTGCTAGGAAACCAGGACTTTAATGTTTGTCAATATTGAGTAATATTGCTAACAATCTCCCAAAGTAAACTGAATATAATCTAAAATAAAATTGTGATATAAAAGATATGCTTTAAGGTCGTTTTAGACAAGACAATTTCTTAGCTCAAAAGTTGTTCAAGAAATTAATTCATATATCCTCCTCCCATACAATTTGTCCTTGATAAATAGAACGCGGTATATTTTTCCATTCGATCTACCATCCAATCTAATATTTCAAATAATTTGCTGTATGATACGAGACAATTTAGATTGTCTGGCATCTTGACTAACTTTTGAATCAAGAAATTGTCTTGTCTAAAACGACCTTTAGTTATGCTTACCCCATTGAAATAATATTTGGCAGCGACTATAAGAAACGGAATGAGTCCAATGATGGCCCACACACCGCACTTAATTTTCCCAGCGGGAGCAGCTCCGCCGTCTGCTGGCGTCAGTGTGTTGTGCTCCGCATTCGTCACATATTCGAGTGATGATCGTCGCGCCCGCTGATTGGTGTACTGCCTACCCCCACTCGTTGAACCCCCATTTTCTGCCAGACTGCCATTACTAAAATATGGAAAATAATACAAAAAATATTAACGACGACAAGAAATAACCATTGAAATCTAACAGTTTTGTTTATTAAATTACGACCGATACTACAGACTAAAGCTCTGGTTTCCTAGGAGAACGGTCGCTTTAAAGCGGCCGCTTTGACGTCATTCACAAATCACAAAGGTCGTTTTAAGTATATGTAATAGAAGAACTCACAATTTTTCATCGTAATTCATTGCGTTTTTGCAGTACGTTGACGTATTACACTTTATAGGAAACTATATTCGTTTATATACACGTAGAATTATTTTTGTGACGTAAAAATGACGTCAAAAGCGGCCGTTTTTAAGCGGCCGTTTCCTAGGAAACCAGGGCTTAACGTCTTGGTTTCTTAGTAAAGCCTTGGTTTCCTAGGAAGCGGTGTCGACAAAAGCGGCCGTATTTAACGTCATTTTGACGTCACACATTTATTTTACGTATATTTAAATAAATCTAGTAGTCCAGAGAGCGGTATACTTCAAAGTATTGAGAAAATATCATGAATTACATTGGAATCTGGTGAGTTTTCAATTACATGTACTTAAAACGTATCTTGTAATGTTTAAATAACGTCAAAAACGGCCGTATTTATCGACAACGCTTACTAGGAAACCAGGACTTAAGCGGTGTCGTTAACAGCGGCCGTTTTTGACGTCAGTTACATATTACAAGATACGTTTTAAGTACATGTAATTGAATAACTCACATTTCAGTGTAATTCATGATATTTTCTTAATACTTTGAAGTATACCGCTCTCTGGATTACCAGATTTATTTAAATATACGTCAAAGAAACTTTTGTCGCCAAAATGACGTTAAATACGGCCGCTTTTGTGGACACCGCTTCCTAGGAAACCAATTCATAAGAACCTAGATACTCGATACTAGAGACCTGTTTCAAGAGACCTGATACTAGATACTGGAGAGTTGATAGCACAAATTAGAGACCAGTGTACTGAATAATGAAGAATGAACAAAACTAAAAATACCCGAGGTTAAAGATAAAGAAATAAGAGGAAATCAGGAGGTATATTACGGCATCCATAACAATACCACAAAAGAGCTAGATTTTGATAAAGCATTCGACCGAGTTAAGCTTGATGTCCTGGTGAAGAAGACTTTTAAACTGATTGGACTAGACGGAGCGGATATCAAAATAATCACAAATTTATACTGGCACCAAATGTCGATAGGCAGAGTAGAGGGAATTGACATACCAACAGCAAAGATCAAGAGAAGGTTTAGACAGGGGGTGCATCCATAGAAAGAAAAAAACTAAGGTAGAAATAGCCTGACAATTAATAATAGTTAGTAGTAACATCTACATAATTTTCTTACTTATGATGGTGATGGTGGTGATTGTGAAGGTGATGATGGCCGGCGGCTGCAGGTCCAGGGAACCTGTTGTGGTGGTACGGGGGTGCCCTAGTGTGTCGGCCGGACGCGACGCTCTCGATCGACTGGAATCTGTGCACGGGGGTGACCATCGGTTTGGGGTGCAGACCGCCGCAGAATAGGGGCCTTCTGGTGCCTGCTGCCAACACAACAATCGCACAGTGAGTTAAACTAATTCCCGTATTGCAAGAATCACGCGTTGTAAACATTTTGCACAGACACATGTGTAGTTTCTGCGCGCATTTTTTCAACACCCGTTTCAGCATCGTGCATCAACATCAAAGTCAAACTTGTCAAATAAAACTATAATTTATTAATGTTTGACTTTAGTATATGAACAGTAAAGCTCTAGATTTACGATTAAAGGAGATCACTTATGCCCGTATTCACCAACATCCTATAACTTTATACATCCCATAAGCTATTGAATAGCCGGCCACACACGTGCGGATTTTCCGGCGGATGGCATTCCATGAATCTGTCACATTATCCGTTGTGGAATGAATGTATATGTCAGAAAGCCTACTGACGTAAGAATTAAAATATTTCTAAAACAAAATTTGCTGACTGGAATCGTAAAAAATGAGAAACAATGTAGTGCATAGTTCAAGTCGCTTGAAATAGTGGACGGGTATAGTTTGGTTAGCAGGGAACGACCGCCCGCCCACCCCACCTTCGCTCGAATAGTTTTTTCAATGGATACAGGCGTTTTATATTGTTGAAACTACTCCAAAAAGAGTGTTACCCTATGGAAAAACTATGCGAACAAAGGTGGGGTGGGCGGTCGGGCCCTGCTAACCAAACTATGCCCGTCCACTATTTCAAATGACTTGAACTATTCACTACGCTATTATCCATTACTTTCTATGATTCAATTAGTTTCATATATTAATTTATGGCTGAATCATAAAAAAATGTGAGAAATAATGTAGTGTATAGTTTAATTGTATGAAATAATGGACATGTATAGTCGTAAGTTGGTATGGGCCACCGGTCCACCCCACCTTTGCTTGCATAGTTTTTTTCCAAAGGATACAATACTGCCTGAAATGGTTTTAGTAATGAAAAACGTCTGTATCCATTGAAAAAACTATGCGAGTGAAGGTGGGGTGGGCTGGTGGTCCCTTACCAACCAGACTATGCCCGTCCACTGTTTCAAATGACTTTAACTCTGCATTACATTGTTATCTGTAACTTTTTATGTTTAAAACAATTTCATTAATAGATTTAGATTTCATTTGTAAAATAAATACGGGAAATAATGTAGTAGAGAGTTGAAGTCTTTTGAAATATTGAACGCGTATAGTTTGGTTGGTCTTGCTACTATACGAGGCAGTAGTAAGACCAACAAACTATTCCCGTTCAATATTTCAAAAAACTTCAACTCTATACTACATTGTTTCCCATATTTGTTTTACAAATTAAATCTAAATCAATTAATGAAATTGTTTTAAATAAATTATGTTACGGATAATAATGTAATACACGGTTCAAGTCATTTGAAATAGTGGACGGGCATAGTTAGGTTGGTAGGGGCCGCCCGCCCACCCCACCTTCGCTCGCATAGTTTTTTCAATGGATACAGACGTTTTTCATTGCTTAAACAATTCCAGGCAGTATTGTATCCTTTGGAAAAAAACTATGCAAGCAAGGGTGGGGTGGACGGGTGGCCCATACCAACCTGACTATACATGTCCATTATTTCATATAATTGTGAGAAATAATGTAGTGCATAGTTTACTACATTATTTCTCACAATTTTTTATGATTCAGCCATAAATTAATAAATTAAATTAATTGAATTATAAAAAGTAATGGATACTGTGTAGTATAGAGTTCAAGTCATTTGAAATAGTGGATGGACATAGTTTGGTTGCTAGGGACCACCCGCCCACCCCACCTTTGCTCCCATAGTTTTTTTCACAGGAGAACACTCTTTCTGAAATGGTTTAAACAATATAACACGTCTGTATCCATTGAAAAAACTATTCGATCGAAGGTGGGGTGGGTGGGCGGTCCCTACCAACTTAACTATACCCGTCCAGTATTTTAAACGACTTGAACTATGCACTACATTGTTTCTCACAATTTTTGTATGAATCAGACATAAATTAATAAATGAAATTAATTGAATTATAGAAAGTAATGGATAACAATGTACTGTAGAGTTCAAGTCATTTGTAATAGTGGACGAGCATAGTTTGGTTGGTAGGGACCACCCGCCCACCCCACCTTCGCTCGCATAGTTTTTTCAATGGATACAGACGTTTTATATTGTTTAAACCATTTCAGAAAGAGTGTTCTCCTGTGAAAAAAACTATGGGAGCAAAGGTGGGGTGGGCGGGTGGTCCCTACCAACCAAACTATGCCCGTCCACTATTACAAATGACTTGAACTCTACACTACATTGTTATCCATTACTTTCTATAATTCAATTAATTTCATTTATTAATTTATGTCTGATTCATACAAAAATTGTGAGAAACAATGTAATACATAATTGTTTCACACATTTTTTTTATGAATTAAACTTAATTAATAAATGAAATTAATTGAATTATAAAAAGTAATGGATAACAATGTAATGCATAGTTCAAGTCATTTGAAACAGTGGATGGGCATAGTCTGGTTGGTAGGGACCACCCGCCCACCCCACCTTTGCTCGCATAGTTTTTTTAATGGATACAGACGTTGTATATTGTTTAAACCACTTCAGGAAGAGTGTTATCCTGTGAAAAAAACTATGCGAGCAAAGGTGGGGTGGGCGGGCTGGCCCCTACCAACCAGACTATGTCCGTCCACTGTTTCAAATTACTTGAACCCTGCATTACATTGTTATCCGTAACTTTTTATGTTTAAAACAATTTCATTAATAGATTTAGATTTAATTTGTAAAATAAATACGGGAAATAATGTAGTGTATAGTTTAAGTCGTTTGAAATATTTAACAGGCATCGTTTGGTTGGTCTTGCTACTATACGAGGCAGTAGTAAGACCAACCAAACTATGCCCGTCCACTAATTAAAATGACGTGAACTCTACACTACATTGTTATCCATTACTTTTTATAATTCAATTAATTTAATTTATTAATTTACGTCTGATTTATACAAAAATTGTGAGAAACAATGTAGTACATAATTGTTTCACACATTTTTTTTATGAATCAAACTTAAATTAATAAATGAAATTAATTGAATTATAGAAAGTAATGGATAACAGTGTAGTGTAAAATTCAAGTCATTTGAAATAGTGGACGGGCATAGTTTGGTTGGTAGGGACCACCCGCCCACACTACCTTTGCTCCCATAGTTTTTTCACAGGATAACACTCTTCTTGAAATGGTTTAAACAATATAAAACGTCTGTATCCATAAAAAAATACTAGGCGAGCAAAGGTGGGGTGGGCCGGTATTCCCTACCAACCAGACTATGCCTGTCCACGATTTCAAATGACTTGAATCTTGCATTACATTGTTATCTGTAACTTTGTATGTTTAAAACAATTTTATTAATTAATTTAGGTTTCATTTATAAAATAAATACGGCAAACAATGTAGTTACTTTATATCCTTAAATATGTATTTAATGTTGCTATCATTAAATACATATCTAAGGAATGTAGTTACTTTAGAATCTCTCTATTGGAAACACTGAAAAATTTAACAAAAGATGTCATTAAAGCTCCAATCACAAACGCTATTCAAGATGTTGACATTTGTTTTTGCTATTTTTGTCACAATGATGTTTTAAATTTATCCATTAAATAGCTTATGTAGCCAAGAAGTTTTTTTTTAAGAATTGATATAATTCGTTAAGAAACTTACCCCCGTATTCACCGACGTTTCATAAATGTATCAATAACTATTGAACCCATAAGTATTCATTGTTATAACAACAATAAATACATTATCTATGGATTGTAGTTACTTTAGATTATCTCTATTGGAAACACTTAATAATTAAACAAAAGGTGTCATTAAAACTTCAATCACAAGCGCCATTCAAGGTGTTTGCCATTTGTTTTAACATATTCTAACACAATGGCGTTGTCAATTTATCCATTCGATAGGTTGTGGGACCTATAAAGTTTATGGGATGTTGGTGAATACAGGCATAACCCCCATATTCACCATCGTTCTAGAAATATATCAATATCTATTGAATCCATAAGTATTTGTTGTTATAGCAACATTAAATACAGTATCTATGAAATGTAGTTACTTTAGATTCGCTCTATTGGAAACACTGAATAATTAAGAAGAGAGAATTAAACAAAAGATGTCATCAAAGCTCCAATCACAAGCACTATTCAATGTGTTTGACAGTTGTTTTGGCAATTTCTGTCACAATGACGTTGTCCATTAAATAGTTTATAGACCTATAAACAGTTTATGAGATGTTAATGAATACGGGCATAATTAGTAGTATAAAACAAAGAAGTTTAATTTTTCCTCGTTTATAATGGAGTACCATTATATAATAATGGTAGGAACAATATTTATTAATATATATATATATATATATATATATATATATATATATATATATATATATACATATATATATATATGTGTGTGTTTGGGCAAAAGGGAATCATTTTTACGATGTTTATGTCTTTTTAACCAAAACATTCTGCTCTTTCCATTGGTACAAACAGTTTGTAAACATTACATTTCCTGAATTAAGCTATTTTGCCACCAGTGATGTGTTGAATTTGTTGATTTAATAAATCACTGGTGTTTGGACAAAAAGGCTTATTTTTACGATTTTTCTGTCTTTTTACCAAAAAAATCTCTCTTTCTATTGGTACAAACAGCTTGTAAACTTACTACATTTGCCCAAACATTAGTGATGTGTTGAATTTGTTGATTTGTAGCTTTTTTCACTCAAACCACAAATTTGTATACACAAACACATTTTGACACTGAACAACACAACATAAACATTTGAGACGGTGGCACTTTCATTTGTCATCTAATTTAGTTTACCCTTTTTCTGTATAATATCAGAAAACAATTTGTACGTTTTAAAGGATTCTATTCTACTAATAAGATAAGAAATCAATTAACCTCCTGATATCAACGTTGGCGCGTATCTACCATTCAATCCCCTACCATTGCTGCCCTTGTTTATCCAAAAATGCATTTATGTGGCCTCCTGCTGCTGCCGCTGCGGTTGTGGATGCACGCGCACTGTAGAACGCGCGTCACGGCGCCCTCGCGCCCCTTTGTACACGATTTACCACACTCTTTGTGTGTGTGTGCCTGTTTTGTTGACGGGCACAGGGGGGGCTGTTTGTGTATGAGCGGCGCGACGCCGTCGTCTGTGGGACTGCTGACGTGGTGGGGACGGTGGGGGAGGCGACGCCGTACAGCCACCGCGTCGATACATGAGGGGGTGAACGTTTTATCGAACCGTCCGGACGCGCGCGCTCTAATGAACATTTGATGCGTAATTATACTCCGAATCCGCTTTCGTAATTAATTTAAGGCCATGACTAGTGCAAATTACATCCAAAAAAAAATCGATGCTTATTATTAGGGGGACGTGAATGCTTTTGCATAATTAATTGCTATTTAGTTTCACTAGGGCACGGCTGGATTAATCTATTTTGAAACTTTGAGACATTTTTCTCTTCCTCTTCCTTGTAAGAAATAAAACACACAACAAATGAACTAAGGCACTGCCCGTTTGGCTACTACTAGTGACTAGTAGTGACACATGCTGACGTCAGCTATACTATTAGGCCCTGTCCGTTTGGCTACTACTAGTGACTAGTAGTGACACATGCTGACGTCACGCTCATACTAAAGCCCTGTCCGATTGGTCACTACTAGTGACAAATGCTGACATAGCGCTATACTATTAGTATGTGTCACTACTAGTCACTAGTAGTAGCCAAACGGACAGGGCCTAATAGTATAGCTGACGTCAGCATTTGTCACTAGTAGTCACTAGTAGTAACCAAACGGACAGGGCCTAAGGCATACTAGATTCGTCAAGAAACTTTAACAAGTTTCTAGTTTCAATTATTCATATGCTATGTTTAGCTCGGGCTTGGCCTAAATCCATTTTGGGCATCTGACAAGAATCCTTCAGTTACAGGGAGGAGACGATTTTCCATGATTCTGGCCAATATTTTCCCGGCAACTGCTAATAGAGATATCCCACGGTTATTTTCACAATCAGCAGTGCTTCACTTGTTATATATATATATATATTCGCTATTGTTAACATATATAAAAACAAGTGAAGCACTGCTGATTGTGAAAATTACCTTGCGATATCTCTACTAATTCTTGCGCTAGAGTACCTTGCTCCCATATGCGGTGGAAGCAATTTAGAGCTTCACTAGAGATGACCTTGAATATCTTCTCCCGCTGTCTTGTTGTTCTTCCTCTTAAGTTTTTAATTTAATATTGGCCCTGTCCGTTTGCTTACTACTAGTGACTTTTAGTGACACATGCTGACGTCATGCTCATACTAAAACCCTGTCCGATTGGTTACTACTAGTGACAAATGCTGACGTCGCGTTATACTATTAGTATGAGCGAGACGTCAGCATGTGTCACTACTAGTCACTATTAGCATTGTCAACAGCATCAATCACAGCTGTCATTGATGCAGTTGGCAATACTATTAGTAGCCTAACGTACGGGACCACTGTAAGCGAAAGTACATGTTTTATTTTTTCGGTAATAAAGATCTATTATTATTATTATTCATTTAAAACATCGAATTATTAAGTTCCTTCAGTGAAATGGACGCTTCAGTGCAGATATGTCCTGTTGAAAATAATGCAAACATTTAGAAAAATCAGGCCTTCTAACCCTGACCTCTGTTTCCTGTTCTTTTTCACTGATGGCCTCGCACAGGGTGTCCACTTTGACGCCACTGTCCCTTACCCCAATCCGACTGTTATCTCAAACAGGGTGACTGTCGATTTTCTGAATGCGCTGGGCTTATGGGCTGTTGTTGAATATACTAAACAACATCCTATACATTTTATACGTCCGATAAGCTATTGAAAGGATAACTTGAAAACGTCATTGTGACAGACATTGCTAAAACAAATGTCAAACACCTTGAATAGCACTTGTGATTGGAACTTTGATGACACCTTTTGTTTAATTATTCAATGTTTCCAATAGAGAGAATCTAAAGTAACTACATTCCCTAGATAATGTATTTATTGTTGCTGTAACAAGGAATACTTTAATAAATTATAATCCATTACAGTTCCGTCTAGTTTTGTATATATATATATATATATATATATATATATATATATATATATATATATATATATACAAAACTAGACGGAACTGTGGATTATAATTTATTAAAGTATTCCTTGTTACAGCAACAATAAATAAATTATCTAGGGAATGTAGTTACTTTAGATTCTCTCTATTGGAAACACTGAATAATTAAACAAAAGGTGTCATCAAAGTTCCAATCACAAGTGCTATTCAAGGTGTTTGACATTTGTTTTAGCAATGTCTGTCACAATGACTTTAAGTTGGTATGATGCGTGAGAGGAGAGGGAGCATGATATCGTATGAGACGGAGCGTTTTACACCGTAAGCGAGACGAGTAACATGTCTATTGCTATATAATAAAGTATTCTAATGTAAAACCACCGTTTTCTTCAAACAAATCCACGGTCCACAATTAGAAAAGCTGTAATACAGTATAATTACATATAATACAATATATTTTTTTGTTGCCCAAAATGTATTTTATATGATATTTATGGCTGTATTAAAAACCTTTATGATACGCCACTGACACGCCGCCATGTTACGCGGATACGCGCGCAACTAACACTTTAAATTTTGAATAATTAATTCGGAACGTTATGTGGTGCCCACATCAGATATTTTTTTAAACAAAGTATTATCCATTACTCTATTACACATAATCCACCTTTTTTTGTTGTCATAATTTACTTTATATAGTATTTATAGGTGTATTGAAAACCCCTATGTTACGCCACTGACACGTCGCCATGTTACGCGGATAGGCGCGCAGCTAATATTTTGAATAATTAATTCAGAACGTTATGTATTGCCAACACCAGATATTTTTTTTAAACAAATTATTATCCATTACTCCATTACACATAATACAACTTTTTTTGTTGTCCAAAATGTACTTTATATAATAATTATGGGTGTATTGAAAACCCTTATGATACGCCACTGGCACGCCGCCATGTTACGCGCATGCGCGCGCAGCTAGCACTTGTTGTGTGTGTTTGACAGAATAGCCGCGCGTCATTGCAACTCCTGATTTCCAACGCCTGAAAATAAGGTAAAAACTATCAATCCAATTATAAAATTACCACCAAACTGTTCCTTATTACACGCGGTTTCCAATGATATAACTCACGCCGGTTTAGCATAATTTTTCCGCGAGATATCACGGTGGCGTCACTTGACTTGAATTGCACACGCTAAACGACGCGATTTTTTTTTGTCGAATTACATTTGTATAATGCAGCTTGTGTGCGGCGTGTTTGAAAAATATATAACTTTTGACCAGCTTTGTAATGATATAAGTTGCTATGCTGTACGAGACTTGAATGTATAAAAACCGTGAAATGGCATTATAAAATACCGCAGTAGCGTACTAGGAAGCTATTTGGGATAGTTCTGGATAGTTGGCTGGAGGGTAGCGTAGACAAACAGACACTTACCCCCGTATTCACCAACGTTCCATAAATCTATCAATAGCTATTGAACTCATAAGTATTCATTGTTATAGCAACTATAAATACATTATCTAGAATATAGTTACTTTAGATTCTCTCTATTGGAAACACTGAATAATTAAACAAAAGGTGTCATCTACGTTCCAATCGCAACCGCTATTCACGGTGTTTGATATTTGTTTTGACATATTCTGTCACCATGACGTTGTCAACTTATCCATTGAATAGCTTATGGGACTTATAAAGTTTATAGGATGTTGGTGAATACGGGCATTAGGCCTCAAAATGGGCACATTCTAAAACCTCCCATTCAGGCATCTCACTCGTCCTACCAGTCAAGATATTTGGGAAAACTAAAGTCCATTCACTATTTATTGTTGCATTATATTGCATGTTTAAAATTTAGTCATGCACAACATTTATTTAAAATAAATGTAATATATATATATATATATATATATATATATATATATATATATTTAATATTTAGTAAATCCTGAATTCTGATGAAGCTCTGGAGTCAGAGCGAAATATCGATATAAAGAGAAGAGGTTTATTGTCGCCCTCTCAATAGTCACCCCCCTAACTAGTTTTTCGGCGAAAAACTACCCTCAACATGCAATGTGTAAAAATATAATAAAAATAAATAAATATCTTAAATTTTGTATAATTAATTCGTAATTTTATGTGGTGCTAACACCAGATATTTTTTTTTAAACAAAGTATAATCCATTACACATAATACAACTTTTTTTATTGTCAAAAATCTACTTTATATAATATTTATAGGTGTACTGAAACCCCCAATGTTACGCCACTGGCACGCCGCCATGTTACGCGGATGCGCGCGCAGCTGTCACTTGTAGTGTGTGTTTGGCTGAACAACCGCGCGTCCTTTCAACACCTGATTTCGAACGGCTGAAAATAAGGTAAAAACAATCAATCCAATTCTAAAATTACCACCAAACTGTTCGTTATAACACGCGGTTTCTAATGATATAACTCATTCCGCTGTAGCTTAATTTTTCTGTGAGATATCACGGTGGCGTCACTTGACTTGAATCGTACGCGCTAAACGACGTGATTTTTAGTTGTCAAATTACATTTGTATTATAATGCAGTTTGTGTGCGGGGAATTTGAAAACTATATAACTTATGACTAGCTTTGTAATGATATAAGTTGCTACGTTGTATGAGATTTGAATGTATAAAAACCCCGAAATGGCAAAATAAAATACCGCAGTGGCATACTAAGCAGAGGGTAAGTGGCGGCTAGGGCAAACACCGATCTTGCGTCCCTCTCCGAACGTCCTACGATAGGTTGCTTGCGTTTTATTTTCTATAAAAATACGGTCTCTCGCCCCCCATCAGTGGCGCCCTGTCTGCCGTACCCTAGTTACGTCTCTAGTTATATGGCAAAATAAAATCTCACAGTAGCGTAATAGAAAGTTATTTGGCATGAGGGGGGATCTTCTAAAGACGTCCGGGGGGCCTCACTGGCAACTCGAGAGCTATCTGGGAAATCCAAAGCCCACTTAGGGTTGTAGCGCTTAACATACGAACGATATGGCTAAATAAAAATTGTTTGTGTCAACATTTTGGGGTTATGTTGTGTGTGCTTGAGTTTTGTGTAAATTACATGTAAGTTACATGCAATACTACTTTTATTTATACAAACAGCAATAAATTATCAGTAGTAATTACTGGATTTGTTATAATTCTGTAATTTATTTATACAAACAGTAATAAATTATAAGTAGTAATGACTGTATTTGTTATAATTCTGTAACTGGTTTTCGAGCTGCAAGTCCTTCGAGCAATAATGAAAAATCATACACATGCACTAACACTAGTGCATGTGTATGAATTATCATTATTGATTGAAGGACTTGAAGCTTGTTAGCAAGTTACAGCTATCAAGTCGAAGGACTTGAAGCCTTATAGCTGTAACTTGCTATCAAGTTTCAAGTCCTTCAATCAATAATGATAATTTATACACATGCACTAGTGTTAGTGCATGTGTATGATTTTTCATTATTGCTCGAAGGACTTGAAGCTTGTTAGCAAGTTACAGCTATCAAGTCGAAGGACTTGTAGCCTGATAGCTGTAACTTGCTATCGAGCTTCAAGTCCTTCAATCAATAATGATAATTCATACACATGCACTAGTGTTAGTGTATGTGTATGATTTATAAATATTGATTGAAGGACTTGAAGCTTGATAGCAAGTTACAGCTATCAGACTTCAAGTCCTTCGATCAATAATTATAAATCATACACATACACTAACACTAGAGCATGTGTATGAACTATCATTATTGATTGAAGGACTTGAAGCTCGATAGCAAGTTACAGCTATCAAGTCGAAGGACTTGAAGCCTTATAGCTGTAACTGGCTATCGAGCTTCAAGTCCTTCAATCAATAATGATAATTCATACACATGCACTACTGTTAGTGTATGTATATGATTTATAATGATTGATCGAAGGACTTGAAGTCTGATAGCTGTAACTTGCTATCAAGCTTCAAGTCCTTCAATCAATAATGATAATTCATACCCATGCACTAGTGTTAGTGCATGTGTATCATTATTGATTTGAGGACTTGAAACCTGATAGCTGTGATTTGCTATCGAGCTTCAAGTCTTTCAATCAATAATGATAAATACATACACTAACACTAGTGTATGTGAACTATCAAGTCGAAGGACTTGAAACCTGATAGCTGTAACTTGCTATCGAGCTTCAAGTCCTTCAATCAATAATGATAATTCATACACATACACTAACACTAGTGTGTGTGTATGAATTATCATTATTGATTGAAGGACTTGAAGCTCGATAGCAAGTTATAGCTATCAACTCGAAGGACTTGAAACCTGATAGCTGTAACTTGCTATCAAGCTTCAAGTCTTTCAATCAATAATGATAATTCATACACATGCACTACTGTTAGTGTGTGTATATGATTTATAATTATTGATCGAAGGACTTGAAGTCTGATAGCTGTAATTTGCTATCAAGCTTCAAGTCCTTCAATCAATAATGATAATTCATACCCATGCACTAGTGTTAGTGCATGTGTATGATTTATCATTATTGATTGAAGGACTTGAAGCCTGATAGCTGTAACTTGCTATTGAGCTTCAAGTCTTTCAATCAATACTGATAAATTCATACCCATACACTAACACTAGTGTATGTGTATGAATTATCATTATTGATTGAAGTACTTGAAGCTCGATAGCAAGTTACAGCTATCAAGTCGAAGGACTTGAAACCTGATAGCTGTAACTTGCTATCGAGCTTCAAGTCTTTCAATCATTAATGATAAATCATACAAATACACTAACACTAGTGCATGTGTATGAATTATCATTATTGATTGAAGGACTTGAAACTCGATAGCAAGTTACAGCTATCAAGTCGAAGGACTTTAAGCCTGATAGCTGTAACTTGCTATCGAGCTTCAAGTCCTTCAATCAATAATGATAATTCATACACATACACTAGTGTTAGTGTATGTATTTATCATTATTGATTGAAAGACTTGAAGCTCGATAGCAAGTTACAGCTATCAGGCTTCAAGTCCTTCGATCAATAATAATTGTTTTCTATTGTTTAGGTAGCTAGTCAAGACTTTGTGTGGTGAGTTTCTTATTCCAAGTTGTGATAGTTTTTCCAGCAGTTTTGCTTTGCATACTGTATCAAAATCTTTTTGTCATATCTTTGAATATGATAGATGTTTCGTTTTCCATGTCTGATTTCTCGTGTATATGTTCTATCATGTCTGTAATCGCTGCAGTTGTACTTGACTTCTTTTGAAATGCGTATTGGCGCTCATTTGTAATATTATGTTTTTCTGTGTGTGTTGTTAATCTATTATGTATTTTTCTTTCGGTGATTTTTCCAAAACTTGATATTATTGAGATTGTCAATAGTTATTTACGTTAGTTTTATCGCCTTTTTTGAAAATCGGTTTAATTATTGTCATTTTTAGAGAGGCTGGGTATTCACCATCTTTGAAAATTCTGTTGGTCAGTTCTCTTATTATTGGTGTCAGTTCTTCTTCTAATTTTTGTACTATCCTAGTCGTTATTTGGTATTTTCCAGGTGCTGAGTTTGGATTTAGTGATTTTATTATTTCTGTTATTTCGTTGTTCTTGACTTTTTCAAAGTGTAAAATTTCAGTTATGCAGTGTGTTTGCTCTGTTTCTTCTTCTTTGGTTCAATTGGGTTTCCACTAACTGAGACCCTATCATTGCAAAGTGAGTGTTAAATTCCTCTGCTATAGCATTGATGTTTGTTAGTTGTAAACCATTTTTGTTCTGAATCGTTTTAATTTTCTGCTGTGTTCTGCTGTTCTTATGTAGTATTCTATTGATTTCGTTCTATGTCTTTGTTGGGTTATTTACCACTGCGTCGTTTATTCTACTTTAGTAGTAATCTTGTTTCCTTGCTGTTATGTTTTTCTCAATTGTTTTTTTCTGTATATAATAGTCTCTTTTTTTTATCAGTATTTATGGGTTTCTTTTTCTATTCTTTATATAGCCAATTTCTTTCTTTAATCATGTTTATTGTTTCGCTATTAATCCATTTATTGTCTTCGCGATGTCTGAATTTTATTATTTTCGTCTTCTTTTTAATTATTTTTTGTAGGTTTTAGGAAATTTCTATAATGTGTGACTTTTCTTTCTTCGGCGAACTGTATTTTAATATTTTCATAATTGACTCTTTTTTTGTATTTGGTAACATATTTATTTTTATTTTTTAAATTTCCAAATCCCATGATGTTCTTATTGCCGTATGGTCCGAATAGGAGGCATCTATTAGTTTCATCTTGATATTGGTTTTATCTTGATTTGTAATTATATAGTCTATGATGTTTGACTTGTTATTTTCTTTGTATTTTGTATAGCATTTCTTGTTTATTTTATTTATAATCTTGTAACCTGTGCAAACACCTACACACGATGGGTCTGGTGCACAGCCCGTTATGTAGAGGGTGCAATGAAGAACTAGAAACAGCAGAGCATGTAATATGCCTCTGTCCAGCTCTAGTAAACACCAGGCATCTAATACTAGGGGAGTGCTGGCCTAGTATGCTCAGCATTGGCAGCTCCTCACCCGCGGCTTGCACGCAAAATTGACTGGTGGGACGAGTGAGCAGCCTTAAAGGGAGGTTTCACAATGGACCCATTTTGAGGCCTAAGTGTCTGTAGCTATGCTACCCTCCAGCCCACTATCCAGAACTATCCAGAACCTGTGCTTTTAATTAATGTCTTATAATCTTTTGTTTTTGCTTCGTTTTTTAATAGATTCAGGTTCATAACGCTTACTATTATGAGTTTTTTGATTGTTTTTAGTACTTGGTTTTCTAATATGTTTATTAAGTCTTTAATGTGAACATCTGGTGGTTTATATATATATATATATATATATATATATATATATTTGTTAAAAATGTTTCTGTAAGTACATGGTCATCATTTCTATATTTTTCATTGTTTTATTGTTTATATGTTTGAATTTCAGATCTTTTCTTATATATAGTGCAATGCCACCTCCTTGTCTGTTTCTGGTGTGATGTAAGGACTTCTTTATTTCATAATATTGAGTTTCATATTCATTTATCCATGTTTCACTTAAGGCTATTATGTGTGCTTCTTCTAAGTGAGGTATAATTTCCAGTTATTCTTTCTTGTTCCGTAGACTTCTGATGTTGTGATAGTATATTTTTAGTTTATCCATTTTTAGTTATTTATGCTTGTTTTACATTAGTGTTGTTTTTTTTAAATTCTTTCTAATTGTTCAAGAGTAAAGTATTCTCATTGTAGTCGATTTTATTAATAATTAAAAAATGAGGGAAAAACGATGTAAAAACCATCCACTATTACTATTAAGCGCAGACTAACTAACTAAGGCTTTTAATTATAAATAAAATACACACAATTCCACATATATTTATATATAACATCTAGGTTGTTAATTATTAATAATCTCGACTGCATTTTCTTAATAATTAAAAAAATAGAGAAAACGATGTGGAAACTGGAAACCACTCATTCCCCAAGTTTTTCATTATTAATTGAATCGACTGTATTTTATTTATAATTAAAAAATGAGGAAAAACCAAGTGAAAACCATGCACTCCCCAGGTTTTTAATTAATAATTAAATCGACTTCATCCTAATAATAATGAAATGTCTGGAGAGTGGATGGTTATCACATATTTTTTGCCTCATGTACGCATGACTATTAGCAGGCTATAAATAAATTCATTCCTAAACGTATTTGTTGCAAAAGTGACTACTCCCCTTGGTTGTAAAATGGAACAGGTCCACGCTTAATAGAAATCAACAACAAAAAAATATCTATAAATATTTCCGTGGTCCGCGTGCTATGAGATAGAGAAAGACGGGCTCTTGTTGCTTAGCGCTGCGCACCGTCGTGAGTGCGTGCGTGCGTCAGTCTTAGAGTATCATCCGATCATGCCAGTTGATTTTGCTTTGTTCGCCTTACGTTTAGTAGTTTTAATTATGAATCGTGTTAGTAGTGTAGTGAGTTCTAGTGTAAATGATGGGGTAAGTCGATCTTTGATATAATATGGTGGCGGATCTCGTATTTTTTTTATGTCGTACGAAATATTTTCATTGCTAGTACATTTTGCATCTGTGTGCATTACTAAAAAAAACTTCTATATTTATTGGGCTATCAGCCGTGAGGCTTTTCCTCCGTCGCATTACTATTATACCATATAACAACTTATATACGATTTCACAGGGTTATGTGATATAATAATTGAGTACACTTAATTCTAATCTCTGGGGCTATTTTAATATTACTTAACATCGTTTGTATTTTGTGTGTATATTCAATATATATAATGCAACATATTTTTATTCGCTAATCTGTATGATTCACAATTTATATGTATCTCGTAACAACCGCGCTCGGGTTTTTTCCATACAAAAAATAGCGCGGCGTGAGCTGGCGCGCACGTCTCGTCATCCGAGTTCGCGCGTTGCATCATCTAAGTTCGCGGGCTATTTATAAGTAATATAGTTATTTAATATTACTTAACATCTCTTGTATTTTGTGTGTATTTCCAATATATAATGCAACATATTTTTATTCGCTAATCAGTGTGATTCACAATTTATATGTATCACGTAAACAACAGCGCTCGGGTTTTTTCCACACAAAAAATAGCACGGCGTGAGCTGGCGCGCGCGTCGCGTCATCTGAGCTCGTGCGTTGCGTCATCTGAGTTCGCGCGCTAAATGCTGATCACTTAAATAATAATGCAGCTATAATTTCGCAATTAAATTAAGAGTGTAACGAATATTATTTATTTATTTACACGGTGACTGAATATTCCGCGAGTAACAGTGATAAACAAGTCGGTCTCTGATATAAATAAATTCTCAATCGTTTATTTATAAAACTATTTATTGTAAATCTACTTTTTTCGCGAAACGGGATATTCTGCGCGTAAAAGTAGTAAACAATTCCGAGGTCAGCTCGGAAAGAAAATCTTTTTTTGTGACTACGAAAATAAACTTGCTATTATTATACGAACTTTAACATTTTATCTTGAATTTTATAGTAAAAATAAAATCGGTGTGCGGGCAACACATGTGTTTCATTCTATCACCGTACTAGACTAATTAAATAGCTTGTTACTTCGGATGGTGGTAGTCGATTGACAATTAAAATACTTTTGGTGTGAATTATATATTACAAGAAAATAGTAGTAATCCACTACTATTTTCTTGTTACTTTCGAGTAATATATAATCAATTATTGATTTGCCCTGTCTACTTCTTACTTCCTTTGTAATTTTTGTATTCTCCCGTGTTGAATGATCAATTCCCGTGATGAATTTTTTTACTCCCATGTTATTTATTGTAGAGAAATTAACATTCTTTGGGAAAGTTGTACTATTTTGTATATAACTACTCGAAATATTGTTTGAATTCATCCTCACTAACTGAACTATACTGATGAGATCTAACAAGAACGAAATCTACATACGTAGATTGCTAAGATGTGGATTCACACTTATATATTATATCATTAATTTACTTAATTATTAAAATTACACCACCATCACCCATCCTGCTCGACGAATTAGTACCTTGGCGTTGGTGAGCAGGCTTAATCACATGTGCATTGAGAATTTCGTCTTTTTAATTTTATAAAAAAATATATTTTTGAATATAAAACTTTATTTTTATATTACCTTTCAATAGACTTACTTTACTGATTGAAAATATTATTAATGCTGATTCTAGTTAGAATTAATTATGTTTAGTCTGATATCTATCGTTAACAGCTTATCTGTTTAATTACTTTCAATCTATTTATGGCATAACGATTTAAAAACATTTTTTTCTAATGCTAAGTACTGCATGACTATTCAAATTAATGTTATTAGTTTTGAATTCTAACAGTTGCAACGGAAACATATAAATACTGCTTATGTTAAACTAACAACCTATTGCTGCTTAAATTAATTTAATTTACATGTACGATGTCTGATGTAATATGCTACCAAATATTATCAATTTATTTTAAATCCTAATAAATAAGTAAAGTTCAATTATATTCATAGCATTGTATTTAATTTTGCTTTCATTTTGTAAATTCACTTCGGCTTGAAATATGTTGTAGGCGATATAAGGGCCCATATCGTTTCCAGCATAGCCGTTGTGTTCACTATTCATTAAAAATCACTTTAAAGTGAATTCCAAAAATTGTAGATCTCTCATCATATGAGTATACAATTTAAATAATTGGTAACCTATTACAAACATACAGCTTACAATCGTATATTCAAAGTAAATAAATATGTTGAGTTTATTTAGCTAGACTCAAACCTCAGAGTTATAATTCGCTTACAATCCAAATCATTAACTTGTAACTTATTTCATTAAAACATTCTCAACATAACATATGTTTTAGTTTAAATATGTTAATTTTCATCGACAAAACTTAATTATTTCTACTGCATTTTTACTAAATAATTAACTTGTTTGATTTCAAATCAATCATCTACTTGCCACTCACACTGTCTTTATTTCTCCTTCAGGGCTAGCACGGCAACATTTTCATAATTTTCGGCTGTTAACTTGAAATCGGATGGTCTCCAAGTAGCCAGTTGCGTAGTCCGCGATTTGGGTATTGTTCTCTCTTTTGATGTGGCTTGAACCCAAGGACTTCGCGTAGCTTCTAAAGTTCAAGCTCTTGGGTCTTCGTATAGCCGATCATTTGTATTGAGATTAAAGCTCGTCAGTTACGTGGCTTGGCTTGAGCCTGAGGTGTTCATGCAGAGTGATGATCATTTTTGACGATGTTGCTGGTGTGTAAACAGTTCTACAAGTATACAATTTGAATTATTGGCAGTATATTATATAACATACAAATTTCAATAGAATATTCAAATTAAATAATTTTTTTTGAGTTTATTTAGCTAGACTCAAATCACAGGGTTCTTAGATATAATTTTGTATTCATCTTCTAATTCATTTGATGTTCTATAATTATCAACCCGATTTCTGAATGTACATGTGAAACCAAAACTAATTCAGCTCCTCTCGATACCATTTAATTTTTTTGAGGCTGAAAATTGCCATGCGTGTTGAATATTCTTGCATGGATCGTTTGGAGCAAACCATAATTATTCAATACCAAATTTAGTCACTTTATTTCAATTAAATTCTCAACTAGTTCATTTCATTTGTTGTAAATAAGTATATAATTTACAAAAAGACTATCAGCTAATTTTTAAAATCATTTAATTTATTAAGAATTTTAGTTATCAACAAAATTGTATTGATATTAATTTAAATTCCTGACTGTTTTTAGTCAATTTTATAAATCATTAATTCTATTTTTATTTCCTACCGTTTTTCGACGTGTCACATTATGAAAATTGAATCAGCGCGTTCCGCAATAAATCGCGTTCGGAAACTTGAATCATTCGCGTTCGGTAACTTGATTCAATCGCGTTCGTAATTTTGAATCAATCGCGTTTGGAAACTTGAATCAATCTCGTGCGGTAATTTGATTCAGTCGTTTTCCAAAATTAAATCAACCGCGTTCCGAAACTTAAAACAACCGCGTAGGTGATTTGCACCCTGAAACGAATGCAGTTCCATTCTACAACCAAGAAGGAAGATACAGGCGGAATCGTTACAGGGGCAATGTAAGTATTTTCAACGAACCAAACATACATATATTTAGTATGTTACACTTCATTCGAAACAAAATAACTAATATCAAATTTCTGTTGTTACAGGTGTTACAGTGCAAGTGTTAGCTTTTTATGTGCAAACTCTAAATAAAAGTGTTATTAGTCCGCGTTCTTTAGCCACGTTAGGGTCTCTCGCGAGTATTCATTTCAAATTAGGGTGTTATTTATACAAACTAAAATCAGTGCTTTACATGGGCTGGAGATGGAATGGAGGAGCACCGCTGAAGAAAAAGAAGACATCAACGGGGTGTTCTCCTAACGTGAGTGATCCCCGCAACGAAGTAGTGAGTGCTTTTTGAAATCACGGGTCGCGATCGCGTTGCGCTAGTAGGTCAGTTCAAGTTAGGATGTCTAATAAAACATCTCTTTCAACCTAATCCATTTCTTTTTAGGTTCTCTATATGTATTTAGATTATGCTAGGGAAGGGAATTTAGTTGCGCAAAAAAAAACCGAATCGTTTCGCTAATAACACCTTGGATATTAATATTTTTTTATTGAATTACAATATTTGTATTCAATTACATAGGCGGATTATCTAATGGTGTCGTCGCTATTATTTTATATTACATTTGTTTATCTTATTGGTATTGTATTAACTTTGGCAACATTAGCAGCTTAAATTAAACTACTTTTCAATTTAAATTATTAAATTCGTAACTTATTTCATTAAAAAATATTAACGTAATATATTTTGTTTTCAATTAGTTCATTTACATTAACTTAACTTTATTGTTATGTATCCATTAAATTTTTACTAAATAATTTGAAATACATTTAATTTCAAATCATGCTGCCTGCCAACCATACTTACTGTATTTACTGTATGTATGTATTGTGTCTTGCACGACAACAACATTTTCAGATTTGTTTTGGCCATTAACTTGAAATCCAATGGTCTCCAAGTAGCCAGTTGCGTAGTTCGCGATTTGAGTATTGTTCTCCCTTTTCATGTGACTTGAACCCAAGGACATCGCGTAGCTTTTACAGCTCAAGCTCTTGGGTTTTCGTATAGCCGGTCATTTGTATTGAAACTAAAGTTCGTCAATTACGTGGCTTGGCCTGAGGTGCTCATGCAGAGTGGTGATCATTTTTGATGATGGCTGTTGTCGTATTAAAGGTTCAATTATGTACATTCTTTGTAAACCAAACCAATAACTCGCGAAATAGTTGATGCTTACGCAAGCTTTGACGACAATGAATTTTAATGGTAATGCTTTACTTTAAGCTTTGACAAGGTTAAGCCTTTAACTCGCGGTAACAGTTGATGCTTACGTTAGCTTTGACGACAATAGAAAGCAATCCTGTTTTTTCCAAACTCCAATTCCAATTTCATGTGGTCTTTCCTGCCTAACCCATCCTTTCCTGCTCGACGAATTAGTACCTTGACGTTGGTGAGCAGGCTTAATCACATGTGCATTGAGAATTTCGTCTTTTTAATTTTATAATCAATATATTTTTGAATATAAAAAATTATTTTTATATTACCTTTCAATAGACTTACTTTACTGATTGAAAATATTATTAATGCTGATTCTAGTTAGAAATAATTATGTTTAGTCTGATATCTATCGTTAACAGCTTATCTGTTTAATTACTTTCAATCTATTTATGGCATACCGACATAAAAACATTTTTTTCTAATGCTAAGTACTGCATGACTATTCAAACTAATTTGATTAGTTTTGAATTCGTAACAGTTGAAACGGAAGAATATAAATACTGTTTATGTTAAACTAACAACCTATTGCTGCTTAAATTAATTTAATTTACATGTACGATGTCTGATGTAATATGCTACAAATATTATCAATTTTTTTTAAATCCTAATAAATAAGTAAAGTTCAATTATATTCATAGCATTGTATTTAATTTTGCTTTCATTTTGTAAATTCACTTCGACTCGAAATGTGTTGTAGGCGGTATAAGGGCCCATACCGTTTCCAGCATTGCCGTTGTGTTCACTATTCATTAAAAATCACTTCAAAGTGAATTCCAAAAATTGTAGATCTCTCACCACATGAGTATACAATTTAAATAATTGGTAACCTATTACAAACATACAACTTACAATCGTATATTCAAATTAAATAAATATGTTGAGTTTATTTAGCTAGACTCAAACCTCAGAGTTATAATTCGCTTACAATCCAAATCATTAACTTGTAACTTATTTCATTAAAAAATTCTCAACATAACATATGTTTCAGTTTAAATATGTTAATTTTCATCGACTAAACTTAATAATTTCTACTACATTTTTACTAAATAATTAACTTGTTTGATTTCAAATCAATCATCTACTTGCCACTCGCACTGTCTTTATTTCTCCTTCAGGGCTAGGATGGTAACATTTTCATAATTTTCGGCCGTTAACTTGAAATCCGATGGCTCCAAGTAGCCGGTTGCGTAGTCCGCGATTTGAGTATAGATCTCTCTTTTGATGTGGCTTGAACCCAAGGACTTCGCGTAGCTTCTAAAGCTCAAGATCTTAGGTCTTCGTATAGCCGATCACTTGTATTGAGACTAAAGCTCGTCAGTTACGTGGCTTGGCTTGAACCAGAGGTGCTCGCTCATGCAGAGTGGTGATCATTTTTGACGATGTTGCTGGTGTGTAAACAGTTCTATTACAAGTATACAATTTGAATTATTGGCAGCATATTATATAACATACAAATTTCAATAGAATATTCAAATTAAATAAATTTTTTTGAGTTTATTTAGCTAGACTCAAATCACAGGGTTCTTAGATATAATTTTATATTCATCTTCTAATTCATTTGATGTTCTATAATTATCAACCCGATTTCTGAATGTACATGTGAAACCAAAACTAATTCAGCTCCTCTCGATACCATTTAAATTTTTTGAGGCTGAAAATTGCCATGTGTGTTAAATATTCTTGCATGGATCGTTTGGAGCAAACCGTAATTATTCAATATCAAATTTAGTCACTTTATTTCAATTAAATTCTCAACTAGTTAATTTCATTTGTTGTAAATAAGTATATAATTTACAAAAAGACTATCAGCTAATTTTTAAAAACATTTAAATTATTTTGAATTTTAGTTATCAACAAAATTGTATTGATATTATTTTAAATTCCTGACTGTTTTTAGTCAATTTTATAAATCATTAATTCTATTTTTATTTCCTACCGTTTTTCGACGTGTCACATTATGAAAATTGAATCAGCGCGTTCCGCAATAAATCGCGTTCGGAAACTTGAATCATTCGCGTTCGGTTAATTGATTCAAACGCGATCCGTAACTTGATTCAATCGCGTTCCGTCACAAGATTCAATCGCGTTCCGAAATTTGAATCTATCGCGTCACAAAACTTGAATCAATCGCGTTCCGTATCTTGATTCAAATATCTTCTGAAGCTTGAATTAATCGCGTACGTAAATTTGAATCAATCTCGTGCGGGCATTTGATTCAATCGCGTTCCGAAATCTGATTCAATCGCGTTCGTAATTTTGTATCAACCTCGTTGGCAACTTCAATCAATCTCGTGCGATAATTTGATTCAATCGCGTTCGTAAACTCGAATCAATCGTGTTCGGTAACTTGATTCAATCGCGATCCGTAACTTGATTCATTCGCGTTCTAAAACTTGAATCAATCGCTTTTGGAAATTTGAATCAATCTCGTGCGGGCATTTGATTCAATCGCGTTCCAAAATTTGATTCAATCGCGTTCGTAATTTTGAATCAATCACGTTTGGAAACTTGAATCAATCTCGTGCGGTAATTTGATTCAGTCGTTTTCGAAAATTAAATCAACCGCGTTCCGAAACTTAAAACAACCGCGTAGGTGATTTGCACCCTGAAACGAATGCAGCTCCATTCTACAACCAAGAAGGAAGATACAGGCGGAGTCGTTACAGGGGCAATGTAAGTATTTTCAACGAACCAAACATACATATATTTAGTATGTTACACTTCTTTCGAAACAAAATAACTAATATCAAATTTCTGTTGTTACAGGTGTTACAGTGCAAGTGTTAGCTTTTTATGTGCAAACTCTAAATAAAAGTGTTATTAGTCCGCGTTCTTTAGCCACGTTAGGGTCTCTCGCGAGTATTCATTTAAAATTAGGGTGTTTTTTATACAAACTAAAATCAGTGCTTTACATGGGCTGGAGATGGAATGGGGGAGCACCGCTGAAGAAAAAGAAGACATCAACGGGGTGTTCTCCTAACGTGAGTGATCCCCGCAACGAAGTAGTGAGTGTTTTTTGAAATCACGGGTCGCGATCGCGTTGCGCTAGTAGGTCAGTTCAAGTTAGGATGTCTAATAAAACATCTCTTTCAACCTAATCCATTTCTTTTTAGGTTCTCTATATGTATTTAGATTATGCTAGGGAAGGGAATTTAGTTGCGCCAAAAAAAAAAAAACCGAATCGTTTCGCTAATAACACCTTGGATATTAATATTTTTTGATTGAATTACAATATTTGTATTCAATTAAATAGGCGGATTATCTAATGGTGTCGTCGCTATTATTTTATATTACATTTGTTTATCTTATTGGTATTGTATTAACTTTGGCAACATTAGCAGCTTAAATTAAACTACTTTTCAATTTAAATTATTAAATTCGTAATTCATTAAAAAATATTAACGTAATATATTTTTGTTTTTAATTGGTTCATTTACATCAACTTAACTTTATTGTTATGTATCCATTAAATTTTTACTAAATAATTTGACATAATCTTGATTTCAAATCATGCTGCCTGCCAACCAAACCGTGTCTTGCACGGCAACAACATTTTCAGATTTGTTTTGGCCGTTAACTTGAAATCCGATGGTCTCCAAGTAGCCAGTTGCGTAGTCCGCGATTTGAGTATTGTTCTCTGTTTTGATGTGGCTTGAACCCAAGGACTTCGCGTAGCTTTTAAAGTTCAAGCTCTTGGGTCTTCGTATAGCCGATCATTTGTATTGAGATTAAAGCTCGTCAGTTACGTGGCTTGGCTTGAGCGTGAGGTGCTCATGCAGAGTGGTGATCATTTCTGACGATGGCTGCTGTCGTGTGAAAGGCTCAATTATGAGCATTCTTTCTAAACCAAACCAATAACTCGCGAAATAGTTGATGCTTACGCAAGCTTTGACGACAATGGATTTTAATGGTAATACTTTACTTTAAGCTTTGACAAGGTTAAGCCTTTAACTCGCGGTAACAGTTGATGCTTACGTTAGCTTTGACGACAATAGAAAACAATCCTGTTATTCCAAACTTCAATTCCAGTTTCATGTTGCCTTTCCTGCCTAACCCATCCTTTCCTGCTCGACGAATTAGTACCTTGACGTTGGTGAGCAGGCTTAATCACATGTACATTGAGAATTTCGACTTTTTAATTGTATAGTTAATATATTTTTGAATTTAAAAAAGTGATTTTTTAATTATCTTTCTATGAATGAAACATCAGATTGACATCGTGAATGGTCTCTTTTTCCATTGATCAGGGGTTTTCAAACTTAAATAAACTGCTATAAATTACGTTCCCGCATGATGATATTTTGTAACACGGGCATAATACCAAGTCAAAGAATGTGGGTATGTTCAGAAAGAAAATAAACAATTCAATAAAATATCTTACGATGAAACATAGAGATCGTGATTTAGATTTAATTTACACTTTTAAATATATATATATATATATATATATATATATATATATATATATATATATATATATATATTCTCAAATTATGGTACATATATCACTGGTGGTACATTAAGTTGTTGCAGATGATACAAAAAGAATTTTCAATACACTTTTTATGTAGAGCTATAAGAAATTTATTGTAAATGCTTTTGTACTTTCTGCAACAACTTAATGTACCACCAGTGGTAATTTGAAAATAATATTGGTTCTCAAACTATGGTACATGTACCACTGGTGGTATATTAAGTTGTTGCATAGGGTACAAAAGAATTTTCAATAATTTTCTTATGCAGAGCTATAAGAAATTTATTAAAAATTCTTTTGTACCCTCTGCAACAACTTAATATACCACCAGTGGTACATGTACCATAGTTTGAAAACCTATGCCATATACCATCGATTGACTCTCTACGAAAAAAAATATGGTTCTATGGAAAGGTGACTGACTATTCACGATGTCAATCTGATGTTGAGGAATAGACGGCCGATCTGTGCGGTTTCAATCCACTATTATTCCGACCCGTACGAAACGCGTTGCCCCATTGTACAAACGTCGTATATGGTAAAGCATTCTCGCTCATAGGCTTCACGTAATTCTTGATGACATTCAGATGCATTTTTGCTACGGGCAGTCTTTGATTATAATTTTTTTTTCATCATTAATTTTTAATTTGTAAACATGTTTTATAGCGGTCAAAACACTGTCCATTTCAGTGCCACATAGCAACAACCCCATCTAACTGTATCGACTGTTTAAAGGTAACAAATATTGCTGAGGATTATATTGAAAGACTCGAATACAATTTGACTTGTAAGTTCAATATAAATAGATTTCTATCTATGTTGCCATTGACTTTATTTACAGCCCTCGTATTACAGCTTAAATTAATTTCATATTTTGTTACAATTGTATGATGTAATATGCTACCAAGCATTATTGAATTCTTTTCAATTAATAAATTTAGATTTTCTATTATTTAATAGAAATCATATATAAGTGTGAATCCATAATAACATATCTAGATTACGATTTTGTCAGATATCATCTCATCATCATTTCAATTCATTTAATTTTGTATAATTCTCAACCCGATTTCTGAATGTACATGTAAAACCAAAACTAATTCCGCTCCACTCGATACCATTTCAACTTTTTGGGGCTTAGAATAGCCATATTTTTAAATATTCTTGAATGGATCGTTTTGAGCAGACCGTAATTAATCAATATCAAATACAGTCACTTTATTTCAACGAATTCTCACCTTATTTATTTGATTTATATCAAATAGCAATTTATAATTTTTACCGATATTAAAATCACTTATTATTATATATATATTAGGAACATTATCGAATACGGAGGTTGCCCCCGTATTCACTAACGTTCTATAAATGTATCAATAGCTATTGAACCCATAAGTATTAGTTGTTATAGCAATAATAAATACATTATCCAGGGAATGTAGTTACTTTAGAATCTCTATTGCATTTCAAGGTATTTAACATTTGTGTTGGTACTATCTGCTACAATGACTTTTCATCCATTTTTGACCATTCAATAGCTTATGGGATGTTGGTAAAGGAGAAATATCCACTAAGGCGTTTTTTTTCTATGTAAATCTGAGACCATAACTAATTCACTTTTCAATTTTGAATTTTTTAAGTAGAAAAAACTGTTCATTTTGAATTATTATACGATATTTTTTACAATCATTGTGATTCTTTTTTGTATACATATGTCAGATTTTGCTCAAATGCACTTTCTGTCATATAGTGATAAACTCAATTTCCAAATTTGATTTTGGTGTATAATTCTTTTTTTTTGATATGCACAAGTATGATAAAGTAAATATTAATGCTTATAGCACTCTCCAATCCGCCTGGCCAGTGTGGGGTTTCACGGCTAATATTCTTCTCTGGTCCGGAGTAGATGATATTTTTATCTAAACGTACCCCAGTGGTTGGTTCGGAATCCACGTTTAAACTATAGGTCCACCTATACAGTCAGTTGCCAGTACTATAGGCAGGGAAGAGATTTTTGTAGGAACCTCTTTTATGCCTATAGTGGCATGAAAGGTACAGAAACCTCGACACACCAAGGGTAATAGATGAATTGATTAAGAAGAACCTATTTATAAAGGATATTAAAGTGAATAGGTAATATTCAATTTAAGAATCAAATACGATAATAAATTTATTAATTTTATTTTCTGGAATAAAATTACACGATTGACTAGGCATTACATGATTTGATAGATTTGTAAATTACACTAGCGATATACTTTAAGTAGGACAACAAATACAACGGGAGCGGTGCGCGCACATACACACAACATAAAACTCGCATAGCAAAAATACCTCTCTATCTCTCTCTCGTTGTCTAAAATTATTTACATTTATTTACATCATCTTTTAGTGTTAAATTTCTCATGCAGCACCCTTAAACGTAGTCCGAAATGAGTATTAAAATGATGAATATACATAGAAAGTGGCACGATGAACCTTAAATGCTAAAGCGGTAAATACTTTTGTACTGTTGCTAACTATTTTCATTTTTTGGTTTGGTCTGCGACTAGTGGAAAAAAATATTTACACACAAAAAAAAACCCTGAACTAGCTTCTTTAGATCAGTCAACGAACATTGGTGGTTTGTTTGAAGGTGGCTCCCTTCCAAACCCGGATATGTATTGTGGTACGAAAAACCTGCTAGTTGGGAATTTCATTTTTGCTGCGGAACGTCGCAGCGGACTGCGAATGGCTTTCAGCGGGGCTTTTAGGAACGCTATAGGTGATTCCGTACGGTCGGAGGTGGTAGATCAGGTACTCCAGCACGTACATTTGGTTCGGGCTGACGTAGTGGAACGAGACGGCGTTGTCCGAACAACAGTCCATGCCCTAATAACAAATATATAAGGCATATTATCACTGAACATATCATATATTTATAATGTAAACGTCTAATGCCCGTATTCACTAACATCCCATAAACTTTATAGGTCCCATGAGCTATTGAATGAAAACGTCATTGTGACAGATATTGCCAAAAAAAATGTCAAACACCTTTAATAACGCTTTAATGACACCTTTTGTTTAATTATTCAGTGTTTCCAATAGAGAGAATCTAAAGTAACTACATTCCCTAGATAAATGTATTTAAGGCCTAATTCACACATAAGCGGCGTCGGGCGGAGGCGCGTGTAGGCTAGGTGCAGGCGCACCATATGTTTACATAGAGGCGGAGTAGAATAGTTGTGCCTCTCGCCTCGCAGCCACCGTGTCTCAGGCGAAGAGGCTAGGGCGCGGTACCGGCACGGCGAGAGACACGGGGCAAATGCCCGCACCTCGTCACCTAAGGCCCAATTCACACATAGGAGGCGAAGACGCGGCGACAGGCACGACGCTTTCATGCCCCCTCTATTTAAATATATGGTGCAATGCCCACCTATGTGACGAGGCGCGGGCATTTGCCTTGTGCCTCTCGCCGTACCGGCACCGCGTCTTAGCCTATTCGCCTGAGACACGGTGGCTGCGAGGCGAGAGGCACAACTCTTCCATGCCCCGCCTCTACGTAAACATATGATGCAATGTCCACCCCTTCACTGCATATGACATCACAATTGCCTGTGCGACGTCCGCCTGCACCTCGCCTACACCGCGCCTCCGCCCGACGCCGCTTATGTGTGAATTGGGCCTAATAGAGAGAATCTAAAGTAACTACATTCTCTAGATAAATGTATTTAATGTTGCTATAACAACTAATATTTATTTTTTAACTATTGAAAGATTTATGGAATGTTGGTGAATACAGTATGCCGTGTGATTCCTGACATTCCTGTTTCTAATACCCAATTCACACACAAGAGTCCGATGCATGTGTCCGGCGAGACGACAGGCACGACGCTTCCACGCCTCCTCACTGTACCAATCGCATCTGAGAACTCATGAGTTGGATTTCTTCATTTATCCAATGTCTGTTTATTGGTTTTTTTTATAATAACGTAACAATAACGCATTGCGTTATTTTTAACAGACGTTTATGGATACGGGCATTATAATTTACTTCACATACATACCTCTTTACTATCATAATAAATGTATTTCCAATACCAAAACGACTTGGGCGAGTGACCTGGTATCAAATGATGCTCGGGCACGAAAGGGAAGAACCGCCCGCGGCCTTCAGGGTCCCTGGAGTCGCCCGCGTCCACTTGCACATTCTCTAAACACTTGCCCATCTCCACGTCCTCGCTTCCCGCGTTCGATGAACTGCAGAGCGAACTGTTGCTCACACTTACCTAAAACAAACGTTAAATATGCAGCGCTGTTGTTGACATTTGACACATTTCGATACCAACGACTAAAAATTAATAAAAATTATCTTCAAAGTTTAAAAGTTATATTAATTAATTGCAAAGCTAAAATGGCCATTTCCGTTTTTTTTATGGCCTAAAAACATTTTCCGATTTTATTCTTTTATTTCGAAAGCCATTTTCCGTTTTTTATGTCCGAAAAATCATTTTCCGATTTTATTGTTTTATTTTGAAATAATAGCCATTTTCCGTTTTTTTATGGCCTAAAAACATTTTCCGATTTTATTCTTTTATTTCGAAAGCCATTTTCCGTTTTTTATGTCCGAAAAATCATTTTCCGATGTTATTGTTTTATTTTGAAATAATAGCCATTTTCCGTTTTTTTTTATGGTCGAAAAACATTTTCCGATTTTTTTTATGTCCGAAAAAACATTTTCCGGGGTTTTATTGCTGTATTTTGAAAGCTAGAATGACGATTCAATTTTAATTTTAAGTTCTAGAGAATTGCAAACCTACCTCGACGAATCGTCTCAGCGCCTCCTTGCTCAAAACATACCCGGCGCCTCCGCTCATGTAGCCCTGTTTCACGTAGGGCTTGAACCGGCACCCAAAGTAAATCGGCTGAGTCGGTTTATAGGGCTGTAGCATGTACCTGAGGTTCTCCAATATCACATACCTTAAAGAAATCAAACGATAAATGTATACAGCTCTAGGCAAATTATTGCGCTATAACACTTACGTATCATCGTCAGCTTTTAAAAACCAATCTGCCTGATCGTAATAGTGTTTATAAACATACTTGAACGCCTCCTTGGTTTTACTCCACAAATTGTTGCGTCCCTCCGCAACAGGAAGCGCGACGGATGGAAGAGTTTTATCTATATAAACGCAATAACAAACATTCTGTGACAAACCATTAAAGTGACAAACCATTAAAGTTTATACATCATTTTGTAAGTAATTGCCAAAACAAATGTCAAACACCTTGAATAGCGCTTGTGATTCGACATCTTTTGTTTTATTATACAGTGTTTCCAATAGAAAGAATCTACAGTAACTACATTCCCTAGATTGTGTATGTATTGTTGTTGTAACAACAAATACTTATAAAAATAGTACAACTAGCCCCCTAGGAGGAAAGTTAAACGCCATCTGGCGGCACCACATCAATTAAGCTCTGGTTTCCTAGGAGAGCGGCCGCTTAAAAACGGCCGCCTTTGACGTCATTTTTACGTCACAAAAATAATTGTACGTGTATATAAACGAATATAGTTTGCTATAAAGTGTAATACCTCAACGTACTGCAAAAACGCAATGAATTACGATGAAAAATTGTGAGTTCTTCTATTACATATACTTAAAACGACCTTTGTAATTTGTGAATGACGTCAAAAGCGGACGCTTTAAAGCGACCGTTCTCCTAGGAAACCAGGGCTTTAGCAATGCACACCCATATGGTAATAACCGTCGTTATGCTCATGCCATCAGGATCACCGGGTAGTGTCTTCTAGGGAATAATATTCCAACAGAGTGCTTGAGATATCAGCACAAGGTCAATCGTATAAAACATATACAAGTCTTAGCTTTCCTCTTTCCTCCTAGGGGGTTAGTTGTACTATTTTTGTATATAACCACTCGAGATATTGTGTGAATTCATCCTCACTAGCTGAGCTACACTGATGAGATCTAGTAAGATCGAAATCTAGATATGTAGATTGCTAAGGGGTGGATTCACACTTATATATGAAACAAAAATGTTTTGTACCTTCAATTGAGCTCATGAAGACAAGCACGTTGCACCGCTTGCCCCACGTATTCTTGACGTGTCGCGCCTTCTTCTGGTGGTTCGCCGGGCCCGTCATGATCCAGCACAGCACGCGCACCTTGTCCTTGAGCTCGCGCGCCACGCTGTCGTCCTCGAAGCGATGGAAAGCCTCGTCGTCGGCGTGCGCCCCCACGTCGATGTCCGGCCCCGCCAGGTTGGCCATCTCGTGGCTCGAGTGCGGGTCCTCGTAGCGCGTCCACGTGCCCGGGTCCAGCAGCACGTACGTGATGGCGAACCCGATGAACGCGCCGCCCATCAGCGCTAGCACGATCTGCTTCTTCATATTTGGCCTGAAAACCAAAAGAGGAAATTCAATGTGAATGAATTTGTAGAAAATTCCCCACACCCAATCATGCCAAATATACAAATCCGATCTGGCTTAATGATATTTAAATTGACCGCGAAAAATCCCTACCACATCACGGTTCAATGATGACGACAAATGATTTCCTCTCACCATGCGATGCGGTGTTCTCTTGCATACAGTCATTGATTTCCACCGGTACTTATCTTAACTTCATAGAAAACCTTTAAAAAAACCTATGAAGGATTATTCGCAAAATATCATCCGAAATAGGGTTTGAATTCTTGCTCCCCAATGCTCAGTACCAGCCAGGTGCGGCCTCTATTTACTAGGCCACTGTTAATGATTATAAAAAAACTTCTATCTCTAGAAGGGGGTTATGAGCCATTAGGCTTTTCCGCCGGTCAAGGAAAAAGCTCAGAAGACCATAACTTTACAGAAAACCTCTGAAAAACTTTGATTCAATACACTTTTTCCTAGCTGATTTATATATATCGACTGTGTGATATATGTAAATCATCCAGGAAAATGTGAATCGAATCAAAATATCAATATAAATTTAATATTAATTAATTAATTCGGAATGTCGTGTAGTGCTCACACGAGATTAACTGTATTTAAGTAATAAATTCCCTCAGGGGTTCACATCTGGTGAATACGGGATCTGGCACTCCCGAGGTACCCTAGCTGGATCTAGTTCTTTCTTCGACAAGTTTCGGGACAGATCCCTCTCTTTCAACCTTTGAAACACCTAGTCTCTATTGACTAACTTTAGTTTTTTTTTGTAACCTCTACACCAGGGGTGTGGCCACCAAGTCGATCGTTCGCGATGTCTTAACCTGGAAACCTATTACACTACATACTTGATAAGTAGAGCACTAATTATAAGTCGATCGCGACACAATTTTTAAGATAAAAAGTTGATCTTATATATACAAAACTTGGCCATCCCTGTTCTTAAATCACTAGAGAGCTTATTCGTAAGGCTAAAACAATACTTTTTTTTACATCAGTGATGTATTCAGAAAGTAAAATTACTAAACTATTCTACTATGCCAACTTTTATTTACTACTTAGGTTCAGAATTATTACATTGGGAGGTTAGAGTAGGCCATAGCATAATTTTGTATTATATCAACGGGCATAGTTGTGATAAAACAACGTATGATTACAATTATGCTGACTTGTTTTATAATTTAAAACAATGTAGAGCATACTTTGATTCCTAGATTATATAGGAAAAGAACATTGTTATATCCAGGGATAAAACAATGAAGAACGTAGTTCAAGTCATAGGGGCCGCCCCACCTTTGTTAGCATAGTTTTATTATTTATGAAAACTAGTATTACCATTGCTTTTTCAATTGTTAATCGAGGTTTATTCATAAATAAAAACTATGCGAACGAAGATAGGGCGGGCGGGTGGCCCCTATGACTTGAACTACGTCCTCCATTGTTTTATTCACGAATATAACAATGGTTTTTACATGCAAACCCTATGAATCGAAGTATGCTCTACATTGTTTTATATTATAAAACAAATGAGTATAACTGTCATACGAACTATCTATTTTATTGTTTTATCACACAAATGCAACAATGTGGATTTATTAAAACCTAATATAAAATAATGCAGAGCATACTATGATTCCTAGATTATGTAGCAAAAGAACATTGTTCTATCCATGGATAGAACAATGAAGAACGTAGTTCAAATCATAGGGGCCGCCCACCCGCCCTACCTTTGTTCGCATAGTTTTATTATTTATAAAAACTACTATTACCATTGCTTTTTCAATTGTTAATCGAGATTTATCCATAAATAAAAAATATGCGAACGAAGGTGGGGCGGGCGGGTGGCCCCTATGACTTGAACTACGTCGTCCATTGTTTTATCCACGAATATAATAATGTTTTCCACATGCAAACCCTATGAATCAAAGTATGCTCTACATTGTTTTATATTATAAAACAAATGAGTATAACTGTCATACGAACTATCTATTTTATTGTTTTATCACACAAATGCAACAATGTGGATTTATTATAACCTATAATATAAAATAATGCAGAGCATACTATGATTCCTAGATTATGTAGCAAAAGAACATTGTTATATCCATGGATAAAACAATGAAGAGTGTAGTGCAAGTCATAGGGGACGCCCACCCGCCCCACCTTTGTTCGCATAGTTTTATTATTTATGAAAACTAGTTTACCATTGCTTTTTCAATTGTCGAGTTTTATCCATAAATAAAAACTATACGAACAAAGGTGGGGCGGGCGGGTGTTCCTTATGACTTGAACTACGTCCCCCATTGTTTTATCCACGAATATAACAATGTTTTCACATGCAAACCCTATGAATTGAAGTATGATTTATATTGTTTTATATTATAAAACACATGAGTATAACTGTCATACGAACTATTTATTTTATTGTTTTATCACACAAATGCAACAATGCGGATTTATTATAACTTACAATAAAAAATAATGCAGAGCATACTTTGATTCCTAGATTATGTAGGAAAAGAACATTGTTATATCCATGGATAAAACAATGAAGAACGTAGTTCAAGTCATAGGGGTACCGCTATTTACGTATACGAGAGTTTAATATTTCTCTTCAAACATAAAACGAAGCTAACACCTTTAAAAGTAAACACAACCATCACACAAGGACATCGAATATGAACTATAATTATCCAATACACACCCTAACCATGCTTGAAAGAGGAACAGTATACAGTAGTCTAAATTGTTTTAACTCATTGCCAAATCACATGAAAATAATAAATAATTTTAAGATATTCAAAAATGCAGTATTCAAAATACTTGTAATAGAATGTAAACCATATTCACTAGAGGAATACTTTAATGAAGTTAAAAATATGATGTAATCACCACCTTCTTTTTTGTTGTTATATATGTTATATTTCAATGTATGATATATAATGTACTATTGTACATGTATTGTATGCATCTGAAATAAATAAATTTCTATTCTATAAATTAATAGGATAATTGAAGATAGTGGACTAGTAGTGACTGCCCAATTATTTATTTGATGTAACTGTTGAAGAATGTTGTTTCAATTGATAGGAGTTGAAAAATAGCATTTATTTATATTATAATTTGCATAAAATATACATAAAAATACTATAATATGTAGATATAATGCTATTAATTTTTTTTGTTATCTTCTTCAAACAGTATGAAATTGTTTTTGATAAGGCAATATATTTATACTACGTATATGTACCTTTATTTTTCCGCAATAACACGAATAATAAAGGCGACCTTCACACCATAACAAAATCATGTCATCGAGCTGATTGAATAATAATATTCATTGCAAGGTATTAGTGGAAATTAATAAAACATGCGGGCTAGCACCTTTGTGCTTTTCTACATGCGCGTAAAATGTAATTTAATAACACGCATAATTGTTAGTTTCAGTGCTAGACAATTGAGTGAATATGATAAAATTTTTTTTTAAACTGGTCTGGCCAGTTCATATTACTTTATCATAGAGTATTAAATAAATCCGATAAAACCGTGATTTAAAATGGTCACTTTCATTAAAAATTTGAAATTTAAAATTAATAATCGTGGTGTTTTTTGCTTGGAGACCTCGATTTTTAATTTTAAATACCGAGTGATTAAACTCCTCTGAGCTTCTACCTTGACCGGCAGAAAAGCTACAGATAGAAGTTGTTTTTTTCATTGTTGTAACAACTTGATGTAATTTGTTGTGATCAACAAGCCAATTGTAATTAACAGTTTAATAAAATAATCTACAAGTGTCATGATAAAATCACCACTCTTGAGCCATCCAATTCCTTATCTGCCGAATTTATTTGATTTCATTAATCATGAAGATTTTGTTTGAGATGTTTGCATGGCTTTCTGTGTGTATGTATGTGTGTGTGAACCCTGGCGCCTTTGTTTATCTCGTCTTGTCATGAATAAAGGTTTAATCGAATTCAATACTTTAGGGACAACCTGTATGTATCATAATAACTAAATTATTTTTTTATTCAGTATATGAAGTATGGAGTCTCTAGGCATATACTTTCTACATTTCTTAATTGTTCTCAATAGTTCCCGTTCCTTATTCATTTTATGCAGCACTGCCTCATTCCATATTTTCTTCGTCCAAACCTCCCTTGCCCTACTTCGTATGGTATTTATATTTGGGGAGGCCAGGGCCGTATCTGAGGGGGGGGGGATATGTTGGGGATATTATTATTAATATAAAAACTATTTTGGACGAAGAAACTGTAATTGACAACAAACAGCCCTTAAGCAAACATGACTGGAAACATAATATGTTTCTAGAAGCATTCTTGATATTTTTTATAAAAAAAAACATTTTAGCTGAATTGAATGTATACAGTGTGATCCAAATAAGAGGGAACACTGTGTAACTTCTCTATGTCACGATTGACGAAAAAACGGTTAAATATTTTTTAATTCAGTATCACGTAAACTATTTTGTGCCATAAACGCCATAAAAAATTAATCAAACACGTTAGTTATGTGAGATAATTATCCACATTAAACTAAAATTTGCTTTGAAAATATGGAGTAGAAAAATGTATCACGGACAATGTCATATGATTTTTGGAAATTGTCTGTGATATATTTTTCTACTCCATATTTTCAACGAAAATTTTGGTTTAATGTGGCTATTTATGTTTATATGATTATATGTTTATATGTTTATATGTTTATATGTTTATATGTTTATATGTTTATATGTTTATATGTTTATATGTTTATATGTTTATATGTTTATATGTTTATATGTTTATATGTTTATATGTTTATATGTTATATATATATATAAATATATAGCCACATTAAACCAAAATTTTCTTAGAAAATATGAAGTAGAAAAATGTATCACAGACAATTTCCATAAATCAGCTAAAATATATCAGAGAGTCCTAATAAAGCGGAAAAATGTAAAGGATTTATAAACATATTAACGTAGAATTATAGAGATATAAAATTTATATGTGACACTAAAACAGTTTACACACTATAAACTATAATAAATCATACTTTATTTTACTTGTTATTAATGTGTGTTTTCGCAGAATTGTCGAATGCATCATGAAATTCGGCTTATCAATTCAATGATATTTACGTTCGTGAATGCATTATTAAAAATAGTAATGTAACGGGCCGCCTCTCATCGGAGCAATAACCATGCGCGCGAACAAAGGCGCATTAAAAAATATACAACAACACGTTTTAAATCAATTAAGTAAAATTTAAACTGACATAATAGATAAATTTAAAATATATCTGGTGTGTGGGCAAAATATTTCATTCCGAATCAAGTTATAAAAAAAAACTTTTATCTTTATAGGGATATTAGTCGTGATGCTTTTCCGATGGTAAATAGAGTACAAAACCTTGAATATAAAAATATGGATAGGCATAGTAAATAGACAGCTGTAAATGTTATGGTGGCAAATACCACCGCCAGGGTTAGTACATAAACATATAAACATAGGCATATAAATATAGGCATATAAACATAGGCATATAAACATAGACATTGTAGACATAGACATTGTAGACATAGACATTGTAGACATAGACATTGTAGACAAAGACATTGTAGACATAGACATTGTAGACATAGACATTGTAGACATAGACATTGTAGACATAGACATTGTAGACAAAGACATTGTAGACATAGACATTGTAGACATAGACATTGTAGACATAGACATTGTAGACATAGACATTGTAGACATAGACATTGTAGACATAGACATTGTAGACATAGACATTGTAGACATAGACATTGTAGACATAGACATTGTAGACATAGACATTGTAGACATAGACATTGTAGACAAAGACATTGTAGACATAGACATTGTAGACATAGACATTGTAGACATAGACATTGTAGACATAGACATTGTAGACATAGACATTGTAGACATAGACATTGTAGACATAGACATCGTAGACATAGACATTGTAGACATAGACATTGTAGACATAGACATTGTAGACATAGACATTGTAGACATAGACATTGTAGACATAGACATTGTAGACAAAGACATTGTAGACATAGACATTGTAGACATAGACATTGTAGACATAGACATTGTAGACATAGACTTTGTAGACATAGACATTGTAGACATAGACATTGTAGACAAAGACATTGTAGACATAGACATTGTAGACATAGACATTGTAGACAAAGACATTGTAGACATAGACATTGTAGACATAGACATTGTAGACATAGACATTGTAGACATAGACATTGTAGACATAGACATTGTAGACATAGACATTGTAGACATAGACATTGTAGACATAGACATTGTAGACATAGACATTGTAGACATAGACATAGTTGACATAGACATAGTTGACATAGACATAGTTGACATAGACATAGTAGAAATAGACATTGATATAGATATGGACAAAAACAAACAAAAAACTATTATCTTAATCCAATAAATGTCAGTTTTGATTATTAGTATATTTTTTTATATCTAATACCTGCTGGCGGCATTTGCACTCAAAATTTAATTTAAAAATCCAGGGCTGAAAGGGTAAATCACCCTTAACTACAAACTGTGAAAGGTGATTCGCGAAAATTTGCCTCGATTGGGTTCGAACACAGGATCCCTAATGCTCTGTACGAAACGGACGACACCTCTAATCACTCGTTTTTTTTTTAATAAACTGATGAGTATGTAAAAATATTTAATAAGCAAATAATCAGTAAAAACGCAGTTGTACGTTTCAACTAGCTATTTATGAACAACGAACGTTTAATCGTAAAACATTGTCGTGCTTACAATCAACACATTGTGTGCCTTATCAAAAATTACAGTGTTCCACATTTATATTTGTCAGCAATTGTTATGCTAAATTATTCATAATTTTCAACAGAAAATTAATATATAAACGAAAGCTCTACAGAAAGACTAAACTAGACATAGACGTAGACATAGGACATAGACAGACATGGACATAAACATAGACATAGACAGACATAGACATATACATAGACAGACATGGACATAGACATAGACATAGACAGACATAGACATATACATATACATATACATATACATATACATATACATATACATATACATATACATATACATATACATATACATAGACATAGACATAGACATAGACATAGACATTAGTCTACCTGTAGTGCGGAATGACTTTCGAGAGTTAGACAAATACGTTTCGAACAAGTGGTTTCAGGAATCGCACCGCAGACCGTAATCATACTTTCGCAATAATAATATTTTCGTTTTATTATACTTAAGCAAACAATTTACTCAATTTGCTCAACAAATATTGCTGCAATACTTTTTTTCTCTGATACATAATCAAACACACATATAAAGCAAGTGAATATAATGAGGATAAAGATAAGGTCGCGCCGACTTAAATTATTTATGCACATACAAAAAGCGTAATGTGTAATTACGTGTTGTTATCAAAAAGCAAGACAAATTATACAGAATTTGATAACACATTTTACACAGTAATGAAACCGTCTGACTTAATAATATTTCCTGTAAATGATGTAGGAACGTGCACATTTTTAATTCAAAAAAAGAAGTTTAATGTTTTTTTTGCTAAAAATTAAAATCAAAGTTAGTAATCAGTATCTACAATAGATTCCACACTATACAAAATTATTTATTTATTTATTTATTTATTTATGTGACCCCTTTCTTGATGATAATCAGTACAAATACTGGTACCCAACCTACACTTAATAATAATTAAAATAAATAAGTAAAAAGTAAAATAAATGTAAATCAAATTAAAATTAAATAACATAGAAAGAGTAAATATAAAAAAGAAAATTACAGAATCAGTAAATCATAAAATAATCAGAATAAACTAACAACTTAAAAAAATTACAACAAAAATTACTAATATACATTAAAAATTTAAAAAATAACACTAAAGAAAACTAAATCATTTACATATACAGTGTGATCCAAATAGGAGGGAACATTCTGTAACTTGAGTGAATTTTTGAGCAATAAACATTAAATCTAACGTTGATAGATATATTAATTATATATCGGCTACATGACTGAAGATATAGTGATTCTTCAGTCATATATAAGTAAAAGGTAATATATCTATCAACGTTAGATTAATTATTGCTCAAAAATGTTCTGTTTGCAAAGTAACGTCGATTGCCTTTTATAATCCTCATTTCAATATCTTGACTGTTTTTTTATTCATGTAGCAGTGTTGCTAATTAGGTAAAGTAGGATATATATTGCATACTTTACAGGATCTAATTGTGACTATTTGTGGATATATTCAGAATAATTTTATAAAATTATGAATACTAACAATAGAGTTATGGCACTTTTTGTACCCTGACTAACGTCAAATTTGTAATTTTTAAGTTTAACATCCCAAAAAAACTTCGTATAGTTGACATACATGTTTCATACTTTGTGAAGTCTAAATATGACTATTTGTGGATATATTCAGAGTAATTTTATAAAATTATGAATACTAAAAATAGAGTTATGGCACTTTTTGTACCCTGACTAACGTCAAATTTGTAATTTTTAAGTTTAACATCCCAAAAAACTTCGTATAGTTGATACATGTTTCATACTTTGTGAAGTCTAAATATGACTAATTGTGGATACATTCAGAGTAATTTTATAAAATTATGAATAGTAAAAATAGTGTTATGGCACTTTTTGTATTCTGACTAATGTCAGATTTGTAATTTTTAAGTTTAACATAACAAAAAGATTTTGTATAGTTGAGATACATATTTCATACTTTGTGAAGTCTAAATATGACTACTTGTGGATATATTCACAGTAATTTTATAAAATTATGAATACTAAAAATAGAGTTATGGCACTTTTTGTACCCTGACTAACGTCAAATTTGTAATTTTTAAGTTTAACATCCCAAAGAAACTTCGTATAGTTGAGATACATGTTTCATACTTTGTGAAGTCTAAATATGACTACTTGTGGATATATTCAGAGTAATTTTATAAAATTATGAATACTAAAAATAGAGTTATGGCACTTTTTGTACCCTGACTAACGTCAAATTTATAATTTTTAAGTTTAACATCCCAAAAAAACTTCGTATAGTTGAGATACATATTTCATACTTTGTGAAGTCTAAATATGACTATTTGTGGATATATTCAGAGTAATTTTATAAAATTATGAATACTAAAAATAGAGTTATGGCATTTTTTGTACCCTGACTAACGTCAAATTTGTAATTTTTAAGTTTAACATCCCAAAAAAACTTCGTATAGTTGAGATACATGTTTCATACTTTGTGAAGTCTAAATATGACTACTTGTGGATATATTCATAGTAATTTTATAAAATTATGAATGCTAAAAATAGAGTTATGGCACTTTTTGTACCCTGACTAACGTCAAATTTATAATTTTTAAGTTTAACATCCCAAAAAAAACTTCGTATAGTTGAGATACATGTTTCATACTTTGTGAAGTCTAAATATGACTACTTGTGGATATATTCATAGTAATTTTATAAAATTATGAATACTAAAAATAGAGTTATGGCACTTTTTGTACCCTGACTAACGTCAAATTTATAATTTTTAAGTTTAACATCCCAAAAAAAACTTCGTATAGTTGAGATACATGTTTCATACTTTGTGAAGTCTAAATATGACTACTTGTGGATATATTCAGAGTAATTTTATAAAATTATGAATACTAAAAATAGAGTTATGGCACTTTTTGTACCCTGACTAACGTCAAATTTATAATTTTTAAGTTTAACATCCCAAAAAAACTTCGTATAGTTGAGATACATATTTCATACTTTGTGAAGTCTAAATATGACTATTTGTGGATATATTCAGAGTAATTTTATAAAATTATGAATACTAAAAATAGAGTTATGGCATTTTTTGTACCCTGACTAACGTCAAATTTGTAATTTTTAAGTTTAACATCCCAAAAAAACTTCGTATAGTTGAGATACATGTTTCATACTTTATGAAGTCTAAATATGACTACTTGTGGATATATTCATAGTAATTTTATAAAATTATGAATACTAAAAATAGAGTTATGGCACTTTTTGTACCCTGACTAACGTCAAATTTGTAATTTTTAAGTTTAACATCCCAAGAAAACTTCGTATAGTTGAGATACATGTTTCATACTTTGTGAAGTCTAAATATGACTATTTGTGGATATATTCAGAGTAATTTTATAAAATTATGAATACTAAAAATAGAGTTATGGCACTTTTTGTACTCGGGCTAATGTCAGATTTGTAATTTTTAAGTTTAACATCCCCAAAAAACGTATAGTTGAGATACATATTTCACATTTTGTGAAGTCTAAATATGACTATTTGTGGATATATTCAGAGTAATTCTATAAAATTATGGATACTGAAAATAGAGTTATGGCACTTTTTGTACTCTGACTAATGTCAAATTTGTAATTTTTAAGTTTAACATCTCAAAAAGACTTCGTATAGCTGAGATACATATTTCATACTTTGTGAAGTCTAAATATGACTATTTGTGGATATATTCAGAGTAATTTAATAAAATTTTGAAAACTACTTACAGAGTTATAGTATATTTTGTCTCCCAACTAATGACAAATTCCTAATTTTTGAGTTTATAAGCCCACAATGCCTATCGTTGAGATAAATGTTTCAAACTTCTTAATTACTTAAAATAACTATTTGTGAATATATACAGAGTAATTTATAACATTTTGGAAACTACAAACAATATAACAGAGTTATAGTACAAAACAAAAACAGAGTTATAGTACAAAACAAAAAAAAAGTTATAGTACAAAACAACAACAGAGTTATAGTACAAAACAAAAACAGAGTTAGAGTACTTTTTGTTTTCGAACTAATGTGAGATTTGTAATTTTTGGGTTTAACAGCCCAAAAAGACAACGATTAATTAAGATACATATTTCATACTTTACAGGATCTAATTATAACTATTTCAGGATATAGTCCGAGTTATTTAATAAACTTTTGAAAACTAAAAGAAGAGTTATATTAATATTTGTCCTCGAATTAATTAATTATAAAAAAAAGACCTTTATTGGCATTTTTCTCACAAAAAAAACTGCTCTTCAATATCACCAACCACAACAAAAATACATAAAAATAAAAATACATAAAACTAAAAATACACGAATTAATTATAGATTTGTAATTTTTGTGTTAAACTATCCAAAAAGACAACAAATAGTTGAGATATATGTTTTTATACTTGGAGTGGTTTAACTACGACTATTTGTAAATATATTCAGGGTAATTTTATAAACTTTATAAATTTACAAAACAGAGTTATGGTATTATGGTTATCACCTAACTAAAGTCAAGTTTGTAATTTTTGAATTTAACAACACAAAAAGACTACCAATAATTCAGATACACATTTTATACTTTGTAGAAGTTAAGTATGACTATTTGTATATATATTCAACGTAATTTTGTAAAATTTTGAAAATTGCGAACAGAGTTATGGTACTTTTTATCCCTTGATGAAGTTTAAGCAACCAAAAAAACTACTAATAGTTGAGATACACAGTTCATACTTTGTAGGGACTATTTGTAAATATATTTATCGTAATTTTATGAAATTTGTAATTTTAACGTTTAGCATCCAAAAAAAAAAACTACAAATAGTTGAGATACGCATTTCATACTTTGTAGGAGCTAAGTATGGCTATTTGTAAATATATTTAGTGTAATTTTATACAATTTTGAAAACTACAACCATAATTATGGTACTTTTTATCCCCTGACTAATGTCAGATTTGTAATTTTTGAATTTAACAACCCAAAAAGTACTACGAATAGTTGAGAAACACATTTCATACTTTGTAGGGGCTAAGTATGACTATTTGTAAATATATTTAGCCTAATTTTATAAAATTTTGAAAACTAAAAACAGAGTTATAGTACTTTTATCTCGTGACTAATGTTAGATTTGTAATTTTTGAGTTTAATAACCCAAATAGATTAAAAACAATTGAGATACTCATTTCATATTTAGTAGGATCTAAGTATGAATCTTTTTGAATATATTTAGCGTAATTTTATAAAAAATTGAAAATTACAAACAGAGTTATGATACTTTTTATCCCCTGACAAATGTCAAATTTGTAACTATGTCCTGATTAATCTCAGATTTATAAGTTTAACAAACCAAAAAAAACTACGAATAGTTTAGACACACATATCATACTTTGTAGGGGCTAAGTTAAGTATGACTATTTGTAAATATAATTAGCATACTTTTATAAAATTTTGAAAACTTAAAACAGAGTTATAGTACTTTTATCTCGTGAGTAATGTTGGATTTGTAATTTTTGAGTTTAAAAACCCAAATAAATTAAAAACAGTTGACATACACAGTTCATATTTTGTAGGATCTAAGTATGAATCTTTGCGAATATATTTAGCGTAATTTTATAGAAATTTTAAAATTACAAACAGAGTTATGGTACTTTTATCCCGTGACTAATGTTGGTTTTGTAATGTTTGAGTTTAATAACCCAAATAGATTAAAAACAGTTGAGATACTCATTTCATATTTTGTAGGATCTAAGTATGAAACTTTGTGAATATATTTAGCGTAATTTTATAGAAAGTTGAAAATTACAAACAGAGTCATGGTACTTTTTATCTCCTGACAAATATCAAATTAGTAACTATCCCCTGATTAATCTCAGATTCATAAGTTTAACAAACCAAAAAAACTACGAATAGTTGAGATACACATTTCATACTTTGTAGGGGCTATTTGTAAATATATTTATCGTATTTTTATAAAATTTTGAAAATTGCAAACAGAGTTATAGCTTGGTATCAATATGAGGAATATACACTATTAGATTCTATGTATGATAAAAATTCCACACAAATTTTAAATTATATATATATATATATATATATATATAATTTAAAATTTGTGAGGAATTTTTATTATACAAAGAATCTGATAGTGTATATCTTTCATATTGGAATCAAGCTAAATATTTTTCAATTTAAATTTGGTTCAATTTATAATCAAGCAAATCACATTTTTAATCAACATATTTCATTCATTCCCATATCACATCCTGATTACTTGACTTCCGATCGTCAACTTTCCTCCCAAAAAAAAAACATTTGCGGGGGTGGTTAATCCACTTACCAGTTCATGACTCTGAAGACGGACATCCTCCTCACTCGAATGGCTACGGCGGCGGGGATCTTCTTCATTCGCGCCACATACTCGCCGTCACAATTGTCCACGTGGTCGCGGGCCCCCAAAAGACGCTGGGAATCAATCACGCGCCTCCATTAACCCGCAAAAAAAGACGCACGACGATACGGAAAAGCAAGCGACAATAACAAAACACGCTGCACGGCGTCCGGTTCAACGAGCACTGCCGTTGGAGGGGGACGAACTGACAATACTGACCTCAGAAACAGTGTTGCCAATGATAGGAATTATGAGATTATGTATATTTAGTAAGTTGGTGGGGTTGTTAGCACCGATAGTTTTAATTAGCTCCGGTAGATGTTGCCTCCAATTCAGCCATTTCGAGTACCAACTGTAATCCATATGGCAATCATATCGTCGCCGCAACAACACACATCTAAAATTTGCAGAGAGATTTACAGAAAAAGGAAACTGTTTATAAAATGCTTATTGGAGTTATCAACCTTTATTTTATTACTTCTATTTTATTTATTTGAATCAGGAGTAATTTAATTACTCTAATAAACATTTTATCATCATTTTTTCTCTCTCCTGTCAACCTCAAATAAAATTTTAGTTGTGTGGTGATGAATTTTAAGGTGTGAGATTTGAAATGACTATTTTCGTAAACAAGTTCCATTAAAGGTGCTCTAAAATCTGGTGTCATCAATACTTCAATAACAAGCGCTATTCTAGGAGCTTTGATGACACATTTTGTTTAATTATTCAGTGTTTTCAATAGGGAGAATCTAAAGTAACTACATCCACTAGATAATGTATTTATTGTTACTATAACAACGAATACTTATGGGTTCAATAGCTATTGATAGATTTATAGAACGTCGATGAATACGGGGGTTGAGAGTATTAAACAAAAACATCCCAAATTGCAAGAAGTAATATCCATATATTTTCTTAAATAAATATTTGTATCATACAATTTTTTTAAATTTTTTTTATAATACACGGTTTTATTTAAAAACACAAAAAACAAACTACCTTCAAAAATAAAAGTAAAATCAAGAAATAAATCATCTCAATAGTTTTTATTATTAATTCTAAATGTATGTATAAAATGTACATCACCATAAAATTGGTATATTACAAATTAAATAAAACAGAAAAAAAATTATATATAAATATAATTGCACCGGGTGGGTCAGCGTCGCGCAATCATTTTTTTGTTTTTAAATAAATTAACTTGCAAAACAAATGTAATCTAAATTTAATTTTAAAAAGCGCTACTACCGCGAATGGCTCTCGTAACAAATATATACCTACTTACAAAACTAATATAATAATATAAATGACAACCAGTAAATGAAATAGTCATGGTTTTTGTCCTTTTTTTTAATTTCAATCGGTCTATTTTCTCTTTTTTTCTCTCAATTAGATGTGGGTTAACAGTATGTTTGTTTTTGTTTTGTTGTTTGCTCCTAAATATTATAAAAATGCAAATTCAGAAGGCCTTCACTTGTATCTCCTGATTGGGTTTGGTGGGTGTGAAACGATATTTTAAATTAATATAAGTATTACACGGGACGCGATCACGAACTTAAAGTACTATCTCCTTTCGCTGGTAAAGCCTTTCGTGCCGTCGGGACCCTTCGGCAATCGTATCACATTTTCTATTTCTACTGAGCGCTGTTTGTTTTGTATACATGACACCCTGGAAACAAAAATTGTATCAGATGATTAGGACACATGTAGTGCATGATTTGTGACCAACAGAATGGAATTTTACAGTTCTTACTACACCATAATGTAGGGAATAAATTGAGTCATGGTTCTGTTAACAAGGGCCCTGTCTGTTTAGTTACTACTAGTGACTAGCAGTGAAAAATACTGATGTCATGCTATACTATTAGTATGAGCGTGAAGTCAGCATGTGTTACTACTAGTCACTAGTAGTAGCCAAATGGACAGGACCAAAGCTGCAACCAAATTCAACACTTACCTGTGTTGATAATGTGTAGTGAAAAGGCTCTTGCCATCGCCCACAATTTAGTTTAAATGTATAAATTATTAAGTTAATGTTGAGTTTCAATAAAATGTATTGAAGTAACATGAATTCATTTGTTGTGTATACCAAAATAATTTGAAACAAAATTAAAAACAGACATATACACCATAATTTGGGACAGAGGGAGTAGTAATGGGCTTCAACTTTTTACTCTTTGATGCACTACTACTTGATAGTATTAGATTATAAACAATTATTACTTGTCTTCAGGTTTATCAGGACTATGTGCCTCCCCCAATATTCTTAATCGTGCCTCTGCATACTCCTGTTCACGCTGTTTCAGTGTTTTCTTAGGCTGAAACACCTTTCCATCACCACTATTCTGGTTATCTTTGGTGGGCCGCCTCAGGATGGTAACTGTTGGTTCTGGTGGTACATATTGCGATCGCAACGCATCGTCCCCCGTCAGGATTATATTAATTGGTGTGCCCCCATTCATGCCATTACAACTAAAACACAAAAACAAGGCATTATCAAATAAAACTGAACTTCAGATACAGCTTGTGATATAACATACTTTCTGCTCTCTGTCGTCCGACTAGCCGGCACCAGTTTGCTGAACTTCCTCTCCAACACCTGCAAAAGTGTGTCAGTTTTACAGGACGACCTAACCTAAAAATTACATGCTTTTGCGCGGGCTGTTGCGGGCTTGTGGCCCGAGCAACAGCCCGGTGTTTGGGTGGAGGCTGGTTGCAGCTGGTGCGGTACTTACATCCGATTCTTCTATATCCTCCCAATTGTCTAAAACGTCCACTTCTTGTTGTTTGGAAGCCATGTCGAGGAATTTTGACAAACTCGTCTAAACGTCAAAAAAGAAATGTCAAATTTAGGGGAGGTTTGCTTTAGACCATTTGACACACTGCAAAGACAGTGTCACACCACACACAAATGTAATAGTAGAGCAGTGGCGTACTCAGTATTTAAATAGTGTACCAAGTGGGTTGAACCATAGAATATTATCTGGTAGAACCTCAAAAAGTCTGACAGCTGACCTCTTTTTTAAATTAAAATAAGATTAATTATAATTAAAATAATTACCTTATTATTACCCTTTCTTAGTTAATTCATAATTTATATAATTATATTTTGTTTGATTAAAACTGCAGGTGGCCGTACCTATCAGACTATGACCGTCTACTATTTCAAACGACTTGAATTATGCACTACATTGTTTCTCACATTTTTTTACAAATTGTGTAAAATATATATATATATATATATATATATATATATATATATATACTATTTCAAACGAGTTGAACTTGAAATTTAATTTATAATTATTATATATATATAATAATTATAAATTAAATTAATTCAATAATAGAAAGTAACGGATAGCATCGTAGTGCAGAGTTCAGGTCGTTTGAAATAGTGGACGGGCATTGATGGAGAGCAGGATTTATAAGCTTGTATACATCTGTAGAATATGTTTTATTAGACTGAATGTACTAATGCTCAACAGAACTACTAATGACAGTAGTTCAAATCGCTATATCTGTCAAATGTCATTTTATCATTCCCCGATTGGCAACACTACTATTTTGACTGTTGTGCGAGGTTATGTGTGTTGTGTTTCGAAGTTTGAATCATGAGCGCAAAAAAGGTAAACCGTTTTTTAATTATCCAGCCAAAAGGTATGTCATTGTTATTTGCAGAAGTGGTTTTCTTTTAATTTCGATCCAGACAATGTAAAGACACAGCCCACTCGTGCTAGTAAAAATATTGTCGATTGTTTCGCTGGAAAAAAATATGACTCTTCTAAAAAGCCGCACGCAGCAAAATCGGTGAAGGCTTTTAAGTTTTTCGATGAGCTCGAGCCGAAATGCGTGGAGGATTTGGCTGTGCACCCCAAAAAAATTGCGGATCTAAAAGCCTGGCTGCAGGATTATATTGTAAAACCTGTTAATAAGGTCAGTTAGTCGAATTGGTGAGATATAAAAAATACTCTACTATATATATATATATAATCTATTTGCCTTCGGTGTAGGCTCTACTATATATAATTTATTTATTAACGCTATTATTAACATTTACATCATACATGTATATATACAAATCAGATTAAGCATTGTAATGCCTTAATTGACACTTAAAAGACATAAGGGTTATCCCTGTCATGTCCACTGTCTTAGAAATTTCATTAACATGTTGTGCAATGCAACTGAAGGCGATATGCTTGCCATAATTGATTCTATAGTATGGGATATGTAAAAACTATAATATATATATATATATATATATATATATATATATATATATATATATATATAATACTATCATTATTTATATTGTATATATTTTATATTTGTTAGCAATCTATACCAATATTGCTAATAACTGGCCCAACTGGATGTGGTAAAACAACTACTTTCAAACTCCTCTGCCTGCAATTGGGCATTGATGTACAGGAGTGGATCAACCCAGTTGATGGCAATTATGAGCTCTGTAAAGGCCCTGGGCAGATTACACGTTTTTCAGAATTTCTACGGGAAGCCAAGTACCCCTCACTGTTTTCCAAAGTCAATAGAAAAGTTGCACTGGTGGAGGATTTCCCAAATATTCTCCTGAATAATGTGCAGGAGTTTGATGAGATCTTAAGGTAAAATATTAAATGAAAAAATTAAATAACTTGTCAACTGATGGTGTGTGTGTTTATGTGTGAGAGACAAATTATTGATGACAAAAATGACTTATGTAAATGCTGTATAGCATATTGACATCAATAAATATATCTATCCATCTTATCATAAACTAATCAGATGATCCTTGTTGGGGCCAGTTTAATATAGATTTCTTTTCTTGTTGGGCACAATATAAGAAATTTTTAATATTTTTGTAAAACTCTGCATAAACTCATTATTTTGCATTCTGAACAATTTGTTTCAACAATGGTTTATTGTATTCATTGTAGAAATGTCACTTTACCTTCATCGATATTGTTAAAAAAATTGATATTTTTATAAAACTTCACATAATCCCATTATTTTGCATTCTGAACAATTTATTTTAACAAACTTTTGTTGTATTCTTTATAGAATTGTCACTTTACCTAAAAAGTTATTTTGAAAAAAAAATATTTTTTATTTTCTTTATAATTTTTTTTTTAAAGTCTATTATTTCTTATATTTATAATCTTTATAGAAATGTCACTTTACCTACAAAGTAGTTATTTTCAAAAAAATAATTTTTTTAACATTTTTTTTTTAATAAAATTCACAAGTCTATTATTTCCCATTCTGAATAATTTATTTTAATAAACTTTTGTTATATTCTTTATAGAAATGTCACTTTACCTACAACGTTATTTTAAAAAGAAATCAAATTTTATTTAAAATCTTTTTTTTTTATAAAACTTTGCATAAGCTCATTAATTTTCAAGTTTTGTTGTATTCTTTATTGAAATATCACTCTACCTACAAGCCGAACTGAATATATAATCTAGACTTTTATTTTCTGCTGCTCCTCATGAATTTCCCATAATAATTGTTATTTTCAGCAATTGTGTGTCCAATCAAACATCCCCTATTGTATTCATCTGCACTGATGTGCATAGTAACAGTATAAATATTACAAAGAATTTGTTTACGGATGATATACGGATGAAATATAATATACACAATATAAGGTACAACATACTACTGTCTTAAGCCCAAATTTAATTAAATTTAATTTTTATATCATACAGTTTCAATGCTTGCTCTGTCACCCTATTGAAAGCCGCATTGAAAAGAGCTCAGGAAGTTGTTCAAAACCATTTGGATGTCCTTCAAATGCCAGCAGCATCTATTGCTGATGCCATAATTGTGTCCACCATGGGTGATGTACGATGTGCAGTAAATCAGTATTATTTTGCTGCATTAAAAGGTATGCCACTATTGGTATTTGCTATGTTGTTCCTTAAAAAAGAATATTATATTAAAAAATACCTGCATAGAAACAAAATACCATACTCATGGTATTTATACCCGAAAAAAAAAGAACAATGGAACAATACTAACTAACTAATAACTAAACGGTTATATTTCTATATATTTTCAGTAGTATATGTTTCTGTAAATCATAAACTATTTCTGTATTACTGTGACCAATCCTGGTTTAATTGGTAAAATTTGCAATATTATTCAATTTATAAAAACTGCACTTGGTACCATATTGTTGAATATTATATAATAATACTTTATTCCCAACAAACATACAGTTTAAAAATAGGGAAAATCACATGTAGTATAAATCAATATAAATATATAGTGGTACCTGTAGCTTTTGTTAAACCATTAGAAGATTATTACTATTCCTCATGTCAGCTAGTTTTGTTCAATAGATAATGTGTTTCACATTTTAATGAAAAAAACAATTGTTCTATTTTTTGAATTAAACTATGTGGAAACAACAGTTAGGCTGTTGTAGTTTTAAATTTATTTGATTTAGGTGCTGGTGATTTACCCACCGAGCTCCTCAAGCGCGAAACAGCCAAACCGGGCCAGAAACGAAAACGCGCCGAAAAAAACTCGTGCATCAAAATAATGGCAAAAGACGAAACATTGGGCCTGTTTCACAGCCTGGGTCGCGTGCTGAACCCGAAATGGGCTGAGGGTAAAGGTGTGCGGCGTTTGCTATGCGACCTGGATGCGCTGATTGATGAGTTCAGCACGCAGCCAAGTATTTTCAATGCGTTCCTGCAGGAGAATTACGTGAAATATTTTGGGGATATTGATGACGTGTGTAGAGCGTCCGAAGTGCTTAGTCTATCGCAGACTTTCATGGAGAAATGGACGGAACGGCATGATACTCTGGTATTTGCCATGTGGATCAGTGTTTTGGGGCTGATGGTGGCAAATGAACACAGGGTTTCTAAATGGACCCAAATTACGGGGCCTAAGAAAATTGGTAATAATCGGTAAGTCAGTTTAAAATGACTATATACCTTGAATAGTGCTTGCAATTGAAGATTTGATGACACCTTTTGTTTAATTATTCAGTGTTTTCAATAGAGAGAATCTAAACTAACTACACTCACTAGATTATGTATTTATTGTTGCTATAACAATGAATACTTATGGGTTCAATAACTATAAAGGCACCTTACACGATATTACTGTCAATATTTTAGAATAATGACAGTATTACTGTGCAATAATATGTTTAAAATGTTCATTATTCTAAAATATAGACATTATTACTTATCGTGTAAGGTATAGAAATGATGGAATGAAGAGAATACTGATGTTTATCCCGAAAATTGATTACTTGATAAATATTAAAGGAAGATTCAAGCAAATACTGACAGTGCTAGGATTGACAGTATTATTGACCGTGTAAGGTGCCTTATTGGTACATTTATAAAGCACCTTACACAGTCAATAATACTGTCAATCCTAGCACTGTCAGTATTTGCTTGAATCCTCCTTTAATATTTATCAAGTAATCAATTTTCCGTATTAACATCAGTATTCTCTTCTTTCCATCATTTCTATACCTTACACAATCAGTAATACTGTCAATATTTTAGAATAGTGAACATTTTAAACATATCGGACAGTAACATTGTCATTCTAAAATATTGACAGTATTATTGATCATGTAAGGTGCCTTTATGGAACGTTGGTGATTACTGGTGAATAATTTGCGTTACATTGAATTGTTGATTGAACTTAATATTTATCTACAAATTGATCCAGTTTCATCAATACTCTTTCTTTTCTCTCAAAATTAAATTATAGACAAGACCGTAGCCTGGCAACAAAAGGATTAAACATCACCGATTACAACTATTACAATCTCATCAAGGGTGGCGACACTTTTCACAAATTTACCTATCGCAAATAGGAGGTGTTTTAAAGAATCTATTTATTTTTGTTATCTACATGCTAGAAGTTAGCACGTTTATTTTATTAATTATACGCTATAAAAATTGATTAGTTTTAATTATGAAACCGTTATATTATTTGAGGGGCGTGCTTTCAATTGAGTTGTACTTAATTAACCAACCACAGTTATGCAACTCGAATTAGACCGCTGTGATTGGTCAGTTTATGTTTCAGTTCATGTTCATGTTCAAGTTTCATGCTAAGACCATAGTACTAACAGTCAGACATACTGTATGTGACCAAATATACACAAATTAAAATTTTCAGTTGTGTGATCCAGACTTTTGTTACAGGTTACTGTACTGTCAACTTTTGACTTTCAGTAAATTCAAATAAAAAACTTCTATCATTATAGGACTATCAAGTGTAAGGTTTTCCTTCAGTGAATTCATTTACGTAAAAGCAATAATTTGAAATAACATAACATATACTCATTTGAGTGTAGCATACTAAAACTGAAGTTTTATTTACTTTTCAAACTGACATCAGTTGTCACGTTGACAGATAACAGTCCGTAACAAAAATTACACAATGCAAATATTGTTTGTACGACTTTTTTATGAAGTTTGTTCAAAACTTGTATGAATCATGAATTACATTATACTATTCATCAAGAAACTTGAAATATTTTCTGGTTTCAATTATGTTCAGCTCATACTATAAACAATCAACTACAACATATGTAATTCAAGATATGATTGGTTATTGTAGGAGCTAAACATATCACATGAATAATTGAAACTAGAAACAACTTCAAGTTTCTTGATGAATCTAGTACAATGTAATTCATGCTTCATACAAGTTTTGTTCAAGTAAATCTAATTAGAAATGAAGCGCGCATAATATCTGCTATGTTCAGCTCGTACTATGACCAATCACATTCTTGAATATAAACTAGAGTGGAACTTGAATGAATGTTTTAATTGTTAAAACTTTTAAAGTTTCTTGACGAATCTAGTACAATGTAATCCATGCTTTAGACAAAATTATAAAATCTAATATTTGTTTTGTAATGTTTACATTGCTGTCAAAATATTTATACTTCATTCCTAGTCAATATCTCACGCGAACCATTTGTTGCGCTGAGAATCCTACGCGGGCATTATTAAGCCGAAAGTAGGTCAAATTCAAACGTGTCCCAGTTATCCCGGTGCGGGTCTGGTTGCATAACTCTCGCTGGTTTCGGGGGTTTCGGGTCTCGTGCGTCATTCAGGGGAGATTGGGTCGATCACTCTCGGGCGACATAACCTGGCAAAAAACAAACAAAGGGGCTCACAGGCGCGGCGGTTCACGAGAAGCAGCAGCAACGGCAGCCAGTGCGCGAGCAGGATGAACACGCTGCGGCCGCTTTGTTTTGATGACGAGCTGGACCGCGAGCCTGGCCAGCGGAATGTCTACGAGATGAACAATGAGAGTCTGGTGTTCCAACAGAACGACCTGTTCCCTTCAGCGTTCCCCGCTATGGAGGAGGTGCGTCGCCAGGGGAAGCTTTGTGATGTGATACTGAAGGTAAACAGTAAGAACTGTTTATTAAATAAAATTATTTTGGTGTGGGGGTTATTTGTTTGTCTTTTGTTTTGGATTGCAAAGCTGTATAGACTTCCATGTCTAGATGTGATTCCTGACAACACATGTTTTGAATATGTACTTGTTCAGAATGTGTGTACCTTTAAATTGACACCCTATAACTAGACAATTCCCTATTTTGAGAGTACTACTAATTTAAAATGAAAACAATCATGCAATGTACAATAATCAAGAATTGCTCAAGTATTGGGGTGTGATACTGACAGGATCCAAACTAAATGAAACATATAATGTCAAATCAACCGTGAACCTTTGCAATATGATTTAGAAGCTAAATCAAACAAGTGTTATGAATATTATTTTGTTTGAGTGTTATTTGATCGTGTTTTGTTTTGGGTGTCAATATGATGATGATTCATCAGTTAATCACCTAAGAAATTGGCTGTAATCCTGTTATAAATTTACAGGGTGTGATACATTTAATTGTTGTGACATGTATACTATTTCCACAAAACAGATTTTATCTAAACTACGATTTTGGAGTTATAAAATACAGCTGAATATCTGGAAATCCATTTTGCAACTTCAGAACAATTAATATTATTGAGAATATTGCCATGAGAATCAGAGTAAACAACAGAATACTCTGTATTTAAAAAAATAAGTTCTTTTATTTTGTGGTTTGATGCCCATATTCACCAACATCCCATAAACTTTATAGGTCCCATAAGCTATTGATATTGTAGTCTACATTGCCTGACCACCCACATAATTAGGTTGTATTGTCTTCCTTTTGGGGTAAACAAGTTAGTTATTGTTTAAATAATTGCTGAACACTTCGATCCAAAAATTCAAACTATTATTCTTATTAACAACAATGTTTACCATACCAATACCCATATGCACCAACATCCTATAAACTTTATAGGTCCCATAAGCTATTGAATGGATAAATTGACAACATCATTGTGACAGAATATGCCAAAACAAATGTCAAACACCTTTTGTTTAATTATTCAGTGTTTGCAATAGAGAGAATCTAAAGTAACTACATTTACTAGATCATGTATGTTATGTTGCTATAACAAAAAATACTTATGGGTTCAATAGCTATTGATAGATTTATGGAACATTGGTGAATATGGGGGTGAATCTGTTTGATTTATGATTTATGACATCTATCTACATCTCATCCATATTCTCTTGCCACAATTCCTGCAGTCTCCCTAAACTTAACCACTAGCTAGTAAGCTATTGGCCCTGTCATGTTTTTCTGTTAGAGAGTAATTAATTTGAACCTACAGTCTTGCCCCTGTATTCACTGATATTCTATAAATCTATCAATAGCTATTGAACCCATAAGTGTTCATTGTTATAGTAACAATAAATACATTATCTAAGGAATGTAGTTACTTTAGATTCTTTCTATTGGAAACATTGAATAATTAAACAAAAGGTGTCATCAAAGCTCCAATTGCAAGCGCTATTCAAGGTGTTGTGACATTTGTTTTGGCATATTCTGTCATAATGATGTTGTCAATTTATCCATTGAATAGCTTATAAGGCATCTTACACAGTCAATAATACTGTCAGTATTTGCTTCAATCCTCCTATTATATTTATCAAGTAATCAATTATCTGGATAAACATCAGTATTCTCTTCATTCCATTATTACAATACCTTACATGATAAGTAATACTGTCAATATTTTAGAATAATGACTATTTTAAACTTGTTATTATATAGTAATACTGTCATTATTCTAAAATATTGACAATAATATTGATTGTGTAAGGTGCGTTTATGGGACCTATTAAGTTTATAGGATGTTGGTGCATATGGGCATTGGTATGGTAAACATTGTTGTTAATAAGACTAATAGTTTGAATTTTTGAATCGAAGTGTTCAGCAATTGTTTAAACAATAACTAACTTGTTTATCCCAAAAGAAAGACAATACAAACTAATTGTGTGGGTGGTCAGGCAATATATACTACATTTTTCAACTGTTGTCAGTTGAAAACATTGCATAGTGGCAGTCAAATGTAGATCAGAATATGTTTAACATTCCTGCTGATGAACATAACAGTTCAAGATGTTAATAATGAATAGATTTATGTTATAACATGTAGCATTTTTAGATTGATGACCAGTCATTCAGTGCTCACAAAATTGTGCTTGCCTCCACCATTCCATACTTCCATGCAATGTTCACCAATGATATGGTGGAAAGCAGACAGCAAGAGATTAAAATGCATAGTATTGAAGCATGGTAAGTCCTGATTGATATTTATAAGAGCAAGCACTAATTGTTTGAAAATCGATTCTTATTAATGACATAAATCCTCTAATTTTGTAGTGCCCTAGAAGCCCTTATAAATTTCGCCTACTCAGGTCGTGTGATACTGGACAAGAACAACGTGCAAAATATTATGATAGGGGCCTCGTTTCTGCAGTTGAATAAAGTTCGCGACGCTTGTGCCAATTATTTGCTGCAAAGGTAAATAAACTTAGTGATACACACTGTATGTTTAAATAGTTGAAATGAAAATTTCATCAAAAATGCGTAGATTTCTGAATTAAGTAATTCGATACACATCTAACCAACTAACCAAAAATCCTTATTAGACACACCTATCATAAGAACTCCACATCAATAATAATATACAACATTTTTAGTTCATTTCTAGGGGACATTCACAGATTCCTTACTCTTTTTTTCGATTGCACCTTTTGCCTCTACCCAGCACCTCATTAAGTAGCTTGGGGGTTCCCCCACACTTGCCAACTTAAACTTGTAACCATCTGAAACATTATGAATCATTAAAAACTTCTGCTTAAGGTCGTTTTAGACAAGACAATTTTTTGACTCAAAAGATGCGAGACAATCTAAATTATCTTGTATCATACAGCAATTTATTTGAAATATTGAATTGGATGGTGGATCGAATGGAAAAATATAACGCGTTCTATTTGTCAAGGACAAATTGTATGGGAGTAGGATATATAAATTAATTGATTGAACAAATTTTAAGCTAAGAAATTGTCTTGTCTAAAACGACCCTTATATTGATGATACAATAAAGTTCTGTTGTCTTTAGATTGCACCCGCAAAACGCGTTGGGCATCAGACAATTCGCCGATACACTCGGTTGTACAACCCTGGTGGAATCGGCTGATAAGTACATAGAGCAGTGCTTTCACGAGGTCTCCCTCTCTGAAGAGTATGTTAATTTAACCCTCGCTGAGGTGAAGAGTTTGTTGCAACGCAACGAGCTGCGAGTAGAGAGCGAGGAGCAAGTTTTTGAGGCGTGCATGAAATGGGTTAAGTTGAACGACAGCAGGCAAACGCACTTGCCGGAACTTCTAGCCGAGGTTCGTTTGCCGTTGCTCTCCCCTCTATATCTCACGGACAGAGTGGCCACAGAGGAGCTAATACGCACCTCACACCAATGCAGGGATTTATTGGATGAGGCGAGAGTGTTCCACTTGATCCCCGAGCGGCGGCACTTGTTGCAGAGCTTTCGCACAAAACAGCGGGCGTGCGAGGTCAGAGGACAGATTTATGTAGTAGGGGGGCTCAATCGACACGGCGATTCGCTGAGCACTGTTGAGTTTTACGATCCGAAATCGAATACGTGGCATATCGCTCCGCCCATGTCGACACTGCGCTCGAGATTAGGAGTGGCTGTGTTGCGGGGCAAATTGTACGCGTTTGGGGGGTACAATGGGAAGGATAGGCTCGCTAGTGTAGAGGTTTATGATGCTCTCAAGAAGGAGTGGTCTATGGTGTGTCCAATGCAGTGCAAACGAAGGTAATTTATGATGTTTATAAAATGAAAAAAAATTCAAATCGAAAAATTCTAGTGCATTAGGAGCGACTTCATTGGGTGATATTATCTATGTGTGTGGGGGGTATGACGGAGTGACTTCTCTTAGCTCCGTGGAGCGTTACCATCCACATACAAACACATGGTGCTCGCTAGCGCCGATGATTAAATCTAGAAGTGCAGGTGCTGTGATTGCGTGTCAAGGTATTCGAATTTTTTCGACACATTAAAGGGCTATTCACAATAAGCGTGGTAGTGGTAACGTAGCGATGTCTATGATAATCCAGACCATCAGAATTGGGCATTAATGGTATGGGACAATTAAGATAGATCTAATTATCTGTGTTCTGTCACAGTTTTACTGCGCTGCTGTAAAGTCCTGGTTCCCAAGGCTTAAACGTCTGGATTTTTATTATTTTCCAGCCGTTTGCGTCAACATAAGCCTCCTCTAACTCTTTCTGTGCAACTCGATTTTGTGCTTTTAGCATCCAATTTTGTCTTATTCTCTTGATGTCATCGGGCCATCGAGTTGGTGGCCTGACCCCCGTATTCACCAACGTTCTATAAATCTACCAATAGCTATTGAACCCATAAGTATTCGTTGTTATAACAACACTAAATAAATTATCTAAGGAATGTAGTTACTTTAGATTCGCTCTATTGGAAACACTGAAAATTAAAGAAAATGTGTCGTCATAGCTCCAATCACAAGCGCTATTCAATGTGATATTTATTTGGACCATTTCTGTCATAATAACATTTTCAATTTATACATTCAATAGCTTATGGGACCTATAAAGTTTATGGGATGTTGGTCCGTAATCACCAGCATAAGTCTCCAGTTGTCGTTTTATCTAGTATAATGAAATGACAACTGAAGACTTATGTTTGTGATTACGGACCAACATCCCATAAACTTTATAGGTCCCATAAGCTATTGAATGTATAAATTGAAAATGTCATGGTGAGAGAAATTGCCAAAACCAATGCCAAACACCTTTAATAGCAATTGTGATTGGAGCTTTGACGAGACATTTTCCGTGTTTCCAATAGAGCGAATCTAAAGTAACTACATTCCCTAGATAATTTATTTATTGTTATAACAACGAATTTTTATACATGTTCAAAATTTCGCGTACCGCTAGGTTACCACTACCACGCTCATTATGAATGGCCCTTTAGTATATTTTACAATTTTTAACCCTTCCTGGGTATTTTCGTCTACTTTAGTATTTTCCTAATACAAAAAAATCGTTTCAGGCTATGTATATGCCCTTGGTGGCCACGACGGCCTATCAATATTTGACTCAGTTGAACGCTATGACCCCAACACAAATACTTGGACTGAATCTACGCCTATGTTAACAAAAAGGTTGTTACTATTAATTGCCCAACGTTTTAGTAATATTTAATTACTTAATTATTTTATAGATGTCGTCTTGGAGTTGCCATGCTGGGCGGCAAACTTTACGCGTGTGGAGGCTACGACGGTAGTTCGTTTCTGCAAACTGTTGAGATGTACGATCCTAACACTAAAAAGTAATCTTAACAATCAAATTCTTTAAACCTTATATTTACTGTACTTTTATTTTAGGTGGGCATTCGTGGCGCCGATGAACGCGCAACGTAGCCGTGTCGCGCTGACCGCCAACATGGGTAAACTGTGGGCGGTCGGTGGGTACGATGGCATTCTGAATCTCACCTCTGTCGAGGTGTACGACCCAGCCAGCGACACGTGGACGTTCGCCGGCTCGATGATCGCCCACGAGGGCGGCGTCGGGCTGGGCGTGATATCCGTTCCATGATTCATAAGACAATTGATCGTCGACGATTGGCCCGATATTTGATTACGTTCCAATCCCCGCAATCGTACGACCGATGCAATTGTCTCCGAGGTAACCGCAAAAAAGACCAACAACCAAAAACTTTATTCGGGGGCGCGATTCTTTATCCGTTCTGTTGATTTGTGTGCGAGGAGGAGAGTGATAGTACTTTTAGTGATATGTTACGCCATTATTGATTACCGGTCTGTTTCATGTAAATATGTTGGGAAATTGATGGATTTCTGTTCGTTCGTTCTTGATTTTTTATTATTTTAGGGTTTATTTGCCCTACAAAAACATCGTCTTTAAATCTGGAAAATTATGTGGATGCACATTTAAAAAGATATCTCTTTAGAGGTGGTCATGGATATCATCGTAGGTATTTTGAGCTACATAGATGTGATTTTATTCGGACATTTTATGGAATTCCTTTTTTTGTCGCCGTGCTTCATCAAATTGTAACCTAGTTAGTCCAATACAGTCTCTTAATACTAGCTATTGCCTGTTGATGTCTTCATTTTTCAATCTGGACGACCAAATTTCTACTACTAGTGATTAGTGCCTTGTGCATTTTCGTTTTTGGTCAATTACTTGTTGGGACTATTTTTATTCTGTGTTTTGATTTTAATTCAGATTTATATCTTCTGGCGTACAAAACATCCTGAATTTAAATCACTTGCTCGGAGCATGGCTGAATTTAATTTCGGTGCACTATTTATGGCTACAACTCACACGGGATAGAAAAAAATTGAAAAGAAAAATATAAATACAAAGGATAAAAGCTCCTACACCTTACGGTAGAAGGCAAATTGAAACCAATATCTCAAACTTATTCCACGAATAGCTGTATGCTCCTGGATAGTTCTGGATAGTTGGCTGGAGGGTAACATAGCTACAGACACTTAGGCCTCAAAATGGGTCCATTATGAAACCTCCCTTTAAGGCTGCTCACTCGCGAGGAGTTGCCAATGCTGACCATACTAGGCCAGCACTCGCCTAGCCTTTATTCTCCAGTTAAATATCAATTGTAGAACCGGCCCTTAATTGACTTTATTCATTAAAATTTTGACAATTTATCCACGCCAGTGATTTTGACAATTTATCCACGCCAGTGTTTTGACAATTTATCCACGCCAGTGGATTTTATCAATTTTTCCTGAGGTGTGTGAGTGAATCTCACAATTATATACGTGAAATGATTCGGTCATGCTCAGGGCAGTTGTTTTTCATAAGGGACTATTGATATATCCAGTCCTAAGGGCTTACATGGTTAATGGGCAATTCAAACCTTAACGATATTTGGTCAAACTAATTGATAGTCGCTGTTGTATAATCATAAAATTTCGGATCATTTAACTTTTATTGTCAAGTGGGAGTTTTCATTTCCTAAATTTCTTCTGGGTTTTCAAGTTATTTCTTTTATCAGATGACAATTTTAATTCTATAATTGTTTGTTAACACGTTCGCTGCCACCACCGACGCGGGCGCGTCCATTGTGCCTAGAGCAATTGCACATATTTCTATCAATAATGCAGATAAGGTTTTTTTTAATTTTGCAACCACTACTACACTACTTAAGGTAGTAATTAAAACCTTTTTAAAGCCAGTTTTCGTTTTAAAACGATAGCTACATCATATTTTCTTCTAAAATATGCTGGCGCCTTCCGATAGCGATGTTGGAGTGGCAGCTAACGTGTTAAACTGGATTTGTTTCTCATATTGTTAGAATATTTATTGGTTTTATTAGCAAATACAGTAAATTCCGGTTAATTGCGATGCCAATATCACAAATTAGCGTTTATACAAATACCAAACTCTTGCTTGTTAAGAATAATTTGGTGTCCTTTGAAAGCAGTGAGATGTATACCAACCGAAAAATCACAAACCGTCAATAATGGTTAAATTAGCATATTTCACCCAGTCCCTATCCGTTTGGTTACTAGTAGTGACACATGCTGATGTCACGCTGTACTATATGTATGAGGGTGACGTCACCATAGGTGCTTTCGTTTAACAGCCCCGTGGCGTACTGTATAGCCTCTATAGTCATGCGCTCGTGCACTGCCGGTTGTAAGGGCCGAGGTGCACATCGGAAGCGGCAAATAGAACAAAAGACAATTAACCCGTATTAGCACAGAGTGATAAACGAAAATAGCTCATGTGTCGCTAGTAGTAGCCAAACGGACAGGGCCCTTATCTCGACTTATTTAATTTGTTAATACATGTACAAGTGAATTTTAAATTAATATTATGGTAATAGTTACCAATGAGTGTGTCCCATATGTCTCAGCTGAATACAAAGCCCTAAACAAAACCCATTGGTTCTGTTGTATTCCAATGGACAATTCAAGCTAGTCAGTACTCTTTATCTGGTGCAGAAAATGAACTCAAATCTAGTGGGATATCTCTACGCATAAAATATATTTTCTCATCATATATGTGACAATATGTGCAAGGTTTGTCTAGTTAACTATTAAAAGTTTATTAACAACCACGCATTACTGTCTAAGTGATCAAAATCGTGTAATTTTTATCTAATCAGCTGATGAAACAATAACAAAGATTAGCTGTTTACCCACTAGTTTGACGAAAACCGTTGACATTTAAGTCACAAATAAAGCGGAATTTACTGTATATCACTTACTTATTCCAATCTTATAAGCTAAGCTTCAGGAAGCGTGATTCAGCCTAAAAATAAAACTTTTTTTTAAAAGTTTTTTTTATGAGAAATTATTTATAACCAATTGTCTATTATTATAGACTAATTTATTTTTCAATTCCCACTCTTATTTCCCTCTCGTTGCTTCAATGTTTTTTATCCATACGTTTCTCGATGTATTAAGAATGTAAATATTAGCGTTTAAGTATTTCTTGAAAGAATAATTAATGTTGTACATACTGGAAATAAACATTACGACTGCCATATTTTTAAACCACATGGTCGTTTATGTTTCGTTTCCTTCTCTTATATATAATAAATATTAAATAGTGTATATAAATCAATTCCGCCTAGTAGTTTCCTTGTTCCAGTTTGTAGAGTAATTATGGTTTCAAAAAGAGTCTAGATATAAATGTAGAAGAGACAAAGATAGAAATTTCAGTCATTCGATGCTTTTTCGTCCGCGCGAGATCTTAAGTAACTACGAATGCGATGAAATTAGTCTAGATATAGATGTAGAAGAGACAAAGATAGAAATTTTAGTTATTCGACGCTTTTTCATCCGCGCGAGATCTCAAGTAACTATGAATGCGATGCAATTTAGTCTAGATATAGATGTAGAAGAGACAAAGATAGTCATTTCGGTCATTCAACGCTTTTTCACCCGGCGAGATCTCAAATAACTACGAATGCGATGAAATTTGGTGTAGATATAGACGTAGAAGAGACAAAGATAGAAATTTAGGTCATTCAACGTTTTTTCGTCCTGGCGAGATCTCAAATAACTACGAATGCGATGAAATTTGGTCTAGATATAGATGTAGAAAAGATAAAGATAGAAATTTCAGTCATTCAACGCTTTTTCGTCCGGGCGAGATCTTAAATAACTACGAATACGATGAAATTTGGTCTAGATATAGACGTAGAAAAGATAAAGATAGAAATTTCGGTCATTCAACGCTTTTTCGTCCTAGCGAGATCTCAAATAATTACGAATGCTATGAAATTTAGTCCAGATATAGACGTAGAAGAGACAAAGATAGAAATTTCGGCCATGCAACGCTTTTTCGTCCGGGCGAGATCTCAAATAACTACGAATACGATGAAATTTGGTCTAGATATAGATGTAGAAGAGACAAAGATATGCATTTCAGTCGTTCAACGCTTTTTCGTCCAGGCGAGATCTCAAGTAACTACGAATGTGATGAAATTTGGTCTTGATATAGATATAGAATAGACAAAGATAGAAATTTCGGTCATTCAACGCTTTTTCGTCCTAGCGAGATCTCAAATAACTACGAATGCAATTAAATTTGGTTTAGATATAGATGTAGAAGAGACAAAGATGGACATTTCGGCCATTCAACGCTTTTTCGTCCGTGCGAGATCTCAAATAACCACGAATGTGATGAAAGTTAGTCTAAATATAGACGTGGAAGAGACAAAGATAGAAATTTCGGTCATTCAACGCTTTTTCGTCCTAGCAAGATCTCAAATAACTACGAATCCGATGAAATTTGGTCTAGATATAGATGTAGAAGAGACAAAGGTAGACATTTCGGTCATTGAACGCTTTTTCGTTCGAGCGAGATCTCAAATAACTACGAATGCGATGAAATATAGTCTAGATATAGACGTAGAAGAGACAAAGATAGAATTTTCGACCATTCAACGCTTTTTCGTCCGGGCGAAGTCTCAAATAACTACGAATACGATGAATTTTTTTGTAGATATAGATGTAGAAGACAAAGATATTTTGCTAATATAAAGAAATATATTTTTCGAGATTTTTTTTTTCTCAAATGACAAGACAGATGCCTGATAAGAAATAGTTGTCATATGGTATGTGACAAAAGACAACTGACAGTTAACAAATGACAGATATGACAGGAAATAAATAACATTTGTTACATTACAAAGATGTTTGTTATGTTATTTAGATCAGTGATTCCCTCCCTAAGTGGAGGATTGCAGAAAAATTAAGTAATTTAAAATGATATTGTTTTTCTACACTTACCCATCTTCGGGGAGTTTGAACTTATAGAATAGACCCCTGAGTTCTGTGGGTATTGAAGCTCAAGAAAGTAATCTCTGGGTTCAATGGCAGGTCCATTAATTAAATCATTGCTCAAGGCCGTGAGAAGCTGAGTTCCATGCCGGTTGGTGGTGGAGCTGTTGCTTCTGCTGCTGGTGGTGCCCCAGCTACTGAAGTGAAGAAATAATTCAAAACGGAGGAATCTGCGGAAGAAAATGAGGACATGGGCTTGGGTATCTTTGACTAAAATCATGTACACGGTTTTCTACTTCTCTTATTATTTTATAATAGAATTATTCTAGTCAAAAATTATATATATATATATATATATATATATATATAATACAACATATTTCGACGATTCAGGTACAAATTACGAATAAGGATCAGTAAGAATATGAAACAAAACATATTGCATACGCCCGAAAAAACAAATACTTATAATTAAAATTTTACAATTTTCTTCGGGAATCTGGTGCACTGATATGTTCTGAACTAATATCAAAAAAAAACTTAAACAAAAAAGTTGCATAATTTTTTATCGAGCCAGCCTCTAAAATCGGCATGTCCAGATAGGAGCAGAAAAGTTAAAAATAAATAGAAGGAACAAGGTGCTCAGGTTGTGACTTTCCATTTGCCATTATCATTTTGTTATAAACATTGTGTAATGTTTTCAAATCAATTGTATGCCGGTGCCCTGGTAAAATATAATAATAATAAAGTAACACTCTTTATTATTATTATTTTTTACCAACTTGGTCGCCGAACAAAAAATAATAAAAAAATTCTAATTTCCTTCGGGCATCTGGTGCACTAATATGTTTTGCACTAAGATCAGTATAAAAATTAAACAACGTTTGTTGCATAATTTTTTATCGACGCAGCCACTAAAATCGAGATAGGAGCGAAAAAAGTTAAAAATAAAAAATAAATAGAAGGAACAAGGTGCTCAGGTTGAGACTTTCGATTTTCCATTGTCATTTTGTTATAAACATTGTGTAATTTTTTCAAATCAATTGTATAACTGTGGCATGTTAAACATAATAATTTATATATAATAAATATTTTTTAAGTCATTGTGTATGGTAAGCCACCATACAAAATGACTTAAATATGACAGTTAAGTCAGAGATGCGCAGAACGCTGCTGATTAGTTAAGTAACGCGTTACAAGATGGCGGATGGTGACGCGTATGCAACCACATGACGAAAGTTGTTCTATTTTCGTGTAATAATTCTCCTGGCACAAACACCGTGCCACCAGCCACACACAGCCGATGTGGACGTCGTCGGGCCCGAGGAGGTACACAAGCCCCGCAGAATAAGTCGCAAACACTGGACGGTTCGCAGAGGCGTGCGTGTGTATTGCAAAAGTGCGCAGTGTTTACTAGTGGCGGTGTGTGCGTGTGCCTGTGAGTGGCGGCTTGGTGTTTTTTATTTTATTGGAGCTTGTACACCTCTGGGAGAGAGTATTATGTGAGGACAGGTACGTGTGTCTCTTTTGTTGCGAAAGGGTTCAACTCTCTCGCCCACAGCCACCACGGTGGTATGCGCCAAACGTCAACGGTGACGTCAAGTTGTTACGCCCCCACGGTTTCACTCGAGAGAGGAAAAATAATGGCATTTAGAGAAGCGACACACGCTCTGGTAAACATTGAGTATGATTTAACTTTGGAGATCGTTTTTTTGTTACATATACAGATATTAATGTAAACGGTTAACGGTTTCAAACAAATACTTGGTATGTACCAATAACTGTTAATATCGTACCACCTCTATTCTATAACCTCAGGGGTTCACATCTGGTGAACACGGGAACTGGCACTCCCGAGGTACCCTAGCTGGATCTAGCTCCTTCTTCAACTAGTCTTGGGACAGATCCCCCTATCTTTCAACTGTCAACTATCTAGTCTCTCTTGACTGATGCCCGTATTCACCAACATCCCATAAACTTTACAGGTCCCATAAGTTATTGAATGGATAAATTGATAACGTCATTGTGACAGAATATGCCAAAACAAATGTCAAACATCTTGAATAGCGCTTGCGATTGGAGCTTTGATGGCAGCTTTTGTTTAATTATTCAGTGTTTCCAATAGAGAGAATCTAAAGTAACTACATTCCCTAGATAATGTATTTATTGTTGTTATGACAATGAATACTTATGGGTTCAGCTATTGATAGATTTATGGAACCTCCGTGAATACGGGGGTGACTCCCGTATTCACTTAAGCCCTGGTTTCCTAGGAAAGCGGCCGCTTAAAAACGGTCGCTTTTGACATCATTTTTACGTTACAAAAATAATTCTACGTGTATATAAACGAATATAGTTTCCTATAAAGTGTAATACCTCAACGTACTGCAAAAACCCAATGAATTACGATGAAAAATTGTGATTTCTTCTATTACATATACTTAAAACGACCTTTGTGATTTGTGAATGACGTCAAAAGCGGCCGCTTTAAAGCGACCGTTCTCCTAGGAAACCAGGGCTTCACGTTCCATAAATCTATCAATAGCTATTGAACCCATAACTATTCGCTGTTATAGCAACAATAAATACATTATCTAGGGAATGTAGTTACTTTAGATTCTCTCTATTGCAAACACTGAAAAATTAAACAAAAGATGTCATTAAAGCTCCAATCACAAGTACTATTGACATTTGTTTTGGCTTATTCTGTCACAATGACGTCAATTTATCCATTCAATGAATGAACTATCCAGTTTCTCTATATAGTAGTAAAACCTTTTATAGATTTAGAAAACTACTCCACACGAAGAACCAATAAGTTACACTTATATACTTGCCGCCATAAATAAATAAATAGCCAGTAAACGTCGATGAATTTTGATATAAAAAAATTAGATAACGTGGATCAATAATACTGTCAATCCTAGCACTGTCAGTATTTGCTTGAATCCTACTTCAATATTTATCTATTATCCGAATAAACATCAGTATTCTCTTCATTCCATCATTACGATACCTTACACGGTTGTAATACTGACAATATTTTAGAAAAATGAACATTTTAAACATGTTATCGTACAGTAATACTGTCATTATTCTAAAATATTGACAGTATTATTGATTGTGCAACCCCCGTATTCACCAACGTTTCATAAATCTATCAATAGCTATTGAACCCATAAGTATTCGTTGTTATAACAACAATAAATACATTATCTAGGTAATGTAGTTACTTTAGATTCTCTCTATTGGAAACACTGAATAATTAAACAAAAGGTGTCTTCAAAGCTCCAATCGCAAGCGCTATTTGAGGTGTTTGACATTTGTTTTGGCATATTCTGTCACCATGACGTTGTCAATTTATCAATTCAATAGCTTATGGGATGTTGGTGCTTTTATGAAACGATGAAAATTTCAGCAAGATACAATAAAGATTAATCAAGTTAACATCGATAATGAAACAAAAACTCTTTCTTTTCATTTGGCATTAGTTAGGGTCAAGCAAGCTTCCGATGCGCACTATTCTACCTCGTCTCTTACAATCGGCGGCGCACGACCGCAAGTCTTGGAGCGATACAGCACGCCACGGGGCGACTAGTAATATTAAACGAAAGCACTTTAGGGTGTTGATAACTCCTTCTTGCCTAAGCCCTTTCGTTGTTATAAATTCTGCTGATATATCGTTTCCTGTACTTATATAGTTTGGTATTCTTCTGTCATCATCGTCAAGCAGCCTGTAGCGTCCACTGCTGGAGATAAGCATCCCTCACCCCCGTATTCACCGACGTTCCATAAATCTATCAATAGCTATTGAACCCATAAGTATTCGTTGTTATAACAACAATAAATACATTATCTAGGTAATGTAGTTACTTTAGATTCTCTCTATTGGAAACACTGAATAATTAAACAAAAGGTGTCATCAATGCTCCAATCGCAAGCGCTATTCAAGGTGTTTGACATTTGTTTTGGCATATTCTGTCACCATGACGTTGTCAATTTATCCATTCAATAGCTTATGGGACCTATAAACTTTATGGGATGTTGGTGAATACGGGCATTATAGTCTTATTTGGAACTTTTTCCAGTCTTGACTTTCCATCCGATCTGCGCCTGAAATTCGCAATTTATATCTATTTTCCTGTTCATTTGCGACGTTACGAAGAGGAGCATATTTTATTATTTATTTAGCGGATTCGCGAGAATTTGAACAAAATCTGTCTGCTTAAAATCTTCTTTTGTGTATAACGTTTTAACGGTCTATTTGCACCAAAAAAAAGATTCATAATATAGTTTCATTAGGGAATAGATTAATGTTGGGGCAAACAATAATATGGCAGGTAATCCGTTTAATATTGTGTGCAATATTGCACCACCAATGCACTGTGTGCTACTTGCAAAAAATTGATAAAATGCATTGAATTTCAACCTGCATAAGAATAATAAAGTAAAATATCAAACTCTACGGTACTGTACTTTCCCACTGAACGTGTGGGGTTTATCGGACACCCGATAATTGTCGCGGGAATAACAACACACCAAGCCACACCAAGGTTATCAACAGACGTCGTAATTGCAGCAAAAAGTGCGAGTCGGTCCACATAATAATAAGAGTGAGTTTTCAAAACTACATGTTTCTGCTGGTAATTTATTGGCGGCCATAAGGTGGCTCCGATTGCATTCCGTTCCGTATCGTTTTTATCGCGGCCAAACTTTATCGGTCGCAGATGGTTTTAATTATGAAACGGTTTCGGCCTATATTTTTAGAAAGATATGCAGACCCGCGGGAATGCGAAAAATGCCACGCGCGCGGCTCGACCGAGATCGCAACGGGAGATTTTTACCATCTATCGAATTTAAATGCTATACAAAAAGTGATACAAATATACATATTTAGACCAACAATTCCAAAACGCTATGAATAAATTGTTCGTTTTTCTTTAGTGTCTTTCCATATTTAGTTCAATCACGGTTTCAGCTCGCGCAAAATTATCAGAAAACTACCGATAGAACAAATCATTCGTAATGAATTGTTTTATCGCTAGTTTTCAGAAGTGTCGGATAATTTTGCGCGAACTGAAATCGTAATTGAACTAAATATGGAAAATTGTAACAGTAACAGTAGTTTTTGAGCGCCGAAGGCAAGTTTTGTCTAGTGTGCCGTATTCACCAACATGCTATAAACTTATAGCTCCCTTACCCCTGTATTCACCGACGTTCCATAAATCTATCAATAGCTATTGAACCCATAAGTATTCATTGTTATAGCAACAATAAATACATTATCTAGGGAATGTAGTTACTTTAAATTCTCTCTATTGGAAACACTGAATTAATTAAACAGAAGGTGTCATCAAAGCTCCAATCGCAAGCACTACTCAAGGTGACATTTGTTTTGGCATATTCTGTCACAATGCCGTTGTCCATTCAATAGCTTATGGGACCTATAAAGTTTATGGGATGTTGGTGAATACGGACAATAAGCTACTGAATGAATACATTGAAAACATCATTGTGACAGATAGAAATTGCCCAAACAAATGTCAAACACCTTGAATAGCGCTTGTGATTTGGAGCTTTCATGACACCTTTTGTTTAATTATTCAGGGTTTCCAATAGAGAGAATTTAAAGTAACTACATTCCCTAGATAATGTATTTATTGTTGCTATAACAATGAATACTTATGGGTTCAATAGCTATTGATAGATTTATAGAACGTCGTTGAATACGGGGGGTTAGTAGTGTTTTAAATCAGTCAAGAAAAAAACTATAAGGGCCAATCTGTCTCAATTCTTCATTTCACAATAATTTAAAGTTAACTATTTGTATTATGTTCTTTAAATCAAAAATTATACAACAACCCCCTAGGAGGAAAATTAAACGGCATCTAGCGACACCACATCAATTAGCAATGCACACCCATATGGTAATAACCGTCAACATGCTCATGCCATCAGGATCACCGAGTAGTGCCCTCTATAGAATAATATTCTAACATAGTGCTTGAGATATCAGCAGAAGACCAATCGTATAAAACATATATAAGTGTGAACCCACCTCTTAGCAATCTACTTATCTAGATTTCGATCTTATTAGATCTCATCAGTGTAGCTCAGCTAGAGAGGATGAATTCACACATTATTTCGAGTAGTTAAATACAAAAAAGGTACAACTAACCCCCTAAGAGGAAAATTATGAGATTGCTAAGAGGTGGGTTCACACTTATATATGTTTTATACGATTGGTTTTCTGCTGATATCTCAAGCACTATGTTAGAATATTATTCTATAGAGGGCACTACTCGGTGATCCTGATGGCATGAGCATGTTGACGGTTATTACCATATGGGTGTGCATTGCTAATTGATGTGGTGCCGCCAGATGGCGTTTAACTTTCCTCCTAGGGGGTTAGTTAAATCATTTTTGTATATAACTACTCGAGATATTGTGTGAATTCATCCTCACTAGCTGAGCTACACTGATGAGATGTAGTAAGATCGAAATCTAGATATGTAGATTGCTAAGAGGTGGGTTCACACTTATATATGGCCGTTAAATCACTTTGGCCCTTGTGTTAAAAAAGCAGACTGGCCCTTCTTGTGCTATACCATCGATATGGAAAAATTATGAAATATAGAATAATTTTCTAGGGTAATCAGAATGGCCGGCCATGTTTGCCGGGGGAAGGCGCAGGTCGTCTAACAACGTCCGAGCCATGCAGCTATTCCACGAGCTCAAGCAACAATTCCCAACAGTCCCCGACCACCTAGTGTCCGCCTGCATCGCAGGCGGCGACGCCCCGCCCGCCGACAAAGTCCTCCGCGAGGTGTTGGAGACGGCGGCGAACCTCCAGCACGAGCTAATGGGCCGCAGCAGCGTGCCGACCGAAGCGCCCGCCGCCTCCGCAGCCGCCTCCACCACAACACCACCCAACAACCAAACCCAATCAAAACCCACCGCCAAGCTCAACCTCCACCAAACCAACAACCTCTGGCCGGACAAAACGAACGCCGAACGACTCGAAATGAACACTTCCAGTGACGCGACTCGAAACCTCCCCAAAGCCAAGCGGCCGGACACGCTCGAGCTGCAGCCGTCGGACAAGTGCCGGAACGTGCACAAGCTGCTCAACGCGGAGAAGCCGCCGCGGTCTCCGAAGTGCAAGCGTGATAAAAGTGATAGTGAGCACAAGACTGATAAGCCGCAAACGGCGGAAACCCCCACGCAGACCACGGACACCCTGCTAAATCTCTCCCTCAACGTGAACGTTGATGTGTCGCGACCGAAACGCACCGCGGCGCTCCAACTGACCCCCCAGCAACCCTGGTGCCAGGACTTGCCCTCGCCGCGCAGCTACACCAGCGTGAATCTAACCCTGAGGCCGCCCTCAACGGAACCTCAACCGCCCATTGATATCACCTCGCGGAACTCCAGTTTGACGTACACCACGAGCACGTTCGACTCGCAGAAAGGACTGCAGAGCAAGCTGCAGATCACCGTGAGCCCCACCGGCGGCAGTGTGTCCTCTGTGAGGACACGGCCGCGGAGTTATCATCTCGGCGACGCGGAAATCACGTTACCCGCTGCAAGGATTGGATCGTTGCAGGATTTGTCAACTTGTTTAATAGGTTTGTTACTATTATGATTAAATAACACGAGTATTCGTAGCGGAAGAACTATACCTAATATCAAGAGGTTGGGCCTTCATACCGCTGAACTAATAGAATTAACTGAAAAACTACTGTCGAGGTTTGTTCTGTTATGATTATATCACACGCGTATTAGTAGCGGAATAACTAGACACAATATCTAGCGGTTGGGCCTTGCGGATTCTGAAAGGGATTATTTTTCTGCTATGATTTTTCTCGGAAATGTCCTTATGTGACCTATATCATAATATACTTTGCTATATTATGATATAGGTCACATAAGGACATTTCCGAGAAAAATCATTTCAAATGTCAAAGTGAAGAAAAACACGAAAGGCGAAATAATATTCAATTAAACTGTGCATCATTTACAGTCTGATAATGAGCTAATTGAAGAACACATTCGTTACATCTAATTGAATATCTCACCATCTTCTTTTCAATGCTCCCTCGGCTAGCCTAGGGTGAATCCCGCAATGCCCATGCCAATCACCTAGTGATGGTAACGGAGGACACCCATGCCTCCACCATCCTCTTCTCAATGTTCCCTCTGCTATCCTAGGTTGGAAATTAACATTGCAATTTTGATTTTCTTTATAGTTGTTCTAAATAATTGATTAGATGTTTAGCCGAACCATTCTCCTAGTGATGGTAACGGAGGACACCCATGCCTCCACCATCCTCTTCTCAATGTTCCCTCTGCTATCCTAGGTTGGAAATTAACATTGCAATTTTGATTTTCTTTATAGTTGTTCTAAATAATTGATTAGATGTTTAGCCGAACCATTCTCCTAGTGATGGTAACGGAGGACACCCATGCCTCCACCATCCTCTTCTTAATGTTCCCTCTGCTATCCTAGGTTGGAAATTAACATAGCAATTTTTATTTTCTTTATAGTGTTTCTGAATAATTGATTAGATGTTTAGCGGAACCATTCTCTTAAATTTCCAAGCCATGATATCCATCTTCTAAAATTTGTCATGCTGTGAGGTGGAATCTTCGACCCTAGTGATGGTAACGGAGGATACCCATGCCTCCGTTGCCGTCACTAGGTTCGAAGATTCCACCTCACAGGGTGACACATTTTAGAAGATGGATATCATGGCTTGGAAATTTAAGAGAATGGTTCGGCTAAGCATCTTATCAATTATTCAGAACAACTATAAAGAAAATCAAAATTGCAATGTTAATTTCCAACCTAGGATAGCAGAGGGAACATTGAGAAGAGGATGGTGGAGGCATGAGTGTCCACTAGGTGATTGGCATGGGCATTGCGGGATTCACCCCGCATTCTGACCGGCCAACAAAACTCTCACGTCAGTCAGAGTCCTAGAGCGAACTCCACAACCATATTCAAATGAAATTGTCTGCAAATAGTTTCTTATTTGGGAGTGACGTGTTTAATCATGACGTCGCCGTTGTGAATGGGCGCCCCCCGAAATGCAACGGACTGACACACGCATACTCGCACACCGGCGGGCCCCGGCCTTGCCAGAAAATATATCGGCGCGGGGTGCGTGGGCGCGGTAAAAATAGCCCCGTGTCCCGTGTGGGCTGTCAGAACACCTGATTCGCGATAGAATTGTGTTTTGGTACCTGCGGCCTTCCAACTAGAGCGCTTGCACTAAATACAAAAATCCAACAAAAAAAACTTACCAAATTGATGCAGCTCTAAACAACTTTTGTTTGGCTGCAATGCATTGTGGGAGAGACAAAAGTTCATGAAATGCATGGCAACATGATGTATTTGTTGCCATGCATTTTATGAACTTTTGTCTCTCCCAGAATGCACTGCAAGCAAACAAAAGTGGTTTAGAGCTGCATCAGTTTGGTAAGTTTTTAAACAAATATTTTGTATTTAGTACAAGCGCTATATATTTTTATTTGCGTACCAAATTCACATCTGAAATTAACTGTAATTTTATAATGACACATTATTGAATTTGAGTAACCGCCATGCACCGGGGGTATCAAGAGGGTAGCTCATCAGAGCTCCAATATGGGCATGGGTTGCACCTGGCTGGTGGCAGTACATATTGGACCTACAACCGATGTTCTTGAGTCGATCTGAGCACCGCTATGCCCCGTCTATGCAACATGAGGGTAGCTCTGATACCAGCCATGTGCAACCCATGTCCATTTAGGGACCTATAAGCGATGTTCTTGAGTCGATATATGTCTATCTGAGCACCGCTATGCACCGTCTATAAAGCATGGGGGTAGCTTTGATACCAGCCAGATACAACCAATGTCCATATAGGATGACGATGTTTTTGAGTCGATATGGGCCGATCTGAGCACCGCTATGCTCCGTCTTCAAGATAGAAGTTTTTTATGAATCATTTAATTCATCCGCAATGGAGTTTGTAGTCTACCCAAGGTAGGATGGCCTTTTTCTACCTACTAAGCCACATGGCCTAGTTAATGATTCCATATTTTCAAGAAAACGACCATGTTTTTACCATAAACATCATCAACTAACTGTCTGTGTCTACTACAAGACATAAACCTTCTCTAAAAACCTTCCATTCAGTACAGTGACATGATTGTTTCACTACTTTAATTTAAATAGTAAACAACTAAGTTAGTTTTATTTATGTTCTTAGTTCAAAATTAAATACCCTTTACACCACAAACAGTCTTCAATGTATGTGTATTTTTCCCGCATACATATTTTATATGAAATTCAATCTAATAGGCGTATACTTTTTAATCAACCCTTCACGACCGATTGTTTCAATCGCACAGCATGCCGGGAAAAACAAATTGTTGTTTGTTAGTCTATGTGTGTTCAAAATGGTGTGTTGTAGCCGCCCCCGCTTTAATGAAGCAGCAGTCGCGGATTGATAAGTTGCGCATCGAGTTGCGGTCGGAGAAGATGCGGCTGGTGGCGACGCAGACGGAGGTGGCGCGGCTGGAGGGCGCTCGCAACGATACCGCCTCCGAGCGGACGGACGCCGAGCTCGAGCGGCAGCTGCTCAAGGAGATCAGACACTTGCGCGGCCAGTGCGAGCGGCTCACCATCGAGGTCGATCGACAAACGGAGACGGGAGGTAATATCTGAAATTATTATTATTTTTTTTAAAATAAGGGGTTTTCATTCATTTATGACCAAACTTTTGGTCTCGTTGCGCAAACTGTTTTTTTAAATTGTAGGCGGCGCACACTGGGGCCGATTCCCGAAAACGTGGCCAATATTACTAAACCTTTATTTAGCCCGTATTCACCAACATCCCATAAACTTTATAGTTCCCATAAGCTATTGAATGGATAAATTATATAAAACGTCATTGTAACATAATATGCCAAAACAAATATAGTAGCGCTTGCGATAGGAGCTTTGATGACACCTTTTGTTTAATTATTCAGTGTTTCCAATAGAGAGAATCTATAGTAACTACATTCCCTAGATAATGTATTTATTGTTGCTATATCAATGATTACTTATGGGTTCAATAGCTAGTGATAGGTTTATAAGGCACCTTACACGGTCAATAATACTGTCAATCCTAGTACTGTCAGTATTTACTTAAATCGTCCTTCAATATTTATCAAGTAATCAATTATCCGGATACACATCAGTATTCTATTAATTCCATCATTACTATACCTTACTCGATTAGTAATAATACTGTCAATACTTTAGAATAATGAAAATTATAACTATATTATCGTACAGTAATACTGTCATTAATCTAAAATATTGACAGTATTCTTGACCCTGTAAGGTGCTTTTATGGAACGTTGGTGAATATATATATATATATATATATATATATATATATATATATATATATATATATATATATATATATATATATATTATCAATTGCCTTTTACCTTTCGGTGTAGGCTATCGTTGGTGAATATGGGGGTTAAAAGGCCAAATTTCGTTCTTCGGGGATTTTCGAAGTCGCTGATTACGAATCCGATGTCCGATTTCAAACATTCAAAATGGCCGATGCAAAATGGATTTTTTGGGAACTTTTATAAGTAATTTTCCATTTATTTTGCATTAACAGAATTGTTGACAACTTTCTTGATATATTATAATTCTTATTTTGTAAAACATGAAATATTGTACGTACTTTTGTCTGAAGATTTCATTTTGCAGATTGAAAATAGGCTGAAATTTGAATTTTCTGTCACACTTTTACTAGCGCCGCGAGAAATGTGCTTCGACAATATCGGCGCGTGCAAAGTCACTCTTTGACTGCTTCCTGTGGGCCATGTATAAACATCCAACTCCTCTAAACTATGCCGTTAGGCCCTTGTGGATTACCACCACTAATTGTATACTTTACTTTTTACAAGAATGAAGTTTAATTTTTCATATTTTGGCCGCTAAATGGCGGTCTACTAATATCGTATATGTATTGAGTGATCATAGTTTAAAGCCAAAAATAAATAAGTAATAATTTAAATTTAAAATACTGCACCCCTCGGGGGGACTAGTAATGCTAAACCATGCTAAACGAAAGCGCCTTTAAGTTCCCCATTAGCTTTTTGCTAGTATTTTGGGATGCAGGTCTTCTTAGCGAATTGCAGTTCAAACCAAATAGGGTAGATTATACTACACCGATTTAGTATCCCTACTTCTCTCTCCACGCGTTGAAGTCTCCACGACTACAACTTTTCTCCCACCCTGCCGGGGTATCAGCTTATCTAATTAAATAAGGAAACAAACAATTTTGTTTCTAGTTCCTTTAGGTGAGACCAGTGAGGAGTTCTACCGAAACATCTACACCGGGCAGCGGGGTCCAGTGGACTTTGGTCGGCCGGCGCGGACGAGGGACAACTACGGCCCCAAATGGAGTTGCCCCCTGTGCACATTCCAGAACCATCCCCTGCTGGACAAATGCGAGCAGTGCGACATGGCGCGCATCCTGCACGGTACGTCCCAGCAGCTGCATGCCGACCGTAGCTTGTCGCAACTGCTGGAGACGGCACAGGCGGGCGGTGCTAGCGCAATGGTCAACGCTGCTAACAGCCTGCTACAGTTTGTTACTAATAATAACAGTGGAGAGCCGGCAAGGCGCCACAGCGACGGGGAGAGGGTTCATACAGTCAATCCGTTGGGGGTATCCTCTAGCGCAAGCAATTTACACTGAAAAACTAAAAAATCGGGCGTTTTTTTATTGAGATTTGGGTAGTTCCTAATTTATCACGGTACATGGCGTAAGTTATAATAAGTTATATTGGGATATTTCCAACTTTTATCCCTCCTAACTACTAAACCTCTGGTTTCCTAAGGTAATAAAAGCAGTTACAATGTAAGGCAAAACATGCACTGAACAATAATAATAACATATATAAGTATGAGCAATCTACACATCTAGATTTCGATCTTATTAGATCTCATCAGTGTAGCTCATTACATTAGTACCCTCTAAAACCTTAAGAAGGCTCTGAAATTATGAGAGGGGCAAAAGTTCAAAATCACCCTATATATCAGACAGTATCATTAATTGCATAAGCAATAAACCCTGTAATTCTGCATTAGAGCAAACAGTACCAGTTAGGGGGTTAATAATAAATCACTTTACATATGGATTAGAGACAGGGGGTTTCATTCATTAGTGCCCTCTAAAACCTTAAGAAGGCTCTGAAGTTATGAGAGAGACAAAAGTTCAAAATCACCCTATATAACCGACTATAATCATTAATTGCATAAGCAATCAACCCTGTAATTCTGCATTAGAGAAAGCAGTAACAGTTAGGGGGTTAATAATGAATCACTCTACATATAGATTAGAGACTTTAAAAGACGTATTTGCTTAATGCAAAGTTAAACAAAAAAATATATTGTGATTGGAAGAAACAGATGTGATACTATTTTCTTTTTTCAAGAAAAAGAAAAATATTGTTTTGTTTTATCGCATGATATTGATGTGGTTTGTGTTTTGCTTTAATCTGTTATATGAATATTATATATACACATACATTAAGAAGAACATATTTTTCAGTGTCTGCAGCTCCTGGTGATAACATCCACATCCATGTCACTCCCAGAATAAACAGAAGTAAGATTTCCATGTTCCTATTGAGTGTCCTTTTATGAAAATAATCGTTTGATTGTTGTTTTGTGTTGTTGGATGTAATCAAGCATGAAAAGATACTAACAACTAATGAAGATTGGATGTCAAGGTATAGCAGCTATTGATATGAACGTTTTTTTATTATTATATTAATATTTATATTAATTAAAACGTTAAACCGCGTCCACACTGCAATCGACTTGTCCACATTAGCTCAGTATAGCTGTTTTCGTTTATCACTAAGTGCGGTATATAAACTCTATTTGTTGTGCAAGCCGCTTCCGATGCGCTCATTTTAACGTACAATCGGCGCACGAACGCAAAACTTGAAGTAATACAGCACGCCACGGGGTGATTAATGATGTTAAACTAAAGCATTGAGGACTAGTCGACCGACACACTTCAACATTGAAGGGTTGTAACTTCAAAACAGATGAAGATATTTGAATGTGATTTTAAAATTTGACTTTTTCAGTCATTTTTGTATATAAACTGGTATGATTTTAGATAATTTTGATAGAAAAACATTTACAAAATCTCATGATATAATTTGCATTACTTTTGATTTTACTAATTTTGACTTTGAAGGGCTATAACTTTAAATCAAATGAAGATATTTAAATATGATTTTAAAATTTGACTTTTCCAGTAATTTTCGTATATAAACTAATATGATTTAAGTAAATTTGGATAGAAAAACATTTACAAAATCTCATGATATAATTTGCATTACTTTTGATTTTACAAATTTTGTCTTTGAAGGGCTGTAACTTCAAAACAAATGAAGATATTTGAATGCGATTTTAAAATTTGACTTCTTTAGTCATTCTTGTATATAAACTGGTATGATTAAATTTAATTTTGATAGAAAAACATATACAAAATCTCATTATATAATTTGCATTATTTTCGATTTTTACAAATATTGACTTTGAAGGGCTGTAACTTCAAAACAAATGAAGATAATTGAATGCGATTTTAAAATTTGACTTTTTCAGTAATTTTTGTATATAAACTGGTATGACTTAAGTTAATTTTGATAGAAGAACATATACAAAATCTCATTCTATAATTTGTATTACTTTCGGTTTTACAAATTTTGACTTTGAAAGGCTGTAACTTGAAAACAAATGAAGATATTTGAATGCGATTTTAAAATTTGACTTCTTCAGTCATTTTTGTATATAAATTGGTATGATTTAATTTAATTTTGATCCAGGAATATATATAATATCTCATTATATAAGATGCGCACAATTCTGCATAAAACCTGCGCACGACCGCAACACTTGGAGCGTCGCGATCTGACTAGTGATGTAAAATGAAAGTATCTATTAACTCTTAGAAAACCGTTAACGTTCGAATCGCGAATAATATATATAATCGCCGTTATAATTGAATGACCCCCGTATTCACCAACGTTCTATAAATCTATCAATAGCTATTGAGCCCATAAGTCATAAACAACCACTATAACCTCAGGGGTTCACATCTGGTGAATACGGGAACTGGCAATCCCGAGGTACCCTAGCTGGATCTAGCTCCTTCAACTAGTCTTGGAACAGATGCCTATCTTTCAACTATCTAGTCTCTCTTGACTGACCCCCCGTATTCACCTACGTTCCATAAATCTTTCAATAGCTATTGAACCCATACGTAATCGTTGTTATAGCAACAATAAATTAATTATCTAGGGAATGTAGTTACTTTAGATTCGCTCTATTGGAAACACTGAGTAATTAACAGAAAGTGTCATTAAAGCTCCAATCACAAGCGCTATTTAAGGTTTTTGACATTTATTTTGACCAATTCTGTTTTGACATTTTCAATTTATACATTCAATAGCTTATGGGATATAAGATGTTGGTGAATACAGGCATTAGTCCATATGCATTCAAATATGGCAAGGGACAATATTATGCTGACATTAGGCAACTAATTAAGCATTTGGTTCCCATCCTTTACCCTAGTTTATTTATCAAATGAAAATTGTGCCAAAGAGGATGATGCAGTTGCATGTTGTGTTTGCTTTTTTTTTATCTAATTCCACCTAAAATACAGGTAAGCCCAACATTAGTTAGTTATAAATAAACTAAATAAAACAATATTTTAATTTTCTAGGAATAATCCACTCCTGGGTGATATAAATGGATACCCATATTAGACTTAATTCGGAACTGCAATTCAATTTTTCTACTACAAAAAAGGGAATATTAGGAAATCAAGTGATACAAGAAAAAATATATATATTCACTAAAACAATTGTACATACATAAATATTAGGTATATTGTATTTTCAAATTAAAACAAAGCTTATTTTATTATTACACTGCTGTGCCTCTCTCCAAATTCTGCTTAATTTCAGCTGTATGCTCCCCATAGTATCGATCCAGTTTCTTATTGAATTTAGCATTACGTTCATTAATGTAATCAATATCGGCATCATCATTATGTGTACGCCTCCTTGTGTACTTCTCACGTTTTGCAATTTGTGCCTCCAAATCCTTCACCATATTATCAACAGCCTGTGGCCGATCTTCATGCAAGCCATGAATAATCACATGTTTGCCCCCATAAAAAGCATCCCCATACTTCTCCTTCTGTTCCTGATAATGGTCCATATCTTTCGGCCCCATATTTTTCACCAGTCGATTGTGCTGACGAATGGTAGCCGCCTCAAAATCACTGAACCCTTGATCGGGATTACGCTTCTTCTTTTTACGATCAAATCGCTCCGCGTCCAATGCGGACACCTCAAGCAGCTTCATCCGGTCGTAATCCACGCCTTTTTCTTCAGCCACCTTACGGGCCTTTTGGTCGCTCAATTGCCACTCGGCTTGCCGTTTGCGTGTTTCGAAGTTAGCGGGCAGTTTCATGCGCGCGTCTTCAGCGATCACCTCCTGGTGGTTTTGGGTGCGCGCCTCATTGCGTTGCTTGTGGAGCGACTTGAGCCGTTTCATGCGCTCCGCTTGTTTTTCCGCGAACGATTTGGTTTCAGAACTCATATTGTACACAATAATTATAACAACAGTCTGCTTTTAGGTTATCTTTATTCTGACAGTTGTGTTGACAGTTGTGCAGTGTGCCCACCAGAGCGACACGAAATTCCCTGTGAATGTTATGATTTTGATGTCTACAACTGATTTGTTTGTGGTGGTAGTATTTAATAACAAAAACACTCGTTAGTGGACTTCAAAAATTGTGATCGATTAATTCGTGTAAACAAATAGAGCAGTATGGAGAGCGGTGGGTTGTGGTGGATGAAACGCAGCAAGTCGGAGGTTATTCAAGACTTGAGTAATAGTAATGTGGTGGAAGATGAAATAAGCAGTTCGCTGGCGGAGTTTTTGCAAAAGGAGGCTAGTTTGCAGTGTTTGGATGAAAAGGGGGATGATATTGATATTGGGAGTATTTTGGAGGAAATCAGTCGTTTGTCTGCTAAAAGTCCATTAGGTAAGTCAACCATATATAATCTGTACATGTGCAGCATTTGTTTTCAGACACCTCATATCAAGGTGATATATTACTATTCTCTACAAAGCACCTTACACAGTCAATAATACTGTCAGTTCTAGTACTATCAGTATTTGCTTTGATCCTATTATATTTATCAAGTAATCAATTATCTGGATAGACATCAGTATCCTCTTCATTCCATCATTACTATACATTACATGATAAATGATAAATTAAATTGATTTATTTTATTGAGATCATGAAATTCTCTTTAAATTTAATAAATACTGATCTGATTTTTTTGAAAGACAGTATATTTAGACAATTTCTTCTCCTTGGATCCTGTAATTTAGAAGTATAGGGCCCTTCTACTATGTGTGATTTTGTGCAACTCTCTTCATTAGAAACTCTAGTCGAGATAGTTTCAGTGTAGTAAATAAAATGTTTCTTTCAGGTCCATATGAGAAAGCTGTGGGTGATCGCAGCATTGAGGATATCATGCGTGAGGCGGAAAAACTGTACATGGAGAGCTCTAAAAGTTTCGAGCAGTTGAGTCAGCGCTCAAAAACCTCACAAAATATCAGTGAAATCCTCAAGTCAGATAACTCAACACCTACACCCAAAAGCCTCAGCCCCTTGCCACTGGATGATGATAAAAAACCTGACTCTGATATAGAAGAGTCATTGAGCTATAGCTATGAGTCAGACTCAGAGAAATCAGATATTAAAGAACAGCCTGAGTATAGTATGGCTTTTGATAGTGAGACAAAGAAAAGTGATACAGTTGCAAGTGTGGTTAAAGGGGCTGCTTCAAAAAGTACTAGTAGTGCAGAGTTGACTGAGGTGCAGGATGTTGTTATAAGTGTTGATGTACATCCAGAACCTGAAGAGATTGATTGTATACCAGAGGGTCATAATGAGGAGATTATAAAGAAGGATGAGGTGATTCAGATGCTGATTGTGGACAATCGTGGGCTAAAGGATGAGATCAAGTCATTGGAGGTAAGTCTTTATATAAATTAAATAATATTATAATACCATGAATTTATGTTGTTTCATACAAATGTCTACTACTTTATGATGAATTTCGGTATTTTCACAACAACAACAAAAGTTTTATTTAAGACTTAAATTTTTCATTATTGTTGGGACACTGTTCGTAAGAGATATTGAAAGTAGATTACAAATTCTAGATCTGATTTTTTTGTTAATAGTTACAAAAAATAAATATTTTTTAAAAATATATTGGTATAGCCGTAATTAGTCGTGGCATGTTAGCCCCTGTTAAAATAATATTGCGCCTGATGGAAGAAGAGATCCTCCCGTTACCACTACTTCACTATTTTATTATTCAATGCACATATAAGTTTTGTACGAAACAGTAGAAAGTAACTGTTATTCAACGTTAGTAAAATAATTTAATGATCAATACATTTGAGAAAAGCAGTCTTTTGCAGGCATTACAATGTTCACCTGTTGGTCTTAAAGCTAGCTAAAAAAATAAATATTGCATTTATAAGTAATATTCGATTAGGCCTTGCTGGCTGCTTGTGCTATGACACGTAGAGCGGCGAAGGCTTCAGTGGCGGTCGGTTTAATGAACCTGGAGGGCAGCAGGAAGCCGTACGAGCCGGTGTCTTTTAGCTCGATGGTGTACGCGTATTTAATTCCAGCTGCGCCCTTGGCCCAGTCATCGGAGCCCCCCGCTGCTGGGTAGAGAGTGCTGCCGGCTGGGCCGATGGTGTACGCTGGACCGCCAGCAGCTACGATAGCCTGAAAATGTATCGTGATTAATTAACTTTTGATAGCATTTTATTGATACGTAGAAAGTGGCTCATACGGCGGTGGTGTGAAGTATAAAAAAATTCAGTTGGCCCTTGCGGTTCTTAAAAGAGTTCTCTATAGTTAGAGAACAACTAAGTAACTAAAACCTTGGTTTCCAAGAAAGCGGTGTCGACAAAAGCGGCCGTATTTAACGTCACACATTTATTTTACGTATATTTAAATAAATCTGGTAATCCAGAGACCGGTATACGAAAAAGTATTGAGAAAATGTGATGAATTGCACAAGAATCTGGTGAATTATTCAATTACATGTACTTGAAACGTATCTTGTAATGTGTAAATGACGTCAGAAACGGCCGTATTTACCGACACTGCTAGGAAACCAGGACTTAAGCGAGGATCCTGCTCAATAATCAGCTCGAATGTACATCATATCGGTTCTAGCGCGATTACCATGCTTTAATGCAGATATTTTCATATTGTCCACCTTAGATTTATTAAATTAGCACGCGGCGCTGCAGGTCTTCCTTTACTTATCTATATGAGTTTACTTACGTTTGCTGCTCTTTGGGCCACCGACAACATGTCGGCATGATCGGGAGTGATGACACGATCATATCCCCACGGGAATATAATGTACTGGCCATACGAATGAAACGATACAGAGGCTTTCCAGTTGGCTCCGCTGTTGGTGATGAAATTGCGGATGGCCGCAGTTTCGGGCTCTGAAAACGGCCCGGTGCCTGCGTAGATTTCTTGACAGGGGTTCTTTCCGCTCCCTTTGCCACCCCATTTATATCTGCAATTGTTTTCTAAATTAATTTTGGTACAAAACAATAACTTATACAGCAGTACTGCATTCGGAATATATATATATATATATATATATATATATATTGAGATTGTTTTGCAACTCACCCGAAATTTCTGTTTAAATCAGTGCCGGCACAGTAGCCACTCCTCGCCCTGTTCTTCCTCCACAAACGATCAGTGGTATGCGAGTACTCATATCCATCAGGATTAGCAACCGGTAGGAAGTACCAATCAATATTCTGTAGCTCTGAAGGCGCCCCATTGTGTATCAATTGGTCCATTATATATGTAACAGTAGCGGGTGAAATCCACTCCCGCGCGTGCATTCCTCCATCCACCCAAATTGCTTTATTGCCAGCATTTCCATTGGAAATCTTCACCACTTTGAGTTGTCGCCCCTGTACACTGCTGCCGATGTTTTGCACGCCAACACGGTTCGAGTAGGTTTGCCCGAGGTAGTCCAAGTAGTTGTAGATGTCGTCCATACGATGGTAGGCTTCCCATGTTAAACGATGACCTAACAAAACATGATTACTATAATGTTTTTTTTTATATTTATTATAAACGTGCATTCAGATCAAGCGAATTGAGCTGAACAACAACGAATCTGAAAACTGTAGGAGACGGAAAAAGCAAACCAAAGCAACTATAAAGTGAAAAGTTATATGAGAATTTCAAGCCCGATAAACGGTTTTTTGTGTGGATGTTTTCCGCTCTAAGGCGGAAAGATCCATGTATGGGTTGATAGCCAAATAAAGATTCTGCTACCAACTGCGCCACGGAGAATGGACATAATGAATATCTCACGCGCTATCCACTACCATCCTTTGTGGCGCAGTCGGTAGCGCGACGGCCGCGATAGTCGGAGACGTGGGTTGAAGTCCCACCGGATAGTGAAATTTTTGAGAAATTATATATATATTATATATATTTTAATTTTTTTATTTATTTTTTAACTTCTCATTAATAATACAAAGAAGAACTAAGACTAAGCACAACAATTAGAGAAAAAACTTAAAACTCAGATAATATAATAATTTTAATTATATATTTATATATATATATATATATATATATATATATATATATATATATATATATCTAATTTTTGCTCTTAGTCTTAGTTCTTCTTTGTATTATTAATGAGAAATTTCCCTTTCTTGGACGTGTCTTGTAAATAAATAAATAAAACCACAATAAAACTGTGAAAAGTGAGTCTCGAAAATTCGCACCGATGAGGTTCGAACTCAGGCTCAGTAGGAGACTGACGACGCCTCTAATCACTCGTCCACTGAGCTTCAAAGCTTAAAAAATTTAGTTGTTTTTTTTTAAACTCGATCAAAAACTTGTATATTCTCTGTGGCAATAGTAATAAAGAGAGATAAACGTATATTTCTGAATGAAAGAATAATTACCAATATTGCTGTTGCTGTTCCATGCAAAACATAATGGTTAACACATAAACATACAAAAAAACTATCTAAAAATGAAGATTGTTAAAACAGGACATAAATAGATTTGCGTGGGAGTGCTAGCGCGCGCGGACAAGTAACGGGCATTAACACACATTGACTTTTCGCATGCGTTGTTTTGAATAATGGATGAACGTGCAGACGAAGCGTGTGATAATTATACACAAGACATAAATTCTCTACACACAGACACACACACAGTTTACATGGCTACTTCCGATTGATTAAACTTGACGGACCCCAATTCGCAGATGGCCACAAGTCTAGCCGGTTCCCGAGCGCTGATAGACCGCGCCACGCCAACAAGTATTTTTGTGGCAACTTCTTTGCTAAACAAGAGACATAAATCGCGAAACATTAGATACATTCTGCTGTGTACACGTAATTGCAGCTGTTTGTTTGCTGTCTACAAAAAACTACAAAAGTAATGTGAAATTAAGAACTAATGTTAAATATGTTTCAATTATAAATGTACTAGATTCATCAAGAAACTTGAACAAGTTTTTAGTTTCAATTATTCATGTGCAGTTCATTTACAAATTTATGTTGTGTTATAGCAACAATAAACAGATTATCCAGGGAATGTAGTTACTTTAGATTCTTTCTATTGTAAACACTGAATAATTAAACAAAAGGTGTCATCAAAACAATCACAAGTGCTATTCAAGGTGTTTGACATTTGTTTTGACATATTTTGTCACAATGACGTTTTTAATTTATCCATTCAATAGCTTATGGGATCTATAAAGTTTATGGGATGTTGGTGAATACGGGCATGATATGTCTATTTCAATTATTCTACTTAACTTTAAATTACCACATTTTCTTTTACATACAAGTAATAACTTACAAATGAAAATTAAAGTCGGGGCTTATTACAATTCCAAATTAATAATAAAACATCTTAATTATAAATCAGGGATTTTATGGAAATTTATGTTAGTAAAATTCAGAAATCAGCTTCTGCCAAATAGCCACAGAATTATTCATGTGCTATCGACAGCTTATACTATGACCAATCACGTCTTGAATAATAAAAAACATATCCAATATGACCAATCATTGTAGTACATGATTGGTCATATTGGATATGTCTTTTATTATTCAAGACGTGATTGGTCATAGTATGAGCTGATAGCACTTGAATAATTCTGTGGCTATTTGGCAGAAGCTGATTTCTGAATTTTACTAACATAAATTTCCATAAAATCCTTGATTTATAATTAGGATGTTTTATTATTAATTTGGAATTGTAATAAGCCCCGACTTTCATTTTAATTTGTAAATTACTACATTTATGTAATAGATAATGTGGTAATTTAAAGTTAACTAGAATAATTGAAATAGACACATCATGCCCGTATTCATCAACATCCTATAAACTTTATAGGTCCCATAAGCTATTGAATGGATAAATTAAAAACGTCATTGTGACAGAAATTTCCAAAACAAATGTCAAACACATTGAATAGCGCTTGTGATTTTGTTTAATTATTCAGTGTTTCCAATAGAGAGAATCTAAAGTATCTACATTCTCTAGATAAAATGTTTATTGTTGCTATAACAACGAATACTTATGGATTCAATAGCTATTGATAGATTTATGGAACGTTGGTGAATACGGGGGGGCCAGTTTTTGGTAAATAGCCGCAGAATTATAACTTGAAACTTGATTAAGTTTCAAGTTATAATTCTGCGGCTATTTACCTTTAATCCCCGTATCCACGGACGTTCCATAAATCTATCAATAGCTATTGAACCCATAAGTATTTGTTGTTATAGCAACAATAAATACATTATCTAGGGAATGTAGTTACTTTAAATTCTCTCTATTGGAAACACTGAATAATTAAACAAAAGGTGTCAATCACAAGCGCCATTCAAGGTGTTTGACATTTGTTTTGGCAATTTCTGTCACAATGATGTTTTAAATATATCTATTCAATAGATTATAGGACCTATAAAATTTATGGGATGTTGGTGAATGCGGGCATAAGACTAATAATGAATCTAGTACAATATAATTCACGCTTAAAACTACTTTCACACCAATACGCTACTATAGCGTCCATGCAGAATTGTATTCATACACAGATTCTTTGCCTACAATGTATAATCAGTATCCAGCAAACCGGTATCGCATACTAGCGTCATCGGGTGATCGAATTAGTCTTAAGGTTAGTCTTTCCAGACTAATTATTCAAATAATATTCATTCACAAATACCTCTTCTGTTGGCAAGTTCGTCGTCCTCGTCGGGTAGTGGGTTTTCATCGTCAATCGCCTGCTGTACGTCTTCGATCACAATTTTGTAGTTTATCCGATTCTTGTCCAAACTCTTCTTTACGATTTCCTTTGATTTGGCTCTTACCAGAATGTCGAAGGCAGTGACATTGCCGCCCCACATGGCAAGATCTGTATTCAAGTCAAAATAACTATGAAGATATCGACTTTGTAGCCCAATAAGGGCCAATCTCCTTTTTTGACAAACGTAAAAAATTGATTTAGAGGACTACTAATAGTTATCTTTTAACTATTGTGAAATTAGATTTAAGAGGGATCCGCAAATTCGTCAAAAATTTATCAAAAATGTATAATTGTTAAAATGTGAATAACTGAAAATGTCAACATTCTCAAAAATGTGTCAAAAATTGGTCAAAAATGTATAAATGTTAAAATGTGAATATCTGAAAATGTCAAAATTCTCAAAAAATTCTCAAAAATGTATAAATGTTAAAATGTGAAAGTCTGAAAATGTCAAAATTCTCAAAATTCATCAAATTTTTTGCCAAAAATGTATAAATGTTAAAATGTGAAAATCAGAAAATGTCAAAATTCTCAAAAATTCGTCAAAAATGTGTCCAAAATGTATATATGTATATGTCAAAATGTAAGAATCTGAAAATGTTAAAATTCTGAAAAATTCGTCAAAAATGTATAAATGTTAAAATGTGAAAGTCTGAAAATGTCAAAATTCTCAAAAATTCGTCAAAAATTTGTCAAAAATGTATAAATGTTAAATTGTGAAAATCAGAAAATGTCAAAATTCTCTAAAATTCGTCAAAAATTTGTCAAAAATATATAAATGTTAAAATGTGAATATCTGAAAATGTAAGAATTCTCAAAAATTCGATAAAAATTTGTCAAAAATGTATAAATGTTAAAATGTGAAAATCAGAAAATGTCAAAATTCTCAAAAATTCGTCAAAAATTTGTCAAAAATGTATAAATGTCAAAACGTGATAATCTCAAAATGTCAAAATTCTAAAAAAATTGTCAAAAATGTATAAATGTTAAAATGTGAAAGTCTGAAAATGTCAAAATTCTCAAAAATTCATCAAATTTTTTGTCAAACATGTATAAATGTTAGAATGTGAAAATCAGAAAATGTCAAAATTCTCAAAAATTCGTCAAAAATTTGTCAAAAATGTATAAATGTCAAAATGTGAGAATCTGAAAATGTCAAAATTCTCAAAAATTCGTCAAAAATGTATAAATGTTAAAATGTGAAAGTCTAAAAATGTCAAAATTCTCAAAAATTCGTCAAAAATTTGTCAAAAATGTATAAATATTAAGATGTGAGAATCTGAAAATGTCAAAATTCTCAAAAATTCGTCAAAAATTTGTCAAAAATATATAAATGTTAATATCTGAAAATGTAAGAATTCTCAAAAATTCGTTAAAAATTTGTCAAAAATATATAAATGTTAAAAGGTGATAATCAGAAAATGTCAAAATTCTCAAAAATTCGTCAAAAATTTGTCAAAAATGTATAAATGTCAAAATGTGAGAATCTCAAAATGTCAAAATTCTAAAAAAATTGTCAAAAATGTATAAATGTTAAAATGTGAAAGTCTGATGTCAAAATTCTCAAAAATTCATCAAAATTTTTGTCAAAAATGTATAAATGTTAAAATGTGAAAATCAGAAAATGTCAAAATTCTCAAAAATTCGTCAAAAATTTGTCAAAAATGTATAAATGTCAAAATGTGAGAATCTGAAAATATTAAAATTCTCAAAAATTCGTCAAAAATGTATAAATGTTAAAATGTGAAAGTCTGAAAATGTCAAAATTCTCAAAAATTCGTCAAAAATTTGTCAAAAATGTATAAATGTTAAATTGTGAAAATCAGAAAATGTGAAAATTCTCAAAAATTCGTCAAAAATTTGTCAAAAATGTATAAATGTCAAGATGTGAGAATCTGAAAATGTCAAAATTTTCGTCAAAAATGTGTCAAAAATATATAAATGTTAAAATGTGAATATCTGAAAATGTAAGAATTCTCAAAAATTCGTTAAAAATTTGTCAAAAATGTATAAATGTTATAATGTGAAAATTAGAAAATGTCAAAATTCGTCAAAAATTATTCAAAAATGTATAAATGTCAAAATGTGATAATCTGAAAATGTCAAAATTCTCAAAAATTCGTCGAAAATTTGTCAAAAATGTATAAATATTAAAATGTGAAAATCTGAAAATGTCAAATTTCTCAAAAATTCGTCAAAAAATTGTCCAAAATGTATAAATGTTAAAATGTGAAAATCTGAAAATGTGAAAATTCTCAAAAATTTGTCAAAAATTATAAAACAAAGTAGAAAGTGTTAAAAAAAATTTGTTAAAAAAAGGTGAATAATGTCAATGTAATTCGGAAAGTCGTGTGTCCTTGTACTCTCACCAGATATTTTCGTTTACAAATATTATATAAAATGTACCTCTAGTATCGCGAAGTTTCCCAATAACCTTCTTCTTATCCTTTGTTTCGACAGTAACCCTCCACAACTGGCTGCCCGTGTAACTAACCCTCTCGCCATCCTGCTGCGGTATTTCTAACGTTTCCACCGGTGCCACCTTCAGCCCCCCACCCACCAAATCATCAGCAAACTCCTCCAAAAGATCATCGTGTAATTTCCCCGGTGCGACCTCGTGTTTAGTAATCTCCTCCGGCACCAGCTCTTCGAGCACGGCGATTTCGGGCTCCTCCACGCCGCCCGGAAAACCGGCGCAGAGCGCGAAACAGATCGCAAGAGCCGCCAGCAATGTCTTCATGTTGCTTCTTAAACAAAATAGCGCTGCCTGTGTCCGCTGCTTTTATATCCAACACCACCACCATCCCCCCCTGGGTAATCTGACCCAGATCTCGACGCCGGCCGAACGGTACACCTCGGACGCACGCCGAAAATCTATGCGTGCCCCGAATCGAAAATTGAACTCATTAATTAAATTGTTTATTTTGTCAAGTGTTATTCGACCTGAAATCGTAAATAATTTACTATTTGTTAAGTAAAATACTTTTAGAATTCTAACAAATTAAACTAATAACTAATAAAAAATAAGGGATGCTTTTTTTTAAATATTTTATTTAATAATCATAAAAAAATACAATCTAAATGAATTATATCAATTTAATATATACAAGGAAAAATAAATAATTAGAAGTGATTCTCTCTGCAGGAACTCGTGAGTATACCCCACTTGTCCTGGTATCGAGAGATGCAGGTGGTTGTGGTATGGTGGTGGTTGGTGTTTAGATCTCGGTGTTATTTGTCTCTATAGCCGCTTTAGTTTATCGTTCGAGAGCTGTTCTGTGCTGCTTTTAGCTGGCTTAGAACAGCCCGGAACAGTTCACGAATGATACACGAAAGCGGCTTATGTTGTATTATTTCTCTCTTTAGATTTTCTCTGATTTTTTTAACGTTAACAATTAAATTATATTATATATAACACTCAAGACGTAAATGGAAATGAAGGAGTTGCTTTTGGTTGTTTATGTTAAACAATTTAGTTCTTATTACTTATTTTAAATACTTAGAGGAAACCGTATTTTAGTTTTTATTAAATATACATATAGTAGGGTGGGCCAAAAAACAGATTATGTTTTTTTCAATTTCGCTACTGAAAAATTGGTTGCTTCTCTCCAAAGATGAGCTCTTAATATTAATAGCAGGCTCCTGCTCTGCAAATATTCTTGTAGGGGATTGAATTACAGTAGGGTGGGTAAAAAGCGACTTCCAATACTGAAAAATTGGTTGCTAGGCACCTCTAGAAATTTTTCTCTAAAGATGAGCTCTTCATATTAATAGCAAGCTACTCCTCCTCATCACAGTTTTTCGCATTTACGTCAGCCCCAGACGAAAAAATTCTTATCTCGCCATTCATTGAATGTAAAAATTTGTCAAAAATGTATAAATGTTAAATCTATCTGAAAATGTCAAAATATCACAATTCTTAAAAATTTGTCAAAAATTATTTTAAAAAAGTTGAAAAAGTCTAATTTTTTTTTGGTCAACTCTAGAAATTTTTCTCCAAAGACTAGCTCTTCATATTAATAGCAAGCTCCTCCTCGTCACCGTTTTTCACTTTTACGTCAGCCCCAAACGAAAAATTCTTATCTCGTCATTCATAGAATGTACAGCAATTCTCGAAACACATTTTTGTAGGAAATGTCGATCTGAGGACATGTTGTAAATTACATTCATCATATGACCGTGTGAGAATGAAATGTATTTTAAAGATAATTCATGCACAATTATAGTAACTTTTGAATTTTTATGTGTGCTAATAGGCGGATTAATAATTAACAATATTTTCAAATTTAAAAATCCAGGACTGAAAGGTTTAAGGCTTACACCACACGAAACGTATATTAAATAAATTCTAATTATACTTAAATGGCCGCTAAGAAACCAAACAACCGTCATTTCAAAATTATAAAAAAACTATTAAATCCTCAGAACGCTTTAATATTATTCGTATAAACCGTCTTCGTTAAATTGAAAACAGGTTCGGATTACAATCTTCTCGCGTCAGCCTAATACACTGTATCAATCTAATTTATAGCCCATATCTATGTTTTTTTTATGCGAACAACCCGGTTATTTTCATCACATATGCAAATCGATTTCGACCAGTTTGAATTTATAACGCACCGGTTGTCGTTTTGCAGCAACAAGTGGGCGAGATGCGTCGCCTGCTGGAGCAGACGAGCGCCGACCTGCGACAGTCGCAAACCATTAAATCGCCCGTCGCCGATTTGGAGCTTGAGCGAGCCCTCGAGCAATTGAAAGACACAAAAGAGGCGAATACAGCGCTACAAGTGCAATTGGATAGCACGAGTAAATCGCACCAACAATTAAAAACCTCGTACGATGAATTGGCTGTATCTAATAGAAGTTTAGAAAGACGTATGGTTGATTTGGATGCGGTTCTAGCTAAATACAAGCAGGAGCTAGTTAATGCGCAGAGTCAAAAAGATAAGCTTTTATCGAGTGAAAGCGCTGTAAATAAAATATTAGACGCCGAACGGGTGCAAATAAAAACCTTAAAGACGCGTATTGAAAAAGATTCTAAATGTATATTGGATTTAAATCGTCAGATTAAAGAGATGGAGAGGATTATAGCGCGAAAACATCCCGATTCAGTTTCGGCTCTAATTGTAGCCGCTAAGGTCGAAACGGACACGCCGACCGCTCGTCGGGTGCTCGAAGAACGTATTAAGTCGCTTGAAAACGATGCGCTGATGCGAGACGCGCAAAACTCCCAAGTTTTTATTGATGTCCAGGAGAAGTTTAATCAGATGAAGTTGAAGTACGAGAGCCATATTGATGATTTGGAGCTGCATGTGAATGATTTAAAATCACAACTGAAACGTAGAGGTGATACGTATGATGTGTACACGCAAACGCCGCGCGATGAGCAGAAAATACCTGTTAAAGATACTAGTAGTGCAGCGGTGCAGACTGATTTCGGTCCGGTGCGTGTTAAACAGGTTGTTGTTAAAAAACAGGCCGAGCGGGAGGTGAAGGAAGAAACGCATTTGCTTGCGACGATACGCGGTTTGCAGACGGATTTGACTAATAAGGAGAAGGTTATTGTTAAAGTGCAGAAGGAGGTGGATGAGTTGCGGAAAACTAATAGGCGGCTACAGAAGGAGAGGGAGGGTAGTTTGAAGAATTTGTCTGAGAAGAAGGAGTTTCGTAGTTTTCCCGAGAGGTTGTCAGCGCAAGCGTCTGCTGTTGGGGATAGTGATGATGAGTTGCGAGCTGTGCGTATGGAACGTGATAAGATGAAACAGCAACTTTGTAGGATCGAGGAGGATTACCAGGCGTTGAAGGCGAAACGATTGCAAGATGTAAGTTTTTTTGTACGTATATATTTAATATTTTAAGTGTATTATTAGTTAAAATTAACGCCCACAATGCCCTTGTTGGCGTAGTAGTAGTATTAAGGTTTTACATTTTTTGAAACAACTACAGAAAGAGTATTAGCTTGTCAATGGCAACGTAGCGGTAAGCGAAATTTTTCACATGTATACACATTAAGGTGTTTACAGCAGCGCGGTAAAACTGTGACAGAACATGGGTAATTACTTCTTTTTATCAAAAGCTGCTCGGCTTCCCACACGTCTCCCTTTAAGGCAGATATGTGGGTAATTACCTCTACCTTCATTATCCACACCATTACTGATAATTACGTACAATTACTGCCCAATTCTGAACGTCTGTATTGTCACAGACATACAAAACATTGCTACGTTACCACTACAACTCCATAGCATTTGACGTGGGTTCGAGTCCCACCGGAGTGTACATTTTTGAGATAACTATTATTCAATTTGATAAATCTGGTGATTATTCACTCAGGTTACAAATCCTTTTCATCCTATTATATCCATAAAAGTTTCTAGCATCCAGCAATTCTGTTTTGGGTGATTCTCTCTATTTATAGTTGAATACATTGCAAGAAGCCCACGAGCGCGAAATCGCCACGTACTTGGCGAACATAACGCCCCTTCGTGAACAACTCGAGGTGCAACAGGTTTCACTATCGGCCCTCCAGCGGCAACTGGTGGACACAAAAGAAGAGCTTGCGATTGTTACGGTTGAAAGAGACCATCTCAACAATAAAGTCCGTTGTGGGGTGGTTTCTCCAACAAACCTATACAATGGTAACGAAGAGTCTGAGGTGGTGACGCTTAGGAAACAGGTATCTTACTGTTATATATATTTTTTTTTATTACATTTCGCTTACATTGCCACGTCATCAGGTGACTCATATGGAGATAAAGTACGAGGAAAGGGAGAATCGATTACGTGCCATCGTACACGGGTTAGCACAAAAATCGGTGACTAATAAGAGTTGTGAGCAGTGCGCCACCCGGCAACAACAGCTGATTGGCTACAAAGTCGAGTTGGATCAACTTATAGCGACTTTACGGTGTTTACAGTAAAAGTTAGGCTTATTTCACACGACCGACAGTTTTGCCGGCCGGTGAAAAAAAAACAGTTGCTATTTAATTTGCATTGGGTTGTGTACTATCGGCAACCATATGGTAGAATATACGCAAGAATTGAATAGTTTGGCTCTATCTATTTTTACTTTTGTACTAACCCATTCAAAATTCGCATATTTTGTGCCGGCTGGTCAAGTTTTTCTTACATGATGCAATGTAAATCAAATAACAACGAATTTTTCATCGGTCGCCAGCATTGTCGATCATGTGCAAGTAGCGTAAGGCTCTGTAAAATATGTAAGTGTATCTTAAAAATATTTGTAACATGTGACTTATGCCCGTATTCACCAACATCCCATAAACTTTATAGATCCCATAAGCTATTGAATGGATAACTGACAACGATAGTATATGCCAAAACAAATGTCAAACACCTTGAATAGCGCTTGTGTTTGGAGCTTTGATGACACCTTTTGTTTCATTATTCAGTGTTTACAATAGAGCGAATCTAAAGTAACTACATTTCCTAGATAATTTATTTATTGCAACATTAAAGCAACCATAAATAATTATCTAAGGAATGTAGTTAATTTAGATTCTCTCTATTGGAAACACTGAATAATTAAACAAAAGGTGTCATCAAAGCTCCAATCACAAGCGCCATTCAAGGTGTTTGACATTTATTTTGACATAATCTGTCACAATGACGTTGTCAATTTATCCATTCAATAGCTTATGGGACCTATAAAGTTTATGGGATGTTGGTGAATACGGGCAATAGTCACTCAAATTAATTAGATACAATTACATATATTTCCCAATAAAAAAACAAAGGTTAGTCCCACGCGGGCGACTGGATAGGTAAAGTATTAAAACGTGTAATGTTTGACGTCCTGAAACCAAAGGTATATTTACTGTGATTTATTATTTATTTTAATATTATGCAAAACTTTTATAGTAATTATAATGTGCACTATTAATGATTTTTTTTACAATTATAACTATAGATATTATAATTTCAAGACTGTGTATTAGTTGATCTGTCAAATGAATGTGCCAAAAAAAACAATTTGACAGACTATATTGTATTCACCAATATCCCAAAACTTTATAGGTTCCATAAGCTATTGAATGGATAAATTGACAACGTTATTGTGACAGAATATGCCAAAACAAATGTCAAACACCTTGAATAGCCTTCTGATTTGACACCTTTTGTTTAATTTTCAGTGTTTCCAATAGAGAGAATTTAAAGTAACTGCATTCCCTAGATAATGTATTTGTTGTTGCTATAACAACGAATACTTATGGGTTCAATAGCTATTGATAGATTTATGGAACGTTGGTGAATACGGGGGTAACCTTCCTATACATCAACGTTCCATAAATGTATCAATAGCTATTGAACCCATAAGCATCCGTTGTTATAGCAACAATAAATACATTATCTAGAGAATGTAAGTACTTTAGATTTTCTCTATTGGAAACACTGAGTAATTAAACAAAAGGTGTCATCAAAGCTCCAATTAAAAACACTATCTATATTTGATATTTGTTTTTTCACAATGACGTTTGTTTTCTATTTGTTCATTCAATAGCTTATACAGTTTATGGGATACTGCTGCTGAATACGAATATGAGAAGAAGAAATTATTGCATCACTAAAATACTGCAGGGTTATCTCTCTATTCATGACTTTAGCCGCTTGAGTTTATCGTTCGAGAGCTGCTCTAAACCAGCCTAGAACAATAAACGAAAGCGGCTTTAGATGAATTTGTTTGGAAAACTAATGAATTATTTTATTGGGTTTTATAGCTGTAAGTAAGGATCTATGGAATATTCGCCACACAAAAATTACCAAATAGCTGCGAATTTGGTAATTTTTGTGTGACGAATATTTCATAGATACTTACTATTCCTTATGATCGCATTTTTAATAATAGGATAATTGATAGACAATATTAATAATAGTAACTGCACAGCACCAACGAAATCTTCCCTAAATTTTCTCCATTTTTATAGCAGTATGTAAGCCAATGTTTATATAATCATACCTACTGTGTAAGGTATAGCTAGTCTATAAAAAAAAGTTACATAAACATATCTTTTTTACAATACCTTTTCCATGATCCCATTTTTTGTGTAGATTGGTTAAAGTATTGGTAAGATAAACTCATAGCAAGGTAATACGTAATATACTTATATTACTATATACTAGTGAAGGAATCACAGAAATAACCAAAATGAAGAACATGCAGCGGAATATCACAAACAATAGAGAAGAAATTCTATCATGTGCTGTACAAAAGCCCTCATAGAGGCTTTTGTACAGTTCAAGGTCATTATTTTCATCATGAGACGACCGGGAGACCTCTCTGGCATTCTCCCCCGGGAAGTGCTCGATTGAGTCGACCTACCAGCTAAACCCCAACCGTGAGGACCGCTACTATCGCCGGAGTAGCATTCTTGTGCGGCCTTGGGGATCCTCCGTCGCAGATTCGGCTTAAGACTGTCCAACTGCCTAACCCCCGTATTCACCGACATTCCATAAATCTATCAATAGCTATTGAATCCATAAGTATTCATTGTTATAGCAACAATAAATAAATGATCTAGGGAATGTAGTTACTTTAGATTCGCTCTATTGGAAACACTGAATAATTAAACAAACGGTCTCATCAAAGTTGCAATCGCAAGCACTATTCAAGGTGTTTGACATTTGTTTTGGCATATTCTGTCACTATGACGTTGTCAATTTATCCATTCAATAGCTTATGGGACCTATAAAGTTTATGGGATATTGGTGAATACGGGCATAAATGTTCTTCGATTTTACAACTAACGTTTTGCTATTTAAGTAACCGTTAATTAGCACCTCAGGGGTTCACATCTGGTGAATACGGGAACTGGCAATCCCGAGGTACCCTAGCTGGATCTAGTTCCTTCTTCAACAAGTCTTGGAATAGATCCCTATCTTTTATCTTTCATACTATCCAGTCTCTCTTGACTAACTCTTGTTTTTTTTTCCAGACCCCGACGCTATTACAGCACTCGAGGGCTTTACATTTCACAGCATTACTCTTTCTGGTGCAGGGTAGAGAGAAATGACTTACTAATTATTTCTAAATTTAGATTTATAAATAATTAGTAAGTCATTTCTTTCTACCCTTCACCTGATTTAGATCCATAAAGTAAATATTTCAATCAACGATGTAAGTCAGCAAATTTTTGCTTGAAAATTGACTAAGCTAAACTAGAAACAATGCGTAGACGTAGATGGGTCGGTGGTCGGGCCACTAGAGCACTATAGCCTATATTTACTCTGCAAAATTCTACAATGTGTCACAAGGGCCTTAGACACTAAATAACCACTAAATTCGAGCTCCTTGCATCGAGCACTTTCATTTGAGTACAAACATGACGACATTTGGACGACCGGAAGTTGCTATTTTTCGATTTCTGATATTTTATATTTCGAAGGAAGTGGCCATTTTGGATTTTTTGATGCCTACGTAAAGCACCCGCCATCTTGGATTTTTTTTATCTCGCTGTATGATGTGGCAGCCGCCATCTTGTTTTTTATTATTTTTTATTACCCTACATAGTTAAATTTGAATTTTCCCGCCATCTTGCGCAAAATGTGGGCGCAGAACCCGCCTCTTTTCCCTACTACTATAGAGCACTGTTCCCTTCAAATTGATGGGAAACAACGCTCTTCAGCTGTTTCTATCAATTGAAACAACGCTCTTCAGCTGTTTCCATCAATTGAAACAACGCTCTTCAACTGTTTCCATCAATTGAAACAACGCTCTTCAACTGTTTCCATCAATTGAAACAACGCTCGTCAACTGTTTCCATCAATTGAAACAACGCTCTTCAACTGTTTCCATCAATTGAAACAACGCTCTTAAACTGTTTCCATCAATTTTCCAGTTGAAGAGCCTCATTTCGTTTATCATTAGCTACTCCTACTCGTATATTTTTAATTGATCGAACTCGTCTATCTAGAACGGTTTCTAGTTGAAACAGTTCTAGATAGCACGTATATTAGTATCAGATTCAGTTCGTCTATTTTGAAAATCTCGATCGTCCATTCTTCTATCCTTAACAGCGTCATTTCGTCTATTACTAGCTGCCTCAAATCGTCTATTTTGAATAGAGCTAACTTGCCTATGTTCACAACGCTCTTCAACTGTTTCTATCAATTGAAACAACGCTCGTCAACTGTTTCCATCAATTGTAACAACGCTCTTCGAATATTTCTATCAATTGAAAGAATGCTCTTCAGCTGTTCCCATCAATTCAAACAACACTCTTCAACTGTTTCCATCAATAGAAACAACGCTCCCCAACTGTTTCCATCAATTTTCCAATTTAACAGCCTCATTTTGTTTATCATTAGCTACTTCTACTCGTATATCTTGAATTGATCGAACTCATCTATCTAGAACTGTTTCAACTAGCCTGTTTTCAGCACGTATATCAGATTCAGTTCGTCTATTTGGAAATAGTCGATCGTCAATTCTTCTATCGTTAACAGCGTCATTTCCTCGTATTAGCTGCCTCGATTCGTCTATTTTGAATAGAACAAACTTGCCTATGTTCACAACGCTCTTCAACTGTTAGTATCAATTGAAACAACGCTCCGCAACTGTTTCCATCAATTGAAACAACGCTATTCAACTGTCTCCATCAAATGAAACAACGCTCTTCAAATGTTTTCATCAATTGAAACAACGCTGTTCAACTGTTTCCGTTAATAGAAACAACACTTCAACTGTTTCTATCAATAGAAACAATGCTCTTCAACTGTTTCCATCAATTGAAATAACGCTCTCCAACTGTTTCCATTAATTGAAACAACGCTTTTCAACTATTTCCATCAATTGAAACAACGATCTTCAACTGTTTCCTTGAATTGAAACTTCGCTCTTCAAATGTTTTCATTAATTGAAACAACGCGCTCCAACTGTTTCCATCAATTGAAACAACGCTTTTCAACTGTATCCATCAATTGAAACAAAGATCTTCAACTGTTTCCATAAATTGAAACAACGCTCTTCGACTGTTTCCATCAATTGAAACAACGCTCTTCAAATGTTTCCGTCAATTGAAACAACGCTCTTCAACTGTTTCCATCAATTGAGAAAAACGCTCCGCAACTGTTTCCATCAATTGAAATAACGCTCTTCAACTGTTTCTATCAATTGAAACACAAAGCTGTTTTTTCGGCGCAAAACTACCCTCAATAATTAATCTTCTACTTACAAATTGTTGTGTGTTTATGATACAAATTGTTTCCATGCGAATCTTTGCCGAGAATACTTTATAGAAACAAATGTTTTCTGGGTTTAAACATTGCTTTATTTATATTTTCCATGTTGATTAATATTATTTTTAAACATTTAAGTATACAATAACATTTGATCTAAATCTACGAATGATTATACTATTATAACAATTTAGAAGGTACATAGAGCATAGCGTTGTCGTCAGAGGTTATAAGATCACTTGGTATAAATATATATATATATATATATATATATATATATATATATATATATTTAAAATATTTTTTGTAGTGTCACGCCACAGAAGTCCTTCAAACTCTGCAATCTGAAACAAACAAACAAAAAAAACGTGTAAATATTTATAGCATAACGTATTGCAATAATATTAATTATTTGGGAATGGAAGTAGGACTGTCCCCCGTATTCACTGACGTTGCATAAAATCTATCAATAGCTTTTGAACCCATACGTATTCGTTGTTATAGCAACAATAAATACATTATCTAGGGACTGTAGTTACTTTAGATTCTCTCTATTGGAAACACTGAATAATTAAACAAAAGATGATTGACATTTGTTTTGGCATATTCTGTCACAATGACGTTGTCAGTTTATCCATTCAATAACTTATGGGACCTATAAAGTTTATGGAATGTTGGTGAATACGGGCATGTGAGAATGAAATTGTTGTAATTCACATTTAAATTGTTTTTAGAAGAGTTAGCGTTTGGTATTTATGTAAATGGATGTGCGCAGTTACTGACTTGAAATCAATTTGTTTTCATAAGTAAAAATGTAACTGCGCACTTTTATTCCCTATATTTATTATAGCTACAATAAATACATTATCTAAGGAATGTAGTTACTTTAGAGTCGCTATATTGGAAACACTGAAAAATTAAACAAAAGGTATTGTCCAAGCTCCAATCACAAGATGTTTGACATTTGTTTTAGCAATTTCTGTGATAACGTTTTTAATTTATCCATTCAATAGGGTGTGAGAATGATGCCTGTATTCACTAAGATCCCATAAACTTTATAGGTCCCATAAACTATTAAATGAATAAATTTAAAATTTCATTTTGACAGAATATGCCAAAACAAATGTCAAACACCTTGTTTAATTATTCAGTGTTTCCAATAGAACGAATCTAAAGTAACTACATTCTCTAGAAAATTTATTTATTGTTGCTATAACAACGAACACTTATAGTCTCAATAGCTATTCATAGGTTTATAGAACGTAGATGAATACCGGGGTTATGCTCGTATTCACCAACATCCCATAAAATTTATAGGTCCGATAAGCTATTGAATGGATAAATTGACAACGTCATTGTGACAGAATATGCCAAAACAAATATCAGACACCTTGAGTAGCACTTGCAATTGGAGCTTTGATGACATCTTTTGTTTAATTATTCAGTGTTTCCAATAAAGAGACTCTAAAGTAACTACATTCCCTAGATAATGTATTTATTGTTGCTATTACAACGAATACTTATGGGTTCCATAGCTATTGATAGATTTATAGAACGTTGGTGAATACGGGTGTTAAACAAGTATATATTATGTTATTTCAAATTATTTCTTTTACATAAATGAATACACTGGCGAAAAAGCCTCACGACGACTCTAAAGTTTTTTTTTTAATTTACTGAAAGTCCAAAGTTAACAGTAGACGCTTTCGTTTAGCATGGTTTGGCATTTCTAGTCGCCCCGTTGTGTGTAGTATCGCTCAGATCGTGCGCTGCCGGTTGTAAGGGCCAAGGTATAATTACGCGCATCAGAAGCGGTAAATAGAACAAGAAACAATAAACCCGTACCAGGCCAGAGTGATAAACGAAAGATACTATAAACAAATGTCTGGATCACACAACTGCAAATTTGAATTTGTGTATATTTGGTCACATACAAAATATACTACTTTTTATTCGATATGTAGTACATGATACAATTTTATACAAAAAAACAGAGTTGTGACGACCATATGTGCCTTCGTTTATCGTTCTAAAGTGGTAACATTTTTTACGACAACTAACAATGATAAACGAAAGCAGCATAAGACATCCCAAATACCAGAAATGTTTGTTCACAATTGTTGCCATACAATATTGATTTAAATTCCCGAAAAATGTTTTAATTGTATATAGTTTTTTTTATTTTTTTGGGTGGTTTTGTTTTTACTTACCCATTTTTCTTAGAACCGCTCATTGACAGCACCAACTGGGCCAGCAATGTCGCTATAATCACAGTCTTCACAACTGCATTGTTGTCAATCTTCAAACCAGTCATGTTTGAGAAATTGTTTGGCACGTCTTGTGGTTCGGTCTCTAAATTGTTGTATGTTACGACATTTCCAACAATTCGTGCCATGTTTGAACGGCGTTCATTTGTTTGAGCTGCATTTGTTTGTCGTTTGTCTGACAAACGAACTTCTCGCCTACTATTTTCAATCACTCGAGTATTTGCAGTTTGATCATCTATGTTTGTTGTTGAACGGTCATATACTATTTCATCATCACTGGCACGATCAGTAGTAGTTCGTCGTTCAATTGATAATGTATGACGTTTCGCGTGAACATCATTATGTTTTGAGGAGTGGAGTCTTCTATCTCGATCTTGACGCTCTTTGGAGAGAGTTATTTTATCATTAACAGTCCGTAGATTTTGTACTCGAATGCTCTCAATTCGTTCAACTAAACGGCGTTGATTTGTTCGCACTGCATTTGCAGCGTGATCTAGATTAATTCGTTGATTTTGTAATCGTGTAGCTTCAATTCGTTCAAATGAACGGCGTTCATTTGTTCGCGTTGCAGTTTGTCGTTTGTCTAACAATCGAACTTCTCGCCTACTATTTTCAATCAGTCGACTATTCACTCTTCGGTTATCAATAGAGATTGCTTGTACATTTGTATTTCCAACTGATGGTTCATATACCCGCGTACGAATCATTTCATCACTGGTACGATCTGCATTAGTTTCAAATCGTTCAACTGAACGACGTTCATTTGTTCGCACTGCATTTGTTTGTTTGCCTAACCATCGAATTTCTCGCCTACTGTTTTCAATCAATCGATTGTTTCCTCTTTGATTATCAACATAGCTTGCTTGTACATTTCTATTTCTAATTGAATGCTCTACAATTTTATCATCACTGGTACGATCTGCGTTAGCTTCAAATCGTTCAACTGACCGACGTTCATTTGTTCGCACTGCATTTGTTTGTTTGCCTAACCATTGAATTTCTCGCCTACTGTTCTCAATCATCGTACGATCTGTACTAGTTCGATGTTTGCGTTCAATTGATAATGTATGAATTTTCGCTGGACCTTGTCTTAAGGATTGGATCCTTCTAAATGCAATTACGTGAACTTGTCGCTCTCGAGTTATTTTATCATTAACAGCCCGTTGATTTTGTAATCGAATGCCCTCAATTCGTTCAACTAAACGGTGTTCATTTGTTCGCGCCGCATTTGTTTGTTTGTCTAACAAACGAACGTTTCGCCTACTATTTTCAATCAGTCGACTATTTACTATTTGATTATCAATAGAGATTGCTTGTACATCTCTATTTCCAACTGATGATTCAGATACCCGCGTACGAATCATTTCATTATCACGATCTGCGTTAGCTTCAAATCGTTCAATTGAACGGCGTTCATTTGTTCGCACTGCATTTGTTTGTCGTTTGTCTAACAATCGAATTTCTCGCCTACTGTTTGCAATTAGTCGATCTGCATTATCTTCAATCCTGCTAGATGCAAATACGCGATCTTGTCGCGCTCGAGCTAGTTTATCATTAACAGCCCGATCTAGATTAATTCGTTGAGTTTGTAATCGAATACCTTCAATTCGTTCAACTAAACGGCGTTCATTTGTTCGCCCTTCATGTTGTTTGTCTATCAATCGAATTTCTCGCCTACTATTTTCAATCAGTCGACTATTCACTCTTCGGTTATCAATATAGATTGCTTGTACATTTGTGTTTTCAACTGATGGTTCATATATCCGTGAACGAACCATTTCATGATCACTGGTACCATCTGCACTAGCTTCAAATCGTTCAACTGAACGGCGTTCATTTGTTCGCCCTTCATGTTGTTTGTCTAACAATCGAATTTCTCGCCTACTGTTTTCAATCAGTCGATTGTTTACTCTTTGATTATCAACAGAGTTTGCTTGTACATTTCTATTTCTAATTGAACGCTCAACCATTCTATTATCACTGGTACGATCTGCATTAGTTTCAAATCGTTCAACTGAACGGCGTTCATTTGTTCGCATTGCATTTGTTGGTTTGCCTAACAATCGAATTTCTAGCCTACTGTTTTCAATCAATCGATTGTTTACTCTATGATTATAAACATAGCTTGCTTGTACATTTCTATTTCTAATTGAATGCTCTACAATGTTATCATCACTGGTACGATCTGCTTCAAATCGTTCAACTGAACGACGTTCATTTGTTCGCACTGCATTTGTTTGTCGTAACAATCGTACTTCTCGCCTACTATTTTCAATTAGTCGCCTGTTTCCAGTATCTCGTCTGTGTTCACTTGTAACAATTCGATTTTCGTTGTCACTAACTCGGCCATCAACTCTTTGATTATTAATAGATCTAACCTGCACACGTCTCTCTCCTAACGTTCGATCTACGACCCGCCTATCATTTTGGCCATAGCTAGTTGTTTCAACTCGTCTATCTTGAACAGATCGCACCCGTCGATCAGTTTCAAGCCTTCTAGCTTGATCGTCTGTAGCTATTTCATTTTCAATCACTCTTCTACTTTGAATGTATTGATCTTCAATGCGTCTATCTTGTAAAAATTGGTTTTCAAATCGTCTTTCTTCACCAAATCGAGTTTCTACTCGCCTACTGGTAATTATTGCCTCACGATTAAGTGAACGACGACCTTGAACGCTTCTATCATTTTCAGTTGGATTGTTTTTGTTGATTTTAATCATTCTAAGATTATTAGATAGATCTTTGACAGCCTCATTTCGTTTATCATTAGTTACTTCTACTCGAATATCTTGAATTGATCGAACTCGTCTATCTAGAACTGTTTCAACTAGCCTGTTTTCAGCACGTATATCAGTATCAGATTCAGTTCGTCTATTTTGAAATAATCGATCGTTAATTCTTCTATCTTTAATAGCACCATTTCGTCTATTAGTAGCTGCCTCAATTCGTATATTTCGAATAGAACGAACTTGCCTATTTTGAATCGCTTCATCAAGCCTGTTTCCAGCTCGTTTATCAGATTCGGTTCGACTATGGTGTAGCACTAGGTCGTCAATGCTACTATCTTTAACTACGTCATTTCGTCTATCGGTAGTTGCTTCAACTCGTCTATTTTGAATAGATCGCACCTGTCTATCTTGATCCATTTCATCACGTCTGTTTTCAGCTCGTTTATCTGTAACATATTCTGTTCGTCTATTTTGAAATACTCGATTTTCAATTCTTCTATCTTTAATTGCGTCATTTCGTCTATCAGTAGTTGCTTCAACTCGTATATTTTCAATAGATCGCACCTGTCTATCTTGAACTCTTTCATAACGTCTGTTTTCAGCTCGTCTATCTGTAACATCTTCAGTTCGTCTATTTTCAGCTTGTCTATCTGTAACATCTTCAGTTCGTCTATTTTGAAGAACTAAGTCGTTATTTCTTCTATCTTTAACTGCGTCATTTCGTCTATCGGTAGTTGCTTCAACTCGTCTATTTTGAATAGATCGCACCTGTCTATCTTGATCCATTTCATCACGTCTGTTTTCAGCTCGTTTATCTGTAACATATTCTGTTCGTCTATTTTGAAATACTCGATTTTCAATTCTTCTATCTTTAACAGCGTCATTTCGTCTAATGGAAATTGCTTCAACTCTTGTATCTTGAATAGAACGAACCTGTCTATCTTGAATCGTTTCATAGAGCCTGTTCTCAGCTCGTCTATCTGTAACAGATTCTGTTCGTTTATTTTGAAGAACTAGGTCGTTCGTTCTTCTATCTTTAATTGCTTCAATTCGTCTATCAGCAGTTGCTTCAATTCGTTTATCTTGAATAGATCGAACCAGTTTATCTTGAACTATTTCACCAATCCTATTTTCGGCTCGTCTATCTATAACAGATTCTCTTCGACTATTTTGAAGCACTAAGCCATCAATTCTCCTATCTTTAACTACATCATTACGTCTATCGGTAGTTGCTTCAACCCTTCTATCTTGAATAGATCGAACCGTCTCATAGAGCCTGCTTGCAGCTCGTCTATCTGTAACAGATTCTGTTCGTATATTTTGAAGCACTAGGTCGTCAATTCGTCTATCGCTAATTACTTCAATTCGTCTATTTTGAATAGATCGAACCGATCTATCTTGAATCGTTCCATCAAGCCTGTTTTCATCTCGTCTATCTGTAACAGATTCTATATGTCTATTTAAAAATACGTGATCGCCAATTCTTCTATCTTTCACAGCATCATTTCGTCTATCGGTAATCGCTTCAACCCGTCTATTTTGAATAGACCGAACTTGCCTATCTTGAATCGTTTCATCAAACCTGTTTCCAGCTCGTTTATCAGATTCGGTTCGTCTATGGTGTAGCACTAGGTTGTCAATGCTTTTATCTTTAACTGCGTTATTTCGTCTAGCTTGAATAGATCGAACCTGAACTCTTTCAGCGCGTCTGATTTCAGCTCGTCTATCTGTAACAGATTCTATTCGTCTATTTTGAAGCACTATGTCTTCAATTCTTCTATCTTTAACAACATCATTTCGTCTATCATTAGTTGCTTCATTTCGTCTATCAGTAATTGCCTCATTTCGTCTATCATTAGTTGCTTCATTTCGTCTATCACTAATTGCCTCATTTCGTCTATCATTAATTGCTTCATTTCGTCTATCATTCGTTGCCTCAATTCGTCTATCATTAGTTGCCTCATTTTGTTTATCATTAGTTGCTTCAATTCGTCTATCATTAGTTGCCTCATTTCGTCTATCATTAGTTGCTTCATTTCGTCTATCAGTAATTGCCTCATTTCGTCTATCATTAGTTGCTTCATTTCGTCTATCTTGAATACAGCGAACTAAAACGGATCTAATTCGTCTATCTTCAACAGCCAGTTGATTATTATCACAACGATTATCCACAGGTAGATTATCTCTACGTTCAAATAACGAGTGATCTCTTTGTAGTCGCCTAGCTTCGCGAGAAAATTGAAGATCTCCATTAGAATTGATTCGACGACTCGCAGTTATATCTCCACGTATCATACGATCATTAAATTTTTCATTTTGCTCGCGTCGATAAAATTGTCGATCAACCATACTCACCCCACGATCTCTATAAACCAGTGCCTTGTCAAACCCTTCAATTCTAGCTGAGCACAGCGCGTTGATGCGTGCTGTGGGTACGTCATTGGTAAACTCTTCATTGGAGTTGTTGAGAAAGCCGTCGCTTGTAGAAAAATAAATTAATGCCAGTATTATATATCTGCTCCCCATCATCACTGTCGCTACTGCGTTCTGAACGGAAAAAATTCTTCAATCAAGAAACTATAGGTGGCTTGTGTAGTTGGCTCGGTGTACAAGTGTTGCTCGTTGCTGGTGACTTTCTGAGGAGGACGAGCGTCGCGGCGCGCTTTTATAGTGCGAGCCGTGCCGGGGTCCATTTCACGCCGCGTTAACCCTTTGCAATTTGTCACCGCCATAATTCAATTTTGTTGCCCTGGTGTTAAATTTAAACTACACTGGTGAGGGTGAATGTGGATACTGTTTCTATTTCTTACATTTTCGGGAAAACTATTGCATATTTTTCAACGAAAAACAAATTGAACAAGTAGAAAGCTTCAAATACCTAGGAACTATAATAGAAAGCAATAGAAAAATAGACAAAACAAAACAAGGAAGATATTTAATATGTTGAAAAAGACGTTCTTTAATAGGAAAGACATACCGAAAAATATCAAAACGGACAAACAAGTTATAATACCAACAATAATAATGTATAGCAGTGAATCGTGGAACATGACACAAAGACACAAAACAAAAATACATATCAGATTTCTAAGAAAAATAGAAAACAAGACAAAAATTGAGAAAATAAAATGGTATTTTCCGGTCTCTTGATTAATCGATTATCAGTCAGCCCACTGGTAGCGAAAAAAGCTTATATGAGTGCACTTACCCTAACTTGGAACTTATTACTATATTATTTGTAATTACTAAACAAAAACAGTTAAAAAAACTAGCAAAGAACATTCAACTTTAACAAATACAATCATTGAATCTGCATTTTGGTAAACAATTGTAAACTAATATTTATGTATTGAGGAATGGTGTGAGTATAATATTAATATATTTGAAAAAATAAATAAACTTTACATATTGCTATTACAGCTCGAACAATAAATTTTTTTCTGTAGACTTTATTTTTGGGTGAAAATGATCAAAAAATAGCTTATTTTGAGCTTAATCAAATATATAATGTAAAACAATATCATAAATTTAAATTTCTTAAATCTTTGAATTTTTATAATTATATTATATCATAAAACTCAGTCCATTAATTTAAAACAGCTCATACAATACAAATCTTCCTGCAGAATTTATTTTTGGGTGAAAATTATCATCAAATGGTTTATTTTGAGCCTAAATAAATATAGAATGTTAAATAAAAACATAAATTTAAATTTCCTATATCTTTGATTTTTTTATCATTTTTTATAACTAAGGCGATTAATTTAAATTAGCTCGTGCAATAAAATCCTACCTGCAGACTTTGTTTTTGTGTAAAAATTATCAAACACTGGTTTAGTTTGAGCCCAATTAAATATAGAATATAAAATAATATCATAAATTTAAATTTCTTAAATCTTTGATTTTGTATATTTTTTTTATAACTCAACAGCGTGTACAATAAAAACTTTCCTGCAGACTTTATTTTTCTGTGAAAATTATCAAAAACTAGCTTTTGAGCCTAATTAAATATAAAATGTAAAATAATATCATAAATTTGAATTTATTAAATCTTTGATTTGTTATAATTTTTTATAACTCAGTCGATTAAGTTAAAATAGCGCTTACAATAAAAACCTTCATGCAGACTTTATTTTTGGGTGAAAATGATCGAAAAATAGCTTATTTTGAGCTGAATTAAATAAAGAATGTAAAATAATATTATAAATTAAAATTTCTTAAATCTTTGATTTTTTATCATTTTTTATAACTCAGTCGATTAATTATAAATAGCTCGTACAATAAAAACTTTCCTGCAGACTTTATTATTGGGTAAAAATTATCAAAAAATGGTTTATTTTAAGCCTAATTAAATATAGAATTTTAAATAATAACATAAATTCAAATTTCTTAAATCTTTGATTTTTTTTATAATTTTTTACTCAGGCAATTAATTTAAATTAACTCGTGCAATAAAAACCTGCCTGCAGACTTTATTTTTGTGTGAATATTATTAAACACTGGTTTATTTTGGGCCCAATTAAATATAGAATGTAAAATAATATCATAAATTTAAATTTCTTATATTCTTGATTTTTTATATTTTTTTATGACTCAGCTCGTGCAATAAAAACTTTTATGCAGACTTAATTTGTGGGTGAAAATTATTAAAAAATAGCTTATTTTGAGCCTAATCAAATATAGAATGTAAAATTATATCATAAATTTAAATTTCTTAAATCTTTGAATTTTTATAATTTTTTATAACTCAGGCGATTAATTTAAAACAGCTCGTGCAATAAAAATCTTCCTGCAGACTTTATTTTTGGTTTAAAATTATCAAAATATGATTTATTTTGAGCCTAATTAAATATAGAATGTAAAATAATATAATACATTTAAATTTCTTAATTATTTGATTTTTTTATACCTCAGTTGATTAATTTAAAACAACTCGTGGGAAAAAAACCTTCTTGCAGACTTTATTTTTGGGCGAAAATTATCAAAAAAATCCTATTTTGAGCATAATTAAATATAGAATGTAACATAATATCAAAAATTTAAATTTCTTAGCTCCAAGATTTTTTTATAAAATAATATAATACATTTAAATTTCTTAATTATTTGATATTTATAACTCAGTCGATTAATTTAAAACAACTCGTGGGAAAAAAACTTTTTTGCAGACTTTATTTTTGGGTTAAAATTATCAAAAAAAACCTATTTTGAGCCTAATTAAATATAGAATGTAAAATAATATCATACATTTAAATTTCTTATCTCCAAGATTGTTTTATATATTTTTTATAAATCAGTCGATTAATTTAAAACAGCTCGTGCAATAAAAACCTTCCTGTAGACTTTATTTTTGGGTGAATATTATCAAAAAATAGCGTATTTTGAGCCTAGTTAAATATAGAATGTAAAATAATATTATAAATTTAAATTTCTTAAATCTTTGATTTTTTATAATTTTTTATGACTCAGTCGATTTAATTTAAAACAGCTTGTACAATAAAATCCGTCCCGCAGACTTTATTTTTGGGTGAAAATAAAAAAAGGGCTTATATAGAATGTAAAGATACGATTTAAGTTTCATTTATTTATTTTTAATTTCTCATATAATTTGGGAATAAAATTATCTGGTGTGGGCACCATACGACTAATATAGTCGAAATATTGGAAAATAAATGTTCGCTAATACTATAAAAGTTATAACTAGTTACAAAATTTAATTATTAATAAAATTTAGAGATATTTATAATTTTGAAAGGAGTTTACAGTGTACCGTCTTGTATGTAGGTGACGATGATGGGACGGCTGCGGTGTGCCGATAAGGGTGTCTCATTACGAGACACGAATTGATCACATGCGTCCAATATCGGGCGATTCCATTCACAGTATTTCCCATTAAACCACGCGCGCGTGGGCTAAACAATTTGCCGCCCCCTCGCACAAATGGCATTCATTCACACAAATCTGTTACAATCTAACAATTAAATCATTTTTTTTTTGCACCTCGGTTCACACAAATTAAAATATTTCGGAATTCTTTATTATTTTATGAATTTCATATTTTACCCCTTTAAACAAGTTGTATTACACCTGAAGAATTTTAAAATTATAATTGTACAAAGAAATAATTAATAATAAATAATAATAATAAATAATAATAATAAATAATAATAATAAATAATAATAATAAATAATAATAAATAATAATAAATAATAACAATAAATAATAATAATAAATAATAATAAATAATAATAATAAATAATAATAAATAATAATAAATAATAATAAATAATAATAATAAATAATAATAATAAATAATAATAATAAATAATAATAATAATAAATAATAGTAATAAATAATAGTAATAAATAATAAATAATAATAATAATAAATAATAATAATAATAATAATAAATAATAATAATAAATAATAATAATAAATAATAATAATAAATAATAATAATAATAAATAATCATAAATAATAATAAATAATCATAAATAATAATAAATAATAATAAATAATAATAAATAATAATAAATAATCATAAATAATCATAAATAATAATAAATAATAAATTAAATGATCATCAAGTTATTGCCATTAACGCGTTTTAATAAGTCGTAACATCTTAACGAGTCGTTCGTCCGCATTTTTCTTGTGCAGTCTTTGTTCTAGTGATTCGAAATCCACGGTTTCCACCTGAAAATTATTTAAATATTTAGTTACAGTTTTTTGGTTTCCAATTTGATCACTGGAGCTTCTTAAATTCAAAAAGTGATTACAGTTCGAGACTTTTCAAAAATTGAAGTGAAAGTAATAATAATATGTCTAATAGAAGGGTTGCTATTTATTTATGAATACGCCCACAATGGATTTGGAACTCTCATATTCCAATACTCAATGTAAGAATAGAGAATATTATGATATCGTTTATTTCTTAATTTAAGTTACCTCATGACACGGATCTAATTTTCTATCAGGTAGTACTTTGAACACTTCTTTGGAGAGCAGCCGTTCACACAAAGCACACACTCCGCAGAACGTTTTGAAATCGTACGTGTCACATTCTTCCCATCCAACCATCTCTTTAAATTCAGCCATAGCTGCTTCAGGCATTTTCTGACTCATCATCGTGTTGAGAGCTTCCGGTAATAGTTGGCCTAAGACCACGCGTGCACTTAAATTCTCTTCTTCTTCCTCCTCCAGCTCGTGTTGTACTTTGTAAATGTTGAAGATACAGTTGTAGAGAAGTTTGCGTGTGTTTATGATGTAAACGTTGTGTCTAAGATAGTCTAGTGGGCACATACCTGTAATAGTAATTATTAGTGCAGGAAGGCAAGTTTTCCGAATGAGCGAATGAGTTTACAGCACGAGCCGAAGGCGAGTGCTGTATTAAGAGCGAATTCGGGAAACGGCCTTATCGCACGTATAATGTATCTTATTTTTTGTACGAATAAATACTTAATATTTATTAGTAATTTATATTTTCTTCAAAATTGTATTTATTCAGTACCATATTGTTAATTTTTAAAACTATTTGAAGTATAAGAGGTGCACGCTGTGCTTGCATGCATTCTCATATTTATAAATACACATTTACATTGGTACCGAATTTTAAGTTGGCAACACTGACTACTTCCCGCACTAGTACGGGAAGTAGTATTTCCCGCACCCAAATCAATGCGGGAAATGACTTGTCTTAGGACATGAGTACAAAAAAAATATTTCATAATTTAAACCTAAAAAATCACTCGTAACATCCGAAAATAATTTTGATTTACAGTTAATTAAATCTGATTAATTTAGTGTTTACCATTAAACATCCTACTATCCATCGGTAGCTCGAACCGCGAGCTCGCCCTCTTAAACATCCTCGGCAACGTCAGCCACAGTTCAACATTGACGAGTGGCAGATTGAGTTCTGCACGCAGACAAGCCAATTCGTCGCAATCAACTCGCGCCTTTGGTACCGTTTTGAGGGCCTCTTGCAACGCCAGCCGTTTCTCAATGTTGAACTCAAATTCCACAATTTCCGCATTTAGTTCACGCCGAAGTTGTCGCAATGTCTCGTAGTCTAAGTAGGAATCGATGTTGAGACAACTGAGACGTTTCGTCTGTTTGTTGGCGAACTTTGCTAGCTCTGCCATGGCGGTGAGGTCTAACGAATGGCGCGCGCTGGGGTTCAAAGAGTCAGGTCCAATGCCAGCAACCTAAAATATTAGTATACCGTGAATTATATTTGTTAAGAAGAGTATTTTCTGTTGAGTATCTTGGGGTTGATTAAGTTATATCTTACAAGTGTTTCAGGATCAATTGTTGTACGAAACACTGATACACGTGAGGAGTCTCTGTGTCGTTTCTTGCGGCGTCTACCTCGACGTTTGATGGGCTCTTCCTCGCCTGTTCCATCCTCGTCGTCTTCATCACCACTGGTGAGATTTTTTTCTTTGTGTGGAGCTTGCAAATGTTGTGCCTGAAATTGCTTGTAATGTCAGAGTTAGAAAAAATTCACTGCGGTACGCTCAGTGTCGGATCTAGCAAATTTCTCAAGGAGGGCAATTCATATATATATATATATATATATATATATATATATATATATATATATATATAAATGTGAATACTCTAAAAATTTCACCCTCTGGTGGAAATCGAACCCACGTATTCACATAAGAGTATTTACAGCCTTTTATTATTGCCCATTTGGCAATAATAATACACGCCAAATATATGAAAACTAGATATTGAATATGTATCTATATTTATTTTAAATTTAAACTTATTTTTGGCTTTAAATTACTACTTTTTCTTACGATTACTTAATACATACGATGTGTGCCTATAATTTAAAAAATAGGTCGCCTATACTGATCAAAAGTATGGCCATCCCTGCCATATGGTATTACATACTTTTATTTCGGGCTTTGCGCTCTTTGGCCTCCTCGGAGACGGTTGTTGTGTTCGTTTCTTCTCAAGGGGAGCAGTCCTTGCTGTTGTCGGGGTGGTTGGCCGTGGTTCACCCACATGCGTTATGCGTATTAAGGGTGGCTCCGCCGTCTGAGTGCTTCCATACCACGATAGTGTTTCCTGCAGAGTGGTTAAAACACTATTTTGTAATAGTATATTTTAAAATCCCAATGACATCTCTCTTAAGCCCCCTACACACGCTGCGGTTTTGTCAGACAACTGCACAAATCAGGCTTGCGCAGGCAAGCCTGAACAAAGACCGGAACGTGTGTAAGGGGTTTTAGACGGTGCTGAACCAAACTAGTGTTAGGGCACTTTGTTATTAATAAATAATAAAAACATCCACAATTATGATTATCATTGATCCAGTTTCCAAAAACTCGGAAATGAAATTAAACATGAGAATGCAGAGTCAATATTGACGGGGCATTAATTATTTCGTGGTGTCTTTTATCATAAATAAATGAATTATCCTGTATTTCAAAACTTAGAGTTGCTAAGAAAAATGGCAAGGCATTTTTGGGATCAGCACATCAAAAATATCCAAAATCAGTTCGTACTTTCCCAAAAATATTAATTTGTTGGGCATTCTTATCAAAAGGCGTTTCACAAGGCACCGGCTGATAAATTCATCGAGATATTAACAGCAATAGGACTAGACAATCGAGATTGAATATGGTTTCCAGACTGTACCTGACTGTGACTCCTTCGCAAATCCAGCACCAGAAGAGTCTTTTCCCTTATCTTGGAAGTGTGGGTGGGATCAGGAGTTACACATCTGCGTGTAGCTGAGGCTCTGGTGTGTGCGCTCGCAAGAGTTGGTGCTGGAGTCAGCGGTCTCGAATCAGTTTCTGTGTATCTAAAATTATTACGGGTATAAAGACAGTCAGTTATTCAAAATAGTCTTAGATTATTTTCTAATAACTTCTTGTTCTATTTGCCGCTTCCGATGCGCATAATTCTACTTCGGCCCTTACAACAGGCGGCGCACGACCGCAAGACCTGAGCGATACTGCACGCCACGGGGGCGACTAGCAATGATAAACCATGCTAAACGAAAGCGCCTTATATATATATATATATATATATATATATATATATATATATATATATATATATATTGCCGCCGTCTGTGCTACATCCATATATTTTTTCTTTATTTACCTTCTGAACAGTTCTTCTGGTACACTATCAATTGGTACCTGGACATTTAGTCGATTGTGTTGCGTCTCTTTCACATGCATCTGCTCTAATTCAGCTCTGATGGCGGCCACTTCTTCTGGGTAGAGATACGATTTACCATCATTGGCCTAGAATATATAATATATTATATAATTATAATAATATATTATATAATTAATTAAATTTATTTGATGTTAATTTGTATTTTTTTGGTTTCTTTTTTATTTCTTTCTGTGAAAGTGTTGTTTTTTTTTCGGCTGAAATTTGTGTAAAAGGGAAGGGTTGGGCTGATATACCAAATAAAGTTCTTTTTTTTATTATATAATTATAATATATATTACTTTCCGAATACAGAACTGCTGTATAAGGAAAGTATTGTTTTCGCGAAAAAATCGTAATACTAATTTTGACTTTTCTCCACGTATCACGACTTTTCTAATCGAAATAGATCATTTTTGAATAATGTCTCTGTGTGTGTATGTGTGTATGTGGGTATGTATGTATGTATGTATGTATGTATGTATGTGTGTATGTATTATAAATTTTATAAAAAAATAAATATATAATAATAACATAATTATATTTTTTTTTTCAAAAATATTATTTATTTTGTATAATAACCGATGTAGTTTTAGTAATTATTTTCTTTCAAGCCGCTTGATAAAAAATACAAGCCGCTTGAAAAAATACTTTTTTTCATAATCCATGTATTTTTAGCTATTATTTTATAACAATTTTTTCTTTCAAATTTTTCAAGCCGCTTGAAAACAAAAATATGAATTTTCTATAATATTCCATGTATTTTTAGCTATTATTTTATTGCATTTTTTAAGCGGCTTGAAACAAAATAATGACTAAAAATACATAGGTTGCTATTATTATACATTATTCATAATTTTTTTTTTAAATATATATGGTATATATATATATATATATATATATATATATATATATATATATATATATATATGATATATATATATATATATATATATATATATATATATATATATATATCTATATATATATAGATATGATATATATATATATATATAATTATATTATATTATTTATTTATTTTTTCAAAAGAAAGTTATGAATATTATATAATAACCCATGTATTTTTAGTTATTATTTTATTTTAAGTTGCTTGCATTCTTTGATACAAAATTCATAATTAAATAATTTAAAAAAAATATAAATAATTTTTTTTATATATATTTTATAACAAAAATAATAACTAAAAATACATGGGTTATTATACAACATTCATGTTTGTATTTTAAAAAATATATAAATTTTATAAATTAAATAATAACTAAAATACATGGCTTATTATACAAAATTCACAATTTAAAAAAAGACTGCTTGCTTAAAAACATTTTTGAATTAATAAATTTATTTATTTTTTTTGTTTTTCAAAAAAATATATTAATTTTGTATAATATGAATTTTTAGTTCTTATTTTATTTATAAAATTTATATATATATTTTTCTTTTTTCAATTAAAAATTATGAATTTTGTATAATAACCCATGTATTTTTAGTTATTATTTTATTTCAAATGTTTTATATAAAATTCATATAATCATAAAAATATAAAAATAATCTTTTTTATAAATTTTATAACTAAAATAACTAAAAATATAGGTTATTATACAAAATTCATAATTAAAAAAAATTGATTTTGTATATTAACCCATGTATTTTCAGTTATTTTTTTTTTATAAAATTTATATTTTTGTTTTGTTTAAAAAAACTATGCTTTTTTTTCAAAAAATACATGAATTTTATATAATAACCCATGAATTTATAGTTATTAGTTTATTTATAAAATTTTAATTTTAATTTTTTTAAATTATGAATTTAAAAAAAAAATTTCAAGCGGGTTGAAATAAAATAATAACTAAAAAAACATAGGTATTATACAAATTCATAATTTTTTTTATATCATAAATAAATCAATAAATTTTCAAGTCGCTTGAAACAAAAATGTTTCTCTCCTTTATGAAAACTACAGTAATATGTTCATATACAAATTTACCCAATCATTTTTAGCCTTTTGCAGCATCTTCCGCGCCTCCCCATCAGCAGGATGATTGCAGAGCAAGGAGCACCTGTCCGGGTACGGGTTATAAATTCCTGCTAGTGGTTTCACCGTGAATGGGGCAGGCCCAGTCACAGCTTTGAGATTTGGGCTACATTTCTTAAACAAACAAAAATATATCCGCCAGCACCTTAACATGCTATCTATATTCTAAAACAAGTGTACTATTCTTTTCTATTTCACCTTCATCTTATCCTTTTTTTTTATACTTAAAATTGAAACCAATTTCTAATAGTTTACTTGTTTACATGTTTACATGTTGGTAGCTGTGACATCAAGAATCGTATATGATAGTGTGACAGTGACAGTGCCAATGATGGTGACAAATCGACTAGTCGATCATGATCGACTTGTTAGCCACCCCTGGTATAGAAAGACTTCAACTTCTTCTTGACCAAGTGGTGCAAAGTTTTGGTTTTAAGCTCAACCACACGAGACAAAACTCAGTGTGACAGTGTGAAAGTGTGAAAGTGTGAAAGTGTGAAAGTGTGAAAGTGTGACAGTGACAGTGACAGTGACATTTGTTTCTATTTCATCTTCATCTTATCCTTTTTTATACTTAAAATTGAAACCAATTTCTAATAGTTTACTTGTTTACATGTTGGTAGCTGTGACATTAAGAATCGTATATGATAGTGTGACAGTGACAGTGCCAATGATGGTGATATATCGACCAGTCGATCATGATCGACTTGTTAGCCATCCCTGGTATAGAGAGACTTCAACTTCATCTTGACCAAGTGGTGCAAAGTTTTGGTTTTAAGCTCAACCACACGAGACAAAACTCAGTGTGACAGTGTGAAAGTGTGACCAGTGACATTTTTTTCTATTTCATCTTCATCTTATCCTTTTTTATACTTAAAATTGAAAACAATTTCTAATAGTTTACTTGTTTACATGTTGGTATCTGTGACATCAAAAATCGCATATGACAATGCTAGTGTGACAGTGTGACAGTGACAGTGACAGTGCCAATGACGGTGATAGTGACATATCGACCAGTCGATCGAGATCGACTTGTTGGCCACCCCTGGTATAGAGGGACTTTAACTTCTTCTTGACCAAGTGGTGCAAAGTTTTGGTTTTAAGCTCAACCACATGAGACATAACTCAGTGTGATAGTGACAGTGACAGTGGCAGCGCCAATTACAGTGATAGATCGACCAGTCGATCGACTTGTTGGCCACCCCTGGTATAAAGGGACAATTTCTTCTTGACCAAGTGGTGAAAATTGCAAAAGATTTGGTCTTAAGCTCAACCTTACGAGACAAAACTCAGTGTAACAATAACGGTAACAGTGACAGTGACAGTGACAGTGACAGTGACAGTGACAGTGACAGTGACAGTGACAGTGACAGTGACAGTGACAGTGACAGTGACAGTGACAGTGACAGTGACAGTGACAGTGACAGTGACAGTGACAGTGACAGTGACAATGACAGTGACAGTGACAGTGACAGTGACAGTGACAGTGACAGTGACAGTGACAGTGACAGTGACAGTGACAGTGACAGTGACAGTGACAGTGACAGTGACAGTGACAGTGACAGTGACAGTGACAGTGACAGTGACAGTGACAGTGACAGTGACAGTGACAGTGACAGTGACAGTGACAGTGACGTGACAGTGACAGTGACAGTGACAGTGACAGTGACAGTGACAGTGACAGTGACAATGACAGTGACAATGACAGTAATAGTAATAGTAACAGTAATAGTAACAGTAACAGTAGCAGTAATAGTAACAGTAACAGTAAACAGTAATCAGTCGATCGCGATCGTCTTGTTGGCCACCCCTGGTATAGAGGGATTTAAACTTTTTCTTGACCAAGTGGTGCAAAGTTGCGAAAGTTTTCGTCTTAAGCTCAACCTCACGAGACAAAACCCATATTCGTGAGTAAGCAACTAATCAGAGAAGGTTGGAACGAGTCAAAGAAATTAAATATCTAGGACATGTTGTGACCGATGACTGGAATCACTCGGTGAAAAAACAAACGCGAATCGAAAAGGCGAGATCCACATTTACATGTATGAAAAAAATATGTGGTCACAATCTAAATAGGAAATTGAGAATGAAAATTTTACATTGTTATATTTATTATATATTGTTATAAGTTGCCATTCATAGCAGCGGGGAATAAAGTAATAATAATCAACATTCGTGGAATGGATAGGACACAACGTTTTTAATTTTTTGTATTTACGCGCCTCCATAAGGATTGTAACCATTGTGGTTTGCGCGTAGCACCGATGGCCCTATACTACACATTGTAGTTAATTGCTGTTCTCTATAGTTCTTACCTTAATCACTCGTCTAACTTTCTTTGTGGGACTAGCAAGAAGGCCCGTTTTGCTCGTTAAACCCATTGTGTGTGTATATTCACACGCGTTCAGCTTATATATTTCTAAATGCCTTAAATCGATCAAATAATCACTTGACAACGAGAATACCGGCATGAACTGTGGCAATTGTATACCCGCACTTTGAATACTGTTTTTCAATTCTACTAAATAGAATAAAGCAGAATCAAATCAAAAATTACAAAATTATTGCCCGTATTCATCAACATCCTATAAACTTTATAGGTCCCATAATCTATTGAATAGATATATTTAAAACGTCATTGTGACAGAAATTGCCAAAACAAATGTCAAACACCTTGAATGGCGCTTGTGATTGACACCTTTTGTTTAATTATTCAGTGTTTCCAATAGAGAGAATTTAAAGTAACTACATTCCTTAGATAATGTATTTATTGTTGCTATAACAACGAATACTTATGGGTTAAATAGTTACTGATAGATTTATGGAACGTCGGTGAATATGGGGGAAAGTCATGTATAATAAAATATTTTGGGCTGTAACAGGATTTAATTAAGTATTACATTTGATGAGTGTCAAGCAGCATATTACTTTTAAATCCTTGAATCTAAACTTTAAAATTAAGAATAAAATGATACCAAACTATTTGAGACTCTCCTGCCCGTATTCAGCAACATTCCATAAACTTTATAGGTCCCATAAGCTATTGAATGGATACATTTAAAATGCCATTGTGACAGAATATGCCAAAACAAATGTCAAACACCTTGAATAACGCTTTAATGACACCTTTTGTTTAATTATTCAGTGTTTCCAATAGAGAGAATCTAAAGTAACTACATTCCCTAGATAATGTATTTATTATTGCTATAACAACGAATACTTATGGATTCAATAGCTATTGATAGATTTATAGAACGTTGGTGAATACAGGGGTCCGTGGCGCAGTGGTCTAAGGCTTGACCGTCACCTTTCTTTGCAACATTGCAATTTGAAGTATCCTTCTTGTGTCAAAAGTTATGATCGGGAAATAGCACAAAAATTATGGTTTTGGTTAACTTCGCCATTGCCGGTCCCAAGCCCGGATGAGAAAGAAGGAGGGGGAGGAGTAACAACCTCGGTAAAAAACCTGGGTTCAGCTGGCACCGGCTGATAGTACCCGGTTAGGGCCCCTGCCTAGGGTTACATGGTGAAAAGCGGACAACGGTTCTAAGGACATAAGAAGACAATAATCTCTAATAATAATAAGTTTATTCCCCCATTTTTTTTACAAACAAACATACAGATGAATTATTAATGTAAAAAAAAACTTAAAAGATATTTATATTAACTACATATCGATATTATCAATGGTGGTGGGAAGAGCGAATGAACTACCGGAAGGGAATATGGTTGAAATTTAAAAGAACGAATATGTGAAGAATATGGGCCATGCTAGACAGAGGAGCAGAGTGGGTTCCAAGCAGGACGGCCAACAATAGATATTATATTCTGTCTCAACTGATCGAAAAACACACCCTCTATTCGTAGAAGTCAGTATACCATATGGGAAATACAAGAAAACCGAAAAAATAGTACATAGCAGCAGTCTTTTATAGATATTTATATATATATATATATATATATATATATATATATTTATATATATATATTTGTATAACATTTTCGACATTTTTGACTTTTTTTATTACTTTTTTTACTTTCTATTGACTTTCTTGACATTTTTTACTGGACGTGAACAGAAGTCAGTTGCAAAAAACTGACAGCATTCGAAATGTGACTGTACCATCGCATCTTAAAAAACCCTTGGACAAAGAATGTGACCCAACAAAGATGTCCTCGAAAGAATTGGCAAAAAGAATCTCTTAACGATAAAATCATAAAAATTAGAATAGCTGGTATATATAATGAGGAACAATCAACGAATACGAATTATTGCAATTGATCCTGCAGGGCAGAGTGGAAGGAAGGTGAAGAAGGTTAACATTAAATAAAGCTTGTATCAATCAAACTTGCGATGAAAAAAAAACTGTGACAGTTAACCAGATTGTGACATACATGAACAATCAGCAATGTTTGAAGAATCAGATGTAGGGATAGCCAAAGTTGATGGAAAGTCGAGAAAAATTCAAATGTGGCAGCATGCGCGGTACGGAATGCAACTAATGCTCACCGATCACCCGATTAAAGGTATGCGCGTCTTCAAACGGCACCACAAGAATGTTATCATGGAGTACGGACTCACTGTGTGCAAATTTTTGGTGCGTATTGCGTTTGATGGATGTACCACAGAGCCCTCATTGATTTGTACAGGAGGCCACTCTGAATTTAGACGTGGTGAGACTTAACAATTGCGTGCTACGACTGGAGGAAATGCTAACGGCATGCAAGGAGCATTTGACAACAGAGCTCTCCTACCCGGAGTGGTATGAAACGCGCATTATTCTGGCCGATTGTTTGGTATTCATGGGATTGATCCACTTCCAACGCGAAGGGTGTTACTTCGACTATAAGGCGTGGAGGTTAATACGGAATGCTTTGCATATGTACGAGAAGATCACGTCGGAACTTGCTATTGTCAACAAGGAAATTATTGATCCTGGTGATTATAATTATACAACTCAAGATACTTATAACATTTATATATATATATATATATATATATATATATATATATATATATATTTATTTTAATTTTAGGCGTTGAACACGAGCAAGAACATGCTGATGCGAACACTCCGCGGCACTCAACACTTACCAGGTTAGATTATTTTACCAATTAGTAAGTGACCTACCAGTAGTTACGCCATCGCTGATATAGCTCTCAGGATCGTTGGGATACTAAGATTCCTTCACCGCGACGCACAGTGGGACAACATACCGAAAATGTGGCCAATATAATACCTACACCTTCTTTTAAAAGATCTATATTTATTCCTCGGGGGGTCCGAGGTCACTCATTACGAATCCGACATGTTCCGATTTATAAATTTCAAAATGGCGGATAGAAAATGGCGAATATATATATATATATATATATATATATATATATATATATATATATATATATATATATATGTGATTGTTTGCGGGTCTATACTGACCAATTGGGGCGACCAATAAAATCCAAATTTTGAGGATTCTTTTGTTTATATCTTGCGGACCATCATATATAGTTATGTATTTTTAATAATATTATATATAGGCGTTGTTGTATAACATATACATAAATTATTATGTTTGATCATGAATCCATCATACAATTGATTTGCCAATTTTAGAGGCTGGCTCAATAAAAAAATTATGCAACATATTTTGTTTATTTTTTTTACTGATCTTATTGCAAAACATATCGTGCACTAGATGCCCGAAGGAAATTCGAAAATTTTGATTATAAGTATTTTTTTTTCGGCGACTAAGTCGAACATATTTCATTATTATTATTTTTAACAATGAATCCGTCATACAATTCCTTTGAAAAAATTACACAATGTTTATACCAAAATGACAATAGAAAATGGAAAGTCTCTATCTTGGCATATTTTTCCTTCTATTTATTTTTAATTTTTTACGCTCCTATTTCGATATGCCAATTTTAGAGGCTGGCTCAATAAAAAAAATATGCAACATATTTTGTTTAATTTTTTTACTGATACTAGTGCAGAACATATCAGTGCACTAGATGCCCGAAGGAATTTGGAAAATTTTGATTATAAGTATTTTTTTTTTGGCGACCAAGTCGAACATATTTCATTATTATTATTTTTAACTATGAATCCGTCATACAATTGATTTGAAAAAATTACACAATGTTTACAACAAAATGACAATAGAAAATGGAAAGTCTCTATCTTGGCATATTTTTCCTTCTATTTATTTTTAATTTTTTAACTTTGACGCTCCTATCTCGATATGCCGATTTTAAAGGCTGGGTCGATAAAAAAATTATGCAACATATTTTGTTTATTTTTTTTACTGATATTATTGCAAAACATATCAGTGCACTAGATGCCCGAAGGAAATTGGAAAATTTTGATTATAAGTATTTTTTTTCGGCGACCAAGTCGAACATATTTCAGTATTATTATTTTTGACCATGAATCCGTCATACAATTCCTTTGAAAAAATTACACAATGTTTATACCAAAATGACAATAGAAAATGGAAAGTCTCTATCTTAGCATATTTTTCCTTCTATTTATTTTTAATTTTTAACTTTTACGCTCCTATCTCGATATGCCGATTTTAAAGGCTGGGTCGATAAAAAATTTATGCAATATATTTTGTTTAATTTTTTTACTGATACTAGTGCAGAACATATCAGTGCACTAAATGCCCGAAGGAATTTGGAAAATTTTGATTATAAGTATTTTTTTTTCGGCGACCAAGTCGAACATATTTCATTATTATTATTTTTGACCATAAATCCGTCATACAATTGATTTGAAAAAATTACACAATGTTTACAACAAAATGACAATAGAAAATGGAAAGTCTCTATCTTGGCATATTTTTCCCTCTATTTATTTTTAATTTTTAACTTTTACGCTCCTATCTCGATATGCCAATTTTAGAGGCTGGGTCGATAAAAAATGTATGCAACATATTTTGTTTAATTTTTTTACTGATATTAGTGCAGAACATATCAGTGCACTAGATGCCCGAAGGAATTTGGAAAATTTTGATTATAAGTATTTTTTTTTTCGGCGACCAAGTCGAACATATTTCATTATTATTATTTTTGACCATGAATCCGTCATACAATTGATTTGAAAAAATTACACAATGTTTATAACAAAATGGAAAGAGAAAATGGAAAGTCTCTATATTGGCATATTATTCCTTCTATTTATTTTTAATTTTTAACTTTGACGCTCCTATCTCGATATGCCGATTTTAAAGGCTGGGTCGATAAAAAATTTATGCAATATATTTTGTTTAATTTTTTTACTGATACTAGTGCAGAACATATCAGTGCACTAGATGCCCGAAGGAATTTGGAAAATTTTGATTATAAGTATTTTTTTTTTCGGCGACCAAGTCGAACATATTTCATTATTATTATTTTTGACCATAAATCCGTCATACAATTGATTTGAATAAATTACACAATGTTTACAACAAAATGACAATAGAAAATGGAAAGTCTCTATCTTGGCATATTTTTCCCTCTATTTATTTTTAATTTTTAACTTTTACGCTCCTATCTCGATATGCCAATTTTAGAGGCTGGGTCGATAAAAAAATTATGCAACATATTTTGTTTATTTTTTTTACTGATCTTATTGCAAAACATATCAGTGCACTAGATGCCCGAAGGAAATTCGAAAATTTTGATTATAAGTATTTTTTTTTCGGCGACCAAGTCGAACATATTTCATTATTATTATTTTTGACCATGAATCCGTCATACAATTGATTTGAAAAAATTACACAATGTTTATAACAAAATGGAAAGAGAAAATGGAAAGTCTCTATATTGGCATATTATTCCTTCTATTTATTTTTAATTTTTAACTTTTACGCTCCTATCTCGATATGCCGATTTTAGAGGCTGAGTCGATAAAAAAATTATGCAACATATTTTGTTTAATTTTTTTACTGATACTAGTGCAAAACAAATCAGTGCAGTAGATGCCCGAAGGAAATTGGAAAATTTTGATTATAAGTATTTTTTTTTTCGGCGACCAAGTCGAACATATTTCATTATTATTATTTTTGACCATGAATCCGTCTTACAATTGATTTGAAAAAATTACACAATGTTTACAACAAAATGACAATAGAAAATGAAAAGTCTCTACCTTGGCATATTTTTCCTTCTATTTATTTTGAATTTTTAACTTTTACACTGCTATCGCGATATGCCGATTTTAGAGACTGGGCCGATAAAACAATTATGCAGCATATTTTGTTTAATTTTTTTACTGATTAATTTAGGAAAACCTTTAAATTAAAGCCCATTTATTTTATATCCAAAAGTACTCCTGCCGAAGGCTTGGACAGAGTGACCTGTATACGTTTAATGCGAGGTGCTGCGTTTGGTAATGGGCTGATACAGTTGAATATCTCCATGATGTCGCCCAACACAATTAAACTTGCAAAATTTCTTCGAATCAAATGGAACAGAGATGACGGACTAGCCAAGCTTAACTACTGCAAGAACGGCACAGATTTACGTTCTCTTCTCGCAGTGTATAGTATTAGTGACTATTATAGCAATTAGTATTAGTGACTAATTGCTAAGATTGAACTAACAGTTGTTTTTTTAGTGTGGTGTTATTGTGGTACCATACAGTAGCACGTTCAGTATTTTACTTGGACGGCCAACGTCCTCAAGTGTGCATTCCTATCGCCACTAAGATTATAAAAGCATATGAAAGTCAACTTGGTACATCAAGTTTGTTTATGTACTTTCAAGGCCGCATTGAGAAACTTAAGGTTACTTGGTACCAAATAAAACAAATTTTGAATCTGAATCCCTTAATTTTTAGGGAAACATCCCGGCCGCAATTGACTTCTTCTCTAAAGCCGCGGACAGATCTAATTGGCGCGAATTGAATGTGCTCGTACTACACGAACTGGGGTTTTGTTATATGATCGAGTTGCGCTACTGGGACGCGCAGACCGTCTTCATGGATATCCTGAGGGTGAGTCGCTGGTCGCGGTGTTTCTACGCGTACTGCTTGCTTATTAATTCAGCCGCTGATTACGCGGCGCCCGACGTTGAGGACTTTGGTTCGATCCAAGCGCTGTACGAACACGATACGTTCAATCCGCGACTCGAGGAGATTGTTACGACGCGCCGCCATATCATTACGACGGCCACAATGGAGGAAATGGTACCGCGATTCTGGAGGTTGCTCATTTATGAAATTCTCTATCTGCACCACGCGTTGCCGCTGTGCACTGAATCTAATTTGAGCTGTATTATTGATGGTAATATGGAAAATATTGTGTAAAGCGTGCCCAGTTATAAATTGGATGATTTGCTATTGTACTTTGTAAATTGGTGATTTAGACAAATTTAAATAGTCGATTCCTAAATATTTTAGGCTAGAGATATGAAATATATGTTAATTGTTAATCTGTAATATTGAATCAATATGACATAAAATATCATCCAATTTATTTTACGGCATCCTATAAGCTGTAAATATAAACAGTATGCTACTTTAGATTGCACACTGGTTAGCCCTATTTTACAACTGGAACCCTTTGCTGGATTATCGAATTTAATTGCGGGCAGTGCGTGTCATCTTGTAAAGGATGATCCGAATGCATTTGCTAACTTTAAGGAATGTTTGGCGAGAAGACACGACAGTAATGATGGCTCTAAAACATCCGTGCATGCGCTTTCCGAGTTGGGACGTATGATTAATAGGGAAAGTCCGGTAGGTCCAACTATATTCATCACAATTTGCTCAAATAAATTAATTTTATTTTAGCTGACAATTGAGAGTGTACACTACTTAAATCGCTCAGATATAATTAAATTACGCAACTGGCGTTTTGGGCTACGTTCCTGCCCCCCGTACAAAATAGTCAACGCCAACGCTCAAGCAATGATGTACCAGATCTACCTATGTGGTATAATTTTCGCACTTTTCATGATCATCCCGTTCCTAATACCCTCGCAAGCATGGGAAAGCGGTTACGATTACACGTACCCAATTACGCCCGCCAACCATACAGGCGACATCGTTTCGTACCGATTTGGTAAAACCGAAATCACCCACGACTACCAACTTAACAAAACAACATTTATTAACAGGTCTCGTAGCTGATTTAAATGTAAAAGCAACGCAAACAGAAAATGAAAAACTCTTTTGGCAATCCTACATCCGTAGAGGTGAGCTTCATTACAACGGCTTCACCAACGAAATCGAAGTTACATGGGATGACAGCGGTGACGTAGTAATCACATCAAAATGGTCATTCAAAAAACTAGGATTTGAACTATCTGACATGATTGTGTTCAATGGAAAACTCTACGCGTTCGACGAACAAACCGGTATCATCTTCACAGTAACTAAAGATAATGACATGAACCCATGGGTGATTTTAATGGGTGGCGATGGTACATCACCGATACCCCTACGATCGAAATGGGCTGCCACTATTGGGGAAACCCTCTATGTCGGCTCACACGGTCGCGAGTATAACAAAGACAACCAGCAGAAAAAACATGATGACATGTACATAAAGAAATTAACGAAGGACGGAAGTATAACTCATGTCAATTGGGTATCCGAGTACACAAGAATAAAATCAGGTATGGGTCTTGAGAACGGTTTAGTTTCACATGAAGCAGTTGCTTGGAGTAATATACATCTGCGTTGGTACTTTTTGCCACGCCGTTGCTCAAGTGAGCCGTATGATAAGGCCACCTTTATTGGAATAGGTTGCTCGAAATTAGTAACTTCAGATGAGAATGTTGTGGATGCCAGGGTAGTTGATGTAAGTTTGTAATTGCAATAGGAAAACATAGGTAGTACTTTTATCAAACTTTAGATCGAGACTGACAACAGTGCAAAAGGCTTTTCTTCGTTTCGCTTCCTGCCGGGTTCTGATGATACTATTATTGTTGCAGTGAGGACGTTAAGGTCTAATAATGATGACACTGTATCAAGCTATTTAACCGCGTTTGATATCGATGGAAAAATTCTCTTGAAAGATCTGAAGTTTTCCGATGTAAAGTATGAAGGGTTTGAATTTATTTAGAGTTTAATACTTGTATTTAATAATAATATTTTAATGTTGTTTTGGCAGTTTATATTATTTATATGCGAAACAGAAATGAAATTAATTTGACCAAAACGTTAAAGCATACAAAACTAGCCAAATATTGTAAAAAATCAGCCCTTCCATAAGGTGCTTTCGTTTAACATTACTAGTCGCCCCGTGGCGTGCTGTATCGCTCCAAATATTGCAGCCGTACGTCTGTTCTAGAATTTTGCGCATCGGCAGTGAAAAATAGAACAACAGACAATAATCAACAAATGAAATATTGCCGTCATTTTGACACACCGTGTCGCCGGTGAAACCGCGCTCCCTGCAATGGCGCGCCGGTGCGCAGGCGTTCACACCGGTGATTTCTACTCGCAGGTAAAAGTGCACGGCGTGGTTGGTAGACGAACGCGCGGTGTCGCGAGCGCGGGATGCCACCGAGAAAGGTTTAGAAACAATAACTAACACCATCAAACATGTTACTACGAACGGGCGCCGGTTTGTTGTGCGCGCTGTCCCTCGTGGTCTTCTTCGTTCGCGGTGAGCCGACTTTGTCTTTCGGGCTCAGGCCGCTGGAGAACGTCTTCGGCGGGCTGGGGCGCGCTCGGGACGCACGCGACACCACCGGCGGGTATAAAGCGTACAGTGGACGTCGTGTGAAGAACGATACGGTCCGGATGGTGTACTACAATGAACAGACTATTGCGGTGGTGGAATTAGGGCCGAAGCGGCTGCTGTTGAATTGCGAGCTGATTGAAGTTTAGTAAGTTTTAAATTTAAATTTGATTTTGATTGTTTTTAATATACTAATTACTATACACACACACACACACACACACACACACATATATATATATATATATATATATATATATATATATATATAAGATATCTTCAAAATCTATTAAGATATGCCTGTTTTAAAACCAATGGGGTGATTTTTGCAATAACAGTCTTCTTCTAAAGTTTTTTTATTGCAAATCCAATTTATCTAGATATAAGATTATGCATGTATTAAGAACTTAATTTATCTGGCCCTAGTATAAACAAAGATTTTTGAAGATATCTTCAAAATTGGCGAAGATATGCTTGCTTAAACACCAATATGCTAAATTTTGAATAACATTCTTCTTCAAAAGTATTTGATTGGTAATCCAATCTATCTATATAAAAGATTTTACTTGCATTAAGCACCTATATTATCTCGTTCTGACCTAAACAAAGATTTTTGAAGATATCTTCAAAATGAGTAAAGATATGACCGTTTAATTACTAATGGAACAATATTCTCAATAACAGTCTTCTTCAAAACTGTTTCATTTGGTTTTCCATTCTATTTATAAACAAGATGTTGCATGTATTATGAAGTGAATTCATCTAGCCCTGGCGTAAATAAAGATTTTTGAAAGGATCTTCAAAATTGACGAAGATATGCTTGCTTAAACTCCAATATGCTAAATTTTGAATAACAGTCTTCTTCAAATGTATTTTATTGGTACTCCAATCTATCTATATATAAGATTTTACTTGCATTTAGAACTTAAATTATCTGGTACTAACGTAAACAAAGATTTTGAAGATATCTTCAAAATGACTAAAGATATGTAAGGTTTAAGGGCTAATGGAACAATTTTATCAATAACAATCTTCTTCAAAACTGTTTCATTTGGTTATCCATTCTATTTATAAACAATATGTTGCATGTATTATGAATTGAATTTATCTAGCTCTGGTGTAAATAAAGATTTTTGAAAATATCTTCAAAATTGGCGAAGATATGTTTGCTTAAACTCCAATATGATAAATTTTGAATAACAATCTTCTTCAAAAGTATTTGATTGGTAATCCATTCCATCTATATACAAGATTTTACTTGCATTAAGAACTTAAATTATATGGTACTGGTTTAAACAAAGATTTTAAAGATATCTTCAAAATGGGTAAAGATATATAACGTTAAAAGGCTAATGGAATAATTTTATCAATAACAGTCTTCTTCAAAACATTTTCATTTGGTTATCCATTCTGTTTATAAACAAGATGTTGCATGTATTATAAAGTTAATTTATCTAGCCCTGGTGTAAATAAAGATTTTTGAAAATACCTTCAAAATTGGCGCACATATGCTTGCTTAAACTCCAATATGCTAAATAACACTCTTCTTCAAAAATATTTGATTGGTAATCCAATCCATTTATATAAAAGATTTTACTTACATTAAGAAGTTAAATTATCTGGTTCTGACGTAAATAAAAATGTTGAAGATATCTTCAAAATGAGTAAAGATAAGTAAGGTTTAAAGGCCAATGGAACAATTTTATCAATAACAGTCATCTTCAAAACTGTTTCATTTAGTTATCCATTATATTTATAAACAAGATTTTGCATGTATTAGAATTGAATTTATCTAGCCCTGTCGTAAATAAAGATTTTTGAAAAAAAAACAAAATTGGCGAAGATATGCTTGTTTAAACTCCAATATGCTAAATTTTTAATAACAGTCTTCTTCAAAAGTATTTGTTTGGTAATCCTATCTATCTATATACAAGATTTTACTTGCATTAATAACTTATATTATCTGGTCTTGGCGTAAATAAAGATTTTAAAGATATCTTCAAAATGAGTAAAGATATGTAAGGTTTAAAGGCCAATGGAACAATTTTATCAATAACAGTCTTCTTCAAAATTGTTTCATTTGGTTATTCATTCTATTTATATACAAGATGTTGCATGTATTATGAAGTGAATTCATCTAGCCCTGGCGTAAATAAATATTTTTGAAAAGATCTTCAAAATTGACAAAGATATGCTTGCTTAAACTCCAATATGCTAAATTTTGAATAACAGTCTTCTTCAAATGTATTTTATTGGTACTCCAATCTATCTATATATAAGATTTTACTTGCATTTAGAACTTAAATTATCTGGTACTAACGTAAACAAAGATTTTGAAGATATCTTCAAAATGACTAAAGATATGTAAGGTTTAAGGGCTAATGGAACAATTTTATCAATAGCAATCTTCTTCAATCTTCTTCAAAACTGTTTCATTTGGTTATCCATTCTATTTATAAACAACATTTTGCATGTGTTATAAAGTGAATTCATCTAGCCCTGGTGTAAATAAAGATTTTTGAAAAAACTTCAAAATTGGCGAAGATATGCTTGCGTAAACTCCAATATGATAAATTTTGAATAACAATCTTCTTCAAAAGTATTTTATTGGTAATCTAATCTATCTATATAAAGGATTTTACTTGCATTAAGAACTTAAATTATCTATTTTGGAGATATCTTCAAAATGAGTGAAGATATGTAAGGTTTAAAGGCCAATGGAGCAATTTTATTAATAAATATATATATATATATATATATATATATATATATATATATATATATACATATTATTTGTATCTATTTCATTACAGAAAGTGGTTTTTGGTCTTATTTTGTAAGTCTTTAATTTCCAAAGAGAAAAACATAAAAATATTGCTATAAAAATATACCGTTCTAGCGGTAAAGTCGAAAAAGTGAAGAAAAATAAAATAAAAACTGTCCAATCAAGATGAATTTCCGCCTGTTGGAAAGACAACTTTAAATCAAATCTTAATATATTTTTTCCCTAAAACAAAAGACAAATCCGTCACATTATAAAATATAAAAGTGATAAAAATCGGTAAAAATACGAAAACTACCATCAGTCTGTTCAAAATTGAGGCCACCCCAAAAGTGGCATAGCCCTGAAACTTATGTCGTTTGATTAGAAATATAGGCTAAATGGCGGGAAAATTTTATTTCATAATCGAAAGTGGTTTTTGGTCTTATTTTACAGGTGTTTCATTCTCAAAGAGAAAACCACAAAAATATTGTTATAAAAAGTATACTGTTTTGGCGGTAAATTCGAAAATGTTAAGATAAATTAAATAAAAATTGTCAAATAAAGATGAATTTCAGACTGTTGGATAGACAATTTTGAACCAAATAAAACAAAAGACAAACCCATCACATGATAAATTATAAAAGTGATCAATCAATCAAATGAATAATTTAAAATTTTTGACAAAAAAAAATACATAAAATAATTATAAATCCAATATAACGCCCATAAACAAAACAAAAGATGATGGCTATACCTTCGCCATCTAAAGGTCGTTTTAGACAAGACGATTTCTTGACTCAAAAGTTAGTCAAGATGCGAGACAATTTAAATTGTCTCATATCATAGAGCAAATTATTTGAAATATTGAATTGGATGGTAGATCGAATGGAAAATATAACGCGTTCTATTTGTCAAGGAGAAATTGTATGGGAGGAGGATATATGAATTTATTCTTGAACAACTGTTGAGTTAAGAAATTGTCTTGTCTAAAACGACCTTTAAATAGCATTGCAACACCGGTAGCTGATTTGGCTTCCTCATAAACAGTATTATAATAATGTCTTCGTTATAAATATCTACAGTACATTATGTTTGTATTACAGTATATTTGTATGTGTATGCATACCAAATTAGATGTAACATATTATATAATCAATAAAATTAAGGCCTCTATTACCAGTCCATCAATAACAAACGTCCATTCCGTAACTAATAATATATCTCTTTAGTTTATTCATGCTCTGTCGCTCTAAATACCCAACCAGCTACTTGGTCAAGGGGGGGCCAGGTGTACATACACACAATATCGTGATCGGCTCGTTATAATTTTATCGACGTTTCCGCCATAAATAAATAAGTCAGGTCCATATTGGCTTTCTAATCAATTGAAAACTAATCCGCGGCCGTGAATGCGGTTAATTCGATCGTTATCGCATCATTAATGAAGCCGTCGTGCTGCACAGCCACAAGGAGAGACTCTGAGCTTTCTTTAGTTAATTAGGAGAAGACGAAGAAAAATTAATTGTTATGTACTGCCAAACACGAATAGAGTGGTTTACTTCTTTATTAATCTTCAAATTGATACACAATATGTTTAATTGCCCGAGAATAATAATTGGGAAGAACAAGATCAAACAAATATGAAGAGAATTTAAAAAAAAATATTTTTTTAAATTCTGTTTTTGTTGTAAAATAAATGTATTATTATTAAACTGATAACAACTATATAATTTGTAGTTGTGTAACTTTAAAATCGATATTTTTATAAGGTTTCTGTACACGATACTTATTCCATTAGTTATAAAGAAAATTAAAAAATGTATTTGTAGAAAATAATACCCACGATATTTTATTTTTGTGAAATGCGATCGTTAGTTCTGTTCCATTCTTGTAGTTTCTCCAGCAATCAATTAGCGTGCCAGCGCAACGCTGTGTGCATAAGTAATTACCAAAGTCCGGAGAGCGCCATAGAATTTTAAATACCGGTACTTTGTGAAATCCCGTGTTCAATTATTAGTAAAATATACTGAGTTATTGAATATTCGAGAATTAGTTTGATCATTATTACGCATGCAAAGCACCTGTCGACTACCGGTGAATGTGGTCGTTAATTACCTTAATGGATTAATTAGAATTCTACGCATATACACACATATATAGATGTGTGGTCAAAGATCGAAATATATTGTAATATTCATAGTGATTGAATTTAGCGGATAATTTCATTTCATCTAGTTTTGCATGCTATTTTTATGATGGTTTTTGTTATTCTGTTTTGATATGGAAAACAAATGTAATTAGTTCAGAGGCGTAACTAGGATGGGGCAGGCAGGGCACGTGTCATGGGCGCCACTGTAGGGGTGCGCGAAAAATTGTTTTTTTAGAGAATAAAACTTAAGCAACCTATTGTCGGATGGTGTTTGCCCTAGGCGCCATTTACCCTATAAGTGCGCCTCTGAATTAGTTCATTATATTGCAACCTTCAAGTTTATTTTATACTAACTTGTTTACCAACCGATATTCTATAAAAAAAATAATACAACTAACCCCCTAGGAGGAAAGTTAAACGCCATCTGGCGGCACCACATCAATTAGCAATGCACACCCCTATGGTACACTAGCTGAGCTACACTGATGAGATCTAATAAGATCTAAATTTAGATATGTAGATTACTAAGAGGTGAATTCACACTTATATATGTGATATTCTATATATTTTTATTATTTTCTCTAGATTCATATAAAATCTCAAAAAATCTCACTTTGGTAAGACTTTTTGAAATTTGATTGTTAAACATCTTTATTTAAAGAAAGGATTTAATATAATTTCACATTTATAAGAAATTAGTTTTCATCAACTAAAATCAAATTCGAGTTTTATTTTGTATTGTAAAGTGAGAATTGTATTATAAATGAGAATATGCCAATACAGAAGTTATTAAGAAACTTCAGATAAACCCCAAAACAATAAATTAAAAAGATATTGAGCAGCCACTTTTTTGGATGAAATCAATCAATAGTCTTTTTTTTTATTAATTAAATTTAATATGAAAATAATATGTGTTACAAACAAATTAGAATTGCCCGCAGTTAATTAAAATTGCACAGATAGTTTTGCAAAAGAAAATGTAATACGTTCCGATTAGCTGACACACTTCGGGCGCGCTGCATCGTGTCCAGCGACTTTCTCGTTTGGTGTTTAATTCATTTGTTTATTTCCATTTAGTATGTGCAATGTGTTATGTAAATACTACCATGTTGCGCGTGAATACACGCAATAGATGCTTGCAAAATTTTTGATGAACACAAAAAATAGACACATTAATTTAAGCTGAAACCCGTTTGTTCAAGGTAAAAAGTAACAACAACAAATTAACATTAAGTGTCAATTATAATATAATTTCGTCAGGAATCCGTGTTTTAATTTTTGTTAATATGTATTCAGAAAACAATCAAATATTAATACTATTTTGAAATAAAATACTTTTGTCAAGTAGTCTATGTTTTGATTTTTGTTTATATGTTTTGAGAAAACAATGAAATAGTGAACAATTGTTTTTAATTTTTTATTTCATACCGTCATGTACCTTTGTTTGTTTATATATGGCAACGTCGTATTATGTGTCAAAGTTAGCAAAAGTGAGGTTAGAATTATATATATATATATATATATATATATATATATTTATATATATATATATATATATATATATATATATATATATATATATATATATATATAGCCATATTATTGTTTAAACAGGCATATCTTTCTAATTTTGAAGATGTCCTCAAAAATAAAAATATTTGTTTACACCAGAGCTAGACAAACTAAGTTCATAATGCAATCATAATGTTCATAATCATGTGTATAGATATATTGAAATGTTGTTGATAAAATCGTCCAATTGGTGGTTACACATGCATATCTTTAACAATTTTAAAGATATCTTCAAAAATCTTTGTTTGCGCCAGGGCTAGATGAATTCACTTCATAATACATGCAAAATCTTGTTTATAAATACAATGGATAACCAATTAAACAGTTTTGAAGAAGACAGTTATTGATAAAATTGTTCCATTAGCCTTTAAACCTTACATATCTTTACTCATTTTGAAGATATCTTTAAAATCTTTGTTAACGCCAGGACCAAATAATTTAATATCTTAATGCAAGTAAAATCTTGTATATAGATTGATTGGATTACCAATCAAATACTTTTGAAGAAGATTGTTTATTCAAAATTTAGCATATTGGAGTTTAAATAAGCCTATTTTTGCTAATTTTGAAAATATTTCCGAAAATCTTTATTTACGCCAAGGCTAGATAAATTTACTTCATAATACATGCAACATCTAGTTTATAAATAGAATGGATAACCAAATGAAACAGTTTGGAAGAAGACTGTTATTAATAAAATTGCCCCATTGACAATTAAATAGTCATATCTTGACTCATTTTGAAGATATCTTCAAAATCTTTGTTTAAGCCAAAACCAGATAATTTAAGTTCTAATTGCAAGTAAATTTTTTTATATGGATAGATTGGATTACCAATCAAATACTTTGGAAGAAGATTGTTATTCAAAATTTAGCATATTGGAGTTTAAACAAGCATATCTTTGCCAATTTTGAAGATATTTCAAAAAATCTTTATTTACACCTGCGCCAGATGAATTCCTCATAAACAGTACTATAATAATGTCTTCGTTATACATTAGTATAATACTGTTTATGAGGAAGCGAAATCAGCTACCGGAGTTGCAATACTATCTAAGATGGCGGAGGAATAGCCATCATCTTTTGTTTTTGTTTATGGGCGTTATATTGGATTTATAATTTTTTAATGTATTGATCATTTTATTATGTCCAAAATTTTAAATTATTCATTTATTAATTGATTTTTATTACTTTCATAATTTATCATGTGACAGATTTGTCTTTTGTTTTAGGGAAAAAATATATGAAGATTTTTAAATTGGTTCAAAAGTGTCTATCCAACAGAGAATTTTAGTCTGTTGGATAGACACTTTTGAACCAAATTAAAAATCTTCATATATTTTTCTTGATTGGACAATTTTTATTTTATTTTTCTTCACTTTTTCGACTGTACCACCAAAACGGTATACTTTTTATAACAATACGTTTGTGTTTTTCTTTTTGGAAATGAAAGCCCTACAAAATGCAACCAAAAATCACTTTCTATCATGGATATGATAGACCTAAAAATAACATCAGAAACCATTTTCTATCATGAAATAAAATTTTCAAAATTTCAAAAATGTTGGCAAGCTCTGTAGCTTTACTGGTTGAATTTAAAACAATCTCAATATTTTTCCCGCCATCCATACTATATTTCCAATCAAACGACATAAGTTTCAGGGCTATGCCAATTTTGAACGAACGGTTTTGGCATTTTACCGATTTTTATCAGTTTTATATTTTATCATGTGACGGGTTTGTTTTTTGTTTTAGGAAAAAAATATATTAAGATTTTTCATTTGGTTCAAAATTGTCTATCCAGCAGGGCAAAGTTGGACAATTTTCATTTTATTTTTCTTCACTTTTTCGATTGTACCACCAAAACGGTAAACTTTTTTGAACAATTTTTTTTGAGTTTTTCTCTTTGGAAATGAAAGATCTACAAAATAAGACTAAAAACCACCTTTTTATCATGAAATAAAATTTTAAGTTTAAAAAATTTGCCAAGCCCTGTAGCTTTACTGGCTGAGTTTAAAACAATCTCGACATTTTCCCCGCCATCTAGACTATATTTTCAATGAAACGACAATAGTTTCAGTGCCAGAACACTTGTGCGACGGCCCTATTTTGAACGGACGGATGGTAGTTTTGACATTTTTAACAATTTCTATCACTTTTATAATTTGTCATGTGACGGGTTTGTCTTTTGTTTTAGGGGGAAACTATATTAAGATTTTTGATTTGGTTCAAAATTGTCTATCCAACAGACTGAAATTCATCTTGATTGGACAATTTTTATTTTATTTTTCTTCACTTTATCCACTTTACCGCCAAAACGGAATACTTTTTATAATAATATTTTTGTATTTTTCTCTTTGGAAATGAAAGACCTACAAAATATTTTTAATATGTATTTTTATAAAATAAAACCAAAGACCACTTTCTATCATGAAATACAATTTTCAAAGTTTCAAAAAATTGTCAAGCTCTATAGCTTTACTGGTTGCATTTAAAACAATCTCGATATTTTTCCCGCCATCTAGACTATATTTCCAATCAAACGAAAATAGTTTCAGTGCCATGCCATTTTTGGAACGGCTCCAATTTTGAACGGGCAGATTTTTTTTGACATTTCGCATTTGTACGTTTTGCAGCTTTGTTGGTAAAGTTAGAGCAATTATAATTTAACCTTCATGCATCAGTTTGCGATTATCTATCCAATGAGCACAAACTCGATTTTTTCGGAAAAGAATCATTTTTTATTTTTGTACTTTTCCAGCAGTACACGCCTACTGGTTGACATTTTCTAATCTTTTTTTCGCTGGTTTTTCTTTGGCTTTTTAGCGAGCACAAACTGACAGTTGAATAATGGTTTGAAATAAATTCAAAGTTATGAAATAAATCTACTTTTCATAGTCCAGCATCTCTCGAAATTGTACACCAAACACATTGGACTACAATTTTCACATAGAACCGTGCAATAATTTGATAACTTTAAAGTCTACATTATGAATTATTTACAACAACAAAAAAGACCTTTATTGGCATTTCCCTCCCTGCACTTCCACATCACCAACCACAACAAAAATATACAAAAATAAAAATACAAATTAATTATTTACAATAATATTGTGTTTATAGGACCAAGTTAATTTAACCACAACAGACATTCATTTGTGAGCAATTGCTCGCACTATAAAAGACCGGTTTCATGCATCGGTGCACTCTTTATTGTCTTATCGCACACGTGAAATTGTTTGTTGATAATGTGTGCACAGGATGCGAGTACTAATAAAACGCATCAACATACCATTTGTATGATTGCGCTTTTATGTGTTGCACATAGAAGATCCTTGATGAATTTATTGTAAAAAAAAATAATTAGAATATGGTAGCAACATAACACATTCATAGTTATGCAATGAAACATTATATGCACTAAAAAAATATATGCTAACATAATTATGCCCATTAGTTATTTCAATTGACTAGAATTCTTCAGAAGTATTAATTTAAAAAGTTTTGTTGTTTTAATTTTTTTTAGATGACACTATATATATATATATATATATATATATATATATATATATATATATATATATATATATATATAATATTTTAATAATAAATATTTTATATTTTTTGTTTTCATAGTGAGCCAGAGGAGGCTATCAATGTCCTGGAAGACCTGCAAAAAATCTCGCGACCATACGCGATCAATTTCGATCAAATGATCGTACTGATGGACCAGTGCCAGGAGATGGAAAAGCAGAGTTTTCCGTCAGCTAAGAGCGTGCAGACGAGGAACGGAAACGCCGGCCGGGGGCTTCTCAGCAACAGTCCATTTACCCTCTTCAGCGGCATTGTGCCCGGTAATTATCTCTCTTGCATTTGCACTCTACTAAATATTTCAAACTACATTGGGGATAATTATGGAAAATTTATGTGTACTGTGTGATTCGATAATATACTGGTCACGCGTTTTGTCAATGAACCGAATAAAAAGAGTGAAAGTATGCGTTGACCTTTAAGAGCGAAGGCGAACGAGTCGTTTTCTTCTGTTCTCGATATTCAAATGACGCACATTGAATCACCTTGTTGGGAAAAAGAAATTTTTAGGCCGTCACAAGTTAAAATAGAAGAAAAACTACTTTATCATATACTATTAATACGTATGATAAAGTAGTTTTTCTAATAATTATTAATTTTAGCATACAAACTACGGATAAAATATTTTAATAGTAGTTTTCAAATTTAATTTTTCATATTTCGACCTAGTATTACAAAACACATACACCATTTTGACAAGGAAAATATGTCTCTTTATATATCGTTTGAGATTTTCGATTTCGATCTAGTTTTAGACACCTAAATACCATTATTACGATGAAAAAAAAAATACCTCTTTCAATAACATGTAAACCTGATCCAACATTTCAACTTCAACAAAAAAAAACCGACACAAAAAGTGGCCTCCATAAATCTCGTAATAAAAAAATAATAACTCAGGATTTCATTCCATAAACCAGCACAGTGGTCGAGTGATTAGTCTCGTACTGACCAGTGTTTCAAAAGTTTTTTGTGAAAATTCTTGCAATTGTTACTTATTTATACTAGATGAAATTACCGTCGTTGGAGGTAGGGGCGGGGGGAGATTCTAATTGCGTTGTCCCCAACAATGAAATTAATGAGGTGTCTTCTAAAATAGTATTAGGGGAAACTCCATATGAAGCACGTTCTTATTGGTCAACTTAAAAGTCCTCCAGCTACCAAACGAAGACGAATTTACCAATAAAATAATCGAATTCTTGCTAGATTAACTTATCTCTACCACCCCATTAAGTGGTGACCGAATTACATAACACCCTGTATCTATATACCTATATATCTATATATCTATATATCTATATATCTATATATCTATATATCTATATATCTATATATCTATATATCTATATATCTATATATCTATATATCTATATATCTATATATCTATATATCTATATATCTATATATCTATATATCTATATATCTATATATCTATATATCTATATATCTATATATCTATATATCTCTATATCTATATATCTATATATCTATATATCTATATATCTATACTTTTCTCACTCACGTATCGACCAATGTACTATAAATCTATCAATAGCTATTGAACCCATAACTATTCGCAGTTATAGCAACAATAAATAAATGATCTAGGGAATGTAGTTACTTTAGATTCGCTCTATTGGAAACACTGAAAAATTAAACAAAGGATGTCATCAAAGCTCCAATCACAAGCGCTATTCAAGGTTTTTGACATATGTTTTGACCATTTCTGTCATAATGACATTTTAAATTATTCCATTCAATAGCTTATGGGACCTATAAAGTTTATGGGATGTTGGTGAATACAGTTTTACATTCAAATTGTGTCCATCTCTCTCATAATTTGTTAGTGTATATTTCAAAAATGGCGTTTAGGTAGTATTACCTACCTAAATATATATATATATATATATAGTGTGAACCTACCTCTTAGCAATCTACATATCTAGATTGCATTGCTAATTGATGTGGTGCCGCCAGATGGCGTTTAACTTTCCTCCTAGGGGGTTAGTTGTATTATTTTTTATAGAATATCAATTGGTAGACAAGTTAGTATATTTATATGATTGGGAAGTTAATTGATACATTAACGATCATGATATAATAGGTAACTGTGTTTAAAAAACACGGTTTTACAGGATAATATTAAATAAAAAGGTAATAAATAAATTAATAAATAAAGGATTATATATAATCTAGAAATAGTTATCCTCAACAAAACCAACAGCTACCTGAAAACATTGCAAACAAGAGAAATAACATTGATCTCATTAAATATAATCACATACCATTATAATTAGACAGAAAAATTTGCAAAACATTCCCGAAACAGTAATAATTTTTTAAGTTGTTTACAACGATTTGCATAATTTAAAAAAAATCATACACATGTTTTTTTGTGTTTTAAATATAAATATGAAATTATTTACGTAGCAACTCGCATAGCTTATGATAAACGGGCATAAATATTTTTGAGTAACCATAATCAGTTAAATGCAAGTAATCGTGCATGACGTGATGGGAGATCGTCTGGTCGCCCTGCACTATGTTCCCATCGACGCGCACCACGCACACGTTGCCGGTGAGCTCGTCGGCGTTGTCGGGATTTTCGAATTTGTCCACCAAAAACGTGTTGACGTGGTCGTTGCGCTCGCGATACGGGTTGGGGTTTTGCCCGCGCGGCAGGATGGTGGGCAGGACGATTTGCACGTCGCCGCCGAGCTTCTCGCGAATTTCTTTGATGATGGCCAGGACGCCCTCGTAGACTTCGTGCGGGGTGCAGTCGGTGTTGTTGGTGCCCACCATCAGGACCACTGCTTTGATGCGCACGTTGAAGTTGAACTCGCCGTTGAGGATGCGCCAGAGCACGTGTTCCACTCTAGTGAAAAGAAATAAAAGAAATATATTTAAATCACGAGAGTATTACATAAAATTGTTTGTTTTTTTAATCATTTAAAGAATTAACAAAAATTGTCTATCTAGTTTACCAACTGTGCAATTGTGCAACTGTCCAGCTGTTCAGGACAGTTGCACAATTGCACAGTTGGTCATTTGTATATTTGGACAGCTCAATAGTTGCATAGATGCGCAAAATTAGACAGTTGACATGTCCAGCATAGTTGGACAGTTTCACAGTCATCCAGTTGGACACTTGCATAATTATACAGTTGGACATGTCTAAATGTCCAAGACATAGTTGCACAGTTATTCAGTTGGACACTTGCATAGTTGTACAGTTGAACATGTGCAACTGTCCGACTGTCCTTTGTCCGGTATGAAAAATCCCCCCCCCCCCCAAATCACAAATCAAGTGACGAGTGCCCAACAGTGTAAATTTCCAACCCATAGTTGCACAGTTGGAGAGTTGGACAGTTGCACAGTTGGAGAGTTGGACAGTTACACAGTTGGGGAGTTGGACAGTTGGAGAGTTGGACAGTTGCACAGATGGAGAGTTGGACAGTTACACAGTTGGGGAGTTGGACAGTTGCACAGTTGGAGAGTTGGACAGTTGCACAGTCGAAATATTGAAAGTTAGACAGTTGAACAACTGGACAGTTTCACAGTTTATATAGTTGCATAGTTGCAATGTTGTATAGTTGCATAATTGGACAGTTGGACAGTTGCACTGCTGGGCAGCTGGATAGTTGTACATATGTACAGTTAGGCAGTTATACAGATGAAAATTTGAACCGTTGCATAGTTGGTCAGTTACACAGTTGCATAATTGCACAATTGCACATTTCTACAGTAAGCCATTTGCATAGTTGGACAATTAGATAATTTGGATATGTGCAACTGTCCAACTGCGTAACTGCCCAACACATAGATGCACACTTGGGCAGTTGGATTGTTGCACCGTTGGACACTTGCACTATTGTACAGTTGCAAAGTTGGACAATTGCACAATTGGAAAGTTGCCCAATTGGATAGTTGGATAGTTAGGCAGTTGCAAAGTTTGATAGTTGGATAGTTGCACAGTTACCCAGTAGAACAGTTACACAGTTGAACATTTAGACAGTTATACAGTTATATAGTTATACAGTTATACAGTTATACAGTTATACAGTTATACAGTTATACAGTTATACAGTTATACAGTTATACAGTTATACAGTTATACAGTTATACAGTTATACAGTTATACAGTTATACAGTTATACAGTTATACAGTTCTACAGTTATACAGTTATACAGTTCTACAGTTCTACAGTTCTACAGTTATACAGTTATCAGTTATACAGTTATACAGTTATACAGTTATACAGTTATACAGTTATACAGTTATACAGTTATACAGTTATACAGTTATACAGTTATACAGTTATACAGTTATACAGTTATACAGTTATACAGTTATACAGTTATACAGTTATACAGTTATACAGTTATACAGTTATACAGTTATACAGTTATACAGTTATACAGTTATACAGTTATACAGTTATACAGGTGAACAGTTGAACAGTTGAACAGTTGAACAGTTGAACTGTTATACAGTTGAACAGTTGAACAGTTGAACAGTTGAACAGTTGAACAGTTGAACTGTTATACAGTTGAACAGTTATACAGTTGAACAGTTGAACAGTTGAACAGTTGAACAGTTGAACAGTTGAACAGTTATACAGTTATACAGTTGAACAGTTGAACAGTTGAACAGTTGAACAGTTGAACAGTTGAACAGTTGAACAGTTGAACAGTTGAACAGTTGAACAGTTGAACAGTTATACAGTTGAACAATTATACAGTTGAACAGTTATACAGTTGAACAGTGACACAGTTGGCAGTTGCACAGTTGGAGAATGTCTTTTAACCTGTATGAACAAAAAGTTAGAACTGAAAACTAGTGACAATATAATATTTTCCTGAAATTTAAATCCACTTCAAATTTTATATGTTTATTCTGTATTCATTATCTATTTTATAATAACATAAAATTTAAATTAACTTGAATTAAAACGAATGATTTTTGAGAAATATTTAAAAATATGTACTTAATATTAATTAACTAATTAATTCGGAACTCCGTGTGGTACCAACAGCAGACATTTTTACTTGTCAAAGTTGTCAAACCTCATGCTTGCCAACCATAAAATTGGTTGTTTATTCTAGCATTCAGAACATTCTGTATATTTACGATCATTCTGAAGTTACAGAGTAGACCCCAGAGTTTATTTTATACAAACATGTACAACCAGTTTTTTGTTGATACAATTTTACAATCAATTTTAATTTAAAAAAAAATGGTTTTGCTAATTACTAATTTAATTGTTTCAAATAAAAATGAAAGGCGGAAGAACAAAACACCCACCTGTCGCCTCCAATGCCAAAATTAAGACAGTGCAACGAATTGATCTTTTCATTCCACAGCGTGCTGAACTGCAGCTGCTGTATAATAGAGTCGCCGATGAAGACGACCTCCGACTCGGAAGAGCGTGCCTCCGCCACGAACCGCTTGTGCATGCTCTCCCATCGCTTGTCGCCCACCACGTCCTCGGGCCTCGACGGTATCACGCACGGGTTGTTCATATCTCAACTACCGACACTGAAATCGCGCGTAGCTCATTCAATTAATAACGAAAATTGCACCTTTTATTGGCCGCTTCCTTCCAGCGAGAGCGCGCGCGCCTTCTCTAACCTCAAAAGCTAATTTGTTGCCGTTTGCCAGCACGCTGCACCAAGTGAGAGGCGGTGCAAGCAAGAGATGCAGAAACGATTGACTCATGAATTGCAATGCGATTTATTTGCGTTATCTGTGATTCAGGGACACGACCGCGCGCCTAAAAATGCAACGCGAGCGGTTATTTCGCAACAAGCGCTCATTTTTATTGTATACTAAGCTTTTCTGTTGCGGAAGTAAATAAACTTACTTAATAGTATGTGTATTAACTTTACAAACACATATTTTTGATTAATTACTTAAAATAACTAAAAACTAAAAAAAAACAATTTACTTTGCCGCTTACTGCGATTGCACCTATCTAAGACTTGGTCCGCCATTTTTTATTCAAATAAACAATTGCAATGTCTTTAAATTTACATCAAAGTTATTTTTCGTCATGTTAACATCATTATTTCAATTTGTGTACGAAGTTATATTACAGAAATTTTACATTGTACAATTTTACAAGAAAATTCACTGTTGTGACGAACGTGTGTGCGTTAATTTATCGTTTCGCGACTAGTAGCTACGGTGCAAAACAAACCAAAGCATCTTTGTGTGAGCTCAATTTTGGCGGGTTTTTCCGCTAAATTTTTGATCGAGGGTAGTTTATCAAAGAACAAAGTGATTTTTATTCCAAATTAATATTCCCACCAGATACAACAGTGTATTACAATTGTGAGGTGCATATTTGAGAACCAGAATGCTCCATAGGGGGAGAATATTATCTTTTCCAATTGAACCAAATAAAACTACTATCTTTATAGGGCTATCAGCCGTGAGGCTTTTCAGCCGGTCAAGGGAGAAGCTCAGAGGAGTTTAATCACCCGATATTTAGCTTATCTTCACAGAAAACCTCTGAAAAGCTATGAAAGTTGATTCGCGAAATTTCACTCCCCGCTGGGGATCGAACTCAGGCTCCTCAATTCTCAGTACTGGACGGACGACGCCTCTAACCACTGAGCTGGGTCAATTGAACCATTCATGCAAAAATCATAAAATATTACATTCATGTCTTTAAAATATTATAATTTCCATACTTTCAGGTACTAAATGGTGTGGTACAGGTGACATAGCAGAGTCTTACCACGAGCTAGGCTCGGAGCTGTTGGTAGACGTGTGCTGCCGTACGCACGACCTCTGCCCTGTAAAAGTACGCGCGTACGCAAAACGCTATAACGTAACCAACGCCAACTCGTACACAAAAAGCCACTGCATGTGCGACGACAGACTTTACAAGTGCCTGAAACGGTCTGGTTCACCTCTCGGCAACATCATGGGCAATGTGTACTTCAATCTGATGGGAGTGGCGTGCGTGGAGGACACCAAGGACGGCCGAAAACACTTTCGGTCCGCCATGAATTTCTAGTTTTAAAAACAAAATGTGTATGCTGTGATCGAATTAAAATTAGTTTTACGTGTTTTATTTTTAGACGTTTGTTGAACTTTTTTGTCCTACAGTTTGTGTGTTACAATATTTACTATACAAATTAATCTGAGCCTACACCGAAAGGTAACAGGCAACTAGAATATATATATTCATAGTACGTTGTCACCTCCAAACCAGATATATTTTCCACGTTGTGACTTTATATATAATGTGTTTTGCACATTTTTTATATAATATATATATATATATATATATATATATATATATATATATATGTGTATAATAATAATATTAAAAATAAAAATAAAAATATTTATTGTGATACATAACATTTACATTACATACCACAATGGGCTAACGACCGAAGTCTTATATCTATATGCCCTATGTATAATAGAGAAGAAGAAATATTTATTCTAACATACATACATACATACATGTACAAGAGGCCATCGACCGTGGTCTTTCAGCCTCTATATATAATATTAATCTGAATTCGGCTAGTTTTTAAATTATAAATAGATTTTCAATAGTGTGCCTGATTTAAAATAAAAATTGGCGCGCTTTCCATTCCAAGACACTAGCGCCATAATGCTTGAACTACACGTTTCACAAATAACCTGTCAGATGGCGCTGTGTGTATTATAATGCGACATCTGTCAGCCATACCCTAAACAAACAAATTACATTGCACTAGCTATTTTCATAACAATTAAAGTAATTGTAAATATGTGTAAAACAATCACGTTAGTCAGACTTAATAATGTGTTTTTTAAATATACATTTAGATTTTATTAAGAATTTATAAAAAATATCAGCAATTCTGTTTGCGTTGTTTCAGCTATTGCTCACTAGAGGGCGCTGCTTCACAGCAATATTTATCAAGCGTAATACTGCAGTATATTAAATAGTTTTATAGTTTTAACACTTACAAATAAACTATAATGAAATATAAATTAATGAATTTAACTCAAGTACAAGTTTATGTTACTTATGAAAATTTGCGTTTGTGAAACCAATTTTTATACTATTGGCAACACTGACTTTTTGACAGTTGTTTATAAAACATTTATTTATTTACAATTAATTATTATGTAATTTAAGTACATTATTTTTATTCCGGTTAAACAATTGTATTTTATTTATTTCCCGACGGTAACAATACCAACAATGGAAATAACAGACTTTACAATAATAATTCTTTGTGAGTGGTACACTTTTTAGTTGGAGCGCAAATTAATTACTTCTTGTATCAGGTCACCCCATAATAGAAAATGTATTGCAAATACTATTGATATTTACATTGATTAATCATGATGATTAATCAATGCAAATACGTTTTTGCAATCACCGAATTACAAAGTAAGCAATAATTATAAATATTCTAGATTTTGTATAGTACTATAATAATTATATTATATTTTCTGTGTTAACTACATTATTATTTACACCTACAAATAGTTTTATAAAATTCTGCCTAACACAAACTTTTGTGTTGGCTCCCTCTGTGAGTAGCTTTGTAAACCATTCGCAGCCAACTTCAGTCGGTCTGTGTTAACCTCACGGGCGTCCTGTGTATCGCCTTGTTTTCCCCTGAAAAACCACCCGCGGCCCCGCGAGCACTCGAATCGACCACCGCAGCACCATCATGGCAGACTTCATCGATTCCGAGGCGGAGGAAAGTGGGGTAAGTGCACGCCAGCCCCCCCCCCCAACAACAACAACAACGTCCTCAAGCTGTAATCGACCTCTTTTGTTTTTCAGGAGGAGGACGAGATTGCACCGCAGGAGCGGAAGAAAGTAAAGCGGGCTAAAGCCGTGCAGGATAGCTCAGAGGAGGAGGACGGTGAGTGATTGTGAGGGCCATGTGTGTTTGTTTATTAAAACAAAATTGGTTTGTTTTGTAGATGATGATGACAGACTGAGGGAGGAACTGAAGGATTTGATTGACGATAGACCCATTGAGAGTGAAGGGGAGGACTCAGATGGGTCAGGCAGGGAGAAACGGAAAAAGAGTGATGATGAGGAGTATGATGATCGGCTGGAGGATGAAGATTATGATTTGATTGAAGAGAATTTGGGGGTGAAAGTGGAAAGGAGGGTAAATAATACTTTTGGTTTGCAATTAGACTTTATATTGATGTGTGGATATTTTGTAGAAATTCAAGAGGTTGAAGCGAATACAAGATGAGGAGAGTGATAATGAGGATGTTGGTGATCAAAGCCAGGATAGGGATGCTATTGCTATGGAAATATTCTCAGATGATGTAAGTTTTTTGAATTTTATTACATATAAATTAGTTATTGTGAGATCAAATACATTTTTATTGTGTTGGTTCTTGAAAGTAAAAGCAAATGCAAATTATATTATATGTTGGAGTGAGTGAAGTATAAGCAGGGTGATGTGTTAATCAGATGTATCACATATTGTGATGTTTTATTACTAATAACAATAGAAGGAATTTAGCAGGAGACTTTTCTTAAAACCTGCCGAATTTCCACTGCACTTGTTTATCTCTTCTGGTAGCTTGTTATACAATTTACTACAAACATTTTTCTATTGAATAGATAAGTGTTCTTTTGTACAAATAGTGAAGCATCATATATTATTATTGAAGGAAACATCGGCAACCCATTTTCTTTAAAATAATTCTGATAGGAATCTAGCAGATACAATAACTACTACTATTTAATCTCACAATAGTTAGTTAAGAACATGATGGATATTTTTAATAATTTTTGATTTAACATGCTCATGAAAGGATAAGGATGATCATCAGGTAGGTTGATTTTTAGTGACAATAATGACATTTTGGCAAATAATATAAAAAATAAGTTATTACATATTATCATACAGTAATACTGTCATTATTCTAAAATATTGATAGTAATATTGATCATGTAAGGTGCCTTATACAATTGATATTGATAGTTAAGCCTATATTCAGCTGTTTTAAATAAACAGAAAACTACTAGATGCTTTAGTTTTTATATAATAATCGCTCATGGAAATTATGTAGAATTTTATAATGTAGATTTACATTTATATAGGATGATGAAAGACGATCAGAAAGAAGTCACAGGCCTGCACAAGAGCCGGAACAGTTTGGTGAAGAGGAGGAGGAAGGTGATTACTCGGATGCTGATGATTTTATTGTGGATGATGAAGGCAGGCCAATTGCTGAAAAGAAAAAGAAACGGAAACCTATTTTTACTGATGCGTATGTTTATACTTCATATAAAATTTAATTTAGATTCATTTTAATAACATATGTTTGTTACAGTGCACTTCAGGAGGCTCAAGAAACGTTTGGCGTTGATTTTGATTATGACGAGTTCTCTAAATATGAACAAGATGAGTATGAGGATGAGGATGACGAAGAGGACGAGTATGTGGACGATGACGACGATGGTGAAAGGAGGTAATTACCAGTTTTTTTTATCTCTATAATATAAAAATGAAGAAAATATTTGCGAGCTGACTGAGCTGTTAGTTATGATATTTGTGATGTCAGTGGAAAAGTGGGGGTTTCAGGTACAAATCCCATATTGATGCCTGTATTCACCAACATCCCATAAATTTTCTAGGTCCCATAAGCTATTGAATGCATAAATTGACAATGTCATTGTGACAGAATATGCCAAAACAAATGTCAAACACCTTGAGTAGCGCTTGCAATTGGAGCTTTGATGGCACCTTTTGTTTAATTATTCAGTGTTTGCAATAGAGAGAATCTAAAATAACTACATTCCCTAGATAATGTATTTATTGTTGCTATAACAATGAATACTTATGGGTTCAATAGCTTTTGATAGATTTATGGAATGTCGATGAATACGGGGGTGAGGGTGGTATTTTTTTTAGTATTAAGTGATTTGAATGTATACCAATTTTTAAATCAAGGGTTTGGTTTTTTACATATTAAAAATTAATTAATTCAGTATCCTTTGTACAATGAGAATTTCTGAATGGAACTGTGTAAGTGCACTATGTCACATATGGAAATATTTTTAGAGGAAAAGATACTTTTGTTCTTAAATAGTTTTTATTTGAAAATTGATTCTTCATACCCCGTCGAATGCCGGGAAATTCACCTAGTATATTTAATTCAATTTATTCGTGTTAATAACTAAAAGTTTTACACAAACATTACAAATGGCAATACAAATAATTAAAATATACATATAAACTAAACTAGTACATTAATATATAGAAATAATATTCAATTTAATCTGATTGTATGCCACAAAAATTGCTAACACATTTTTTGTTTGTTTGTAGGAGACGCCCTAAAAAGACCGCCAGAAAGAAGCCCACTCGCAAAACAATATTTGAAGTGTATGAACCAAGTGAACTCAAACGTGGTTTCTTTACTGATTTGGATAATGAAATCCGAAACACTGATATACCTGAAAGAATGCAGTTACGCGAAGTTCCGGTCACGCCAGTTGCAGAAGACTCATCAGAGCTGGATGATGAAGCAGAATGGATTTATAAACAGGTGAGATTAAAATTTTGTTCTTCCCGCTCTGTGTGGACTTCTTCTGTATTTTTCCTCAATCAAATTTCTCACTATTCTCCGCACCTGCTCTGGAGCTAACAGGTATATTCACATTTTTACGATAGAATGCCTCGGTCGTCTATTTTTCTTCATTTCGCCGAATTGTCTGCTTTTTACTTGAATACTCATACAATCGGCTTAACGTGCTTGTTACTGAGATTCTGCTGTAGTTCATTAATTAATGAATATGAATTCTTTATTTTCTCGTCAGGCATTCTGTAAGCCAACAATTTCCATCCAAGATGCGCACTTGAGCGCAGAAGCGCGCGAACGCCAGAAAAAAGGGCCGCAAACGGTGGGCAAAATCCGCAAAGCGTTGGACTTTATGCGCAACCAGCAACTTGAAGTTCCCTTCATTGCGTTTTACCGGAAGGAGTACGTGCAGCCCGAGTTGAACATCAACGACCTGTGGAAGGTGTACCGGTTCGACGCCAAATGGTGCCAGATGAAGACGCGCAAACAGAACCTGCTGTCGCTGTTTGAGAAGATGCGCTCGTACCAGCTGGACCAGCTGATGAAGGACCCCGATGCGCCCATTCCGGATAATATCCGGGTGATGAAGGACTCGGATATTGATCGATTGAAGAATGTACAGACGCAGGAGGAGTTGCAGGATGTTTACAATCATTTTATTTTGTACTACGCCGGCGATTTGCCGGCGATGCACGCGGCTTGGAGGGTGAAGGAGCGCGAACAGAAAAAAGCGGAGAGGCGACAAGCAAGGTAGGAAATTTTATATCAATTTATTGCTTTCCTAATACAGCACTGCTGTATAAGGAAAGTTTCGAATTTCTAATTTTGATTTTTCTTGACGTTTCATGACTAATATAGTCGAAATAAACTATTTTTTGAGTATGTATGTATGTCTGTCTGTATGTCTGTATGTCTGTATGTCTGTATGTCTGTATGTCTGTATGTCTGTATGTATGTCTGTATGTCTGTATGTATGTTTGTATGTATGTCTGTATGTATGTCTGTATGTATGTCTTATGTATGTCTTATGTATGTCTGTATGTATGTCTGTATGTATGTCTGTATGTCTGTATGTCTGTATGTCTGTATGTATGTATGTCTGTATGTATGTCTGTATGTATGCCTGTATGTATGTCTGTATGTATGTCTGTAGGTATGTCTGTAGGTATGTCTGTATGTATGTCTGTATGTATGTATGTATGTCTGTATGTATGTCTGTAGTATATTGTAAGAAGTAAAGACGTTTTTTTTTTATAATAAACCAAATCTGTTACTTGTTTATGACAAACTTGTTGTGTTTTATTTTCTAGATTGCAAAGGATTGCCGAGAATGAAGATGGGGCTGACATACCGGAGGATGTTGAAGACTACGATGATGAACCGGAACCGGAAACGTTAAAGTATGCGAACCGTTCTGGGTCGTACTCGTTATGCACGAAGGCTGGAATTGGTGAGTGTTATTTTCTTTTTACTAAAATCGGGTGTACAATACATCAATTTTTAATCCGTAGATGGTTTGGCGAAAAAGTTCGGTTTAACGCCAGAGCATTTCGCTGAGAATCTGCGTGACAACTACCAACGGCACGAGGTTGACCAGGACTGTGTTGAACCAAATGAAGTTGCTAAAGAGTTTGTTTCTACGTAAGTTTAAAACTATTGATTTAAAATATAATAACCTAGCTGAGTAAGCGAGTGGTTAGAGGCGTTGTTCGTCTCGTACTGAGCATTGGGGAGCCAATTAGCTCCATTCGAACAAAAAAAACATTTTTTATTTTGCAGAAAATTCCAAACTGTCGAGGAAGTGTTGCTTGCAGCAAAATTCATGGTAGCCCTACAAATCGCTAGAGAGCCACTATTGCGCAAGTGTGTGCGAGAAGTGTTCTATGAGCGAGCGAAAATCTCTGTCAGCCCGACCAAAAAGGGTCTCAAGGTTATTGATGAATCACACAACTGTTACACGTAAGCAATTTGAAATAATTTAATAAGTAACTACTTTATGAATATCCTTATATAGATATGTAAAGGATACATATATATATATATATATATATATATATATATATATATATATATATATATATTAAAATGAATTCTCAATTTTATTAATTTCATCAATTATAGCATGAAATACGTCAAAAATAAGCCAGTCCGTGATTTGACGGCCGAACAGTTTCTGAAACTTAACATGGCCGAGGAAGAACAGCTAATTACCGTCACGATCAATGAGAACATCGAAGGCAACACGTCCGGATCGTATATTGATGAAGTGAAACAGCTTTATATTAGGGTACGTTATTAGAGCTCAGTACAATCGCCACTTTATAATTAATGTTTTTATAAATTATGTTTGAAATTAATGTTGCATTATAACAAATTTCAGGACGAGTTCAGTAAAAACGTGCAAGACTGGAACGCCCTACGAATGGAGTGCGTGGAGCGGGCTTTAACCAAGTGCGTGTTACCCGACTTGAAAGCCGAATTAAGACGGACGCTACTTGCAGAAGCGAAGGAGTGTGTGCTGAAGGCGTGTTGCAGGAAGCTATACAACTGGCTTAAGGTAAAGAAAAGTAAAAATTTGAGTAGAACTAATAAACTTATTATAAATTTGAGATACCAACTCACTATTATTATTAACAAAAAACTGTTTGCAGTCATTGTAATTCCTATTTGTATTTACAGGTTGCTCCCTACAAAGTAGAATTCCCCGACGAAGAGGAAGACGAATGGGACACCTCAAAGGGTGTAAAAGTCATGGCCATCGCTTACGTGCCCGATTACTCGCAATCCGCGTTCGCATGTATAGCGTCTCAAGATGGTGATATTTCTGAGTATCTTCGACTGCCACATCTGCTAAAACGGAAGAACAGTTTCAGGGAGGAGGAGAAACTTTTGAAGGTAAAAAGAGACCTTTATTATAGCCAAAATAACAGTTCATACAACTCTCTTAAAAAACTCCCCCAAAAACAATACACACTTTGTCATTTCTGTTCCGTTCCCCCCGACCTAAATAGCTTGGTATGTTTTCCCCGAATTTGCCCCTCTACATAGCCGAGGTTGTATGAGCTATCTGTCTTTCTTGCCACTATTCACCAACATCCCATAAACTGTATAGGTCCCATAAGCTATTGAATGGTTAAATTGACATCATCATTGTGACAGAATAAGCCAAAACAAATGTCAAATACCTTGAATAGCGCTTGCGATTGGAGCTTTGATAACACCTTTTGTTTAATTATTCAGTGTTTCCAATAGAGAGAATCTAAAATAACTACATTCCCTAGATAATGTATTTATTGTTATGCTATAACAACGGATACTTATTTATGGGTTCAATAGCTATTGATAGATTTATGGAATATCGGTGATCTCATTCTCCATATGAGTGTGCATTGTTAATTAATGTGGTGTCGCCAGATGGCGTTTGATTGTCTCTCAAGAGAAAGTTTTACAGTATCAATTAAGATTTTTCACACTCACACGTAAATGTTTTATAAAATTGGCCTTGTGCTGATATCTCAAGCACTCTATTGCAACATTATTCCATAGAGGGCACTACCTGGTGATCCTGATGGCATGTTGACGGTTATTACAATATGGGTGTGCATTGCTAATTGATATGATGCCGCCAGATGGCGTTTAACTTTCCTCCTAGGGGGTTAGTTGTATCATATAAGATTTGTGTTAATATATTCGTATGTTTCAGGAAGCCGATTTGACCGCCATGAAGAATTTTATTTATGCGAAAAAACCGCACGTGATTGTCATTGGAGGGGAATCGCGTGAGGCCACAATGATAGCAGAAGACCTCAAAGGAATAATAACGGAGTTGGTTGACCAGGATCAGTTCCCTACAATTAATGTTGAAATTATTGATAACGAATTGGCTAAGGTGAGTACTTTGCAATAAAATCAAGTTCATCTATGAATTGAGCTTTCATCAGGAAAAAAATGAATTCTCATGCATATCATATTTATTAAAGCGCCTTTCGTTTATCACTCTGGGCTGGTACGGGCTTATTGTTTCTTGCAAAATTCTACGTTGGCCCTTATAACCGTATAAGGGCCAAGGTAGAATTTTGCGCATCGTAACGAGCAATAGAACAAGAAATAATAAGCCCGTACCAGCCCAGAGTGATAAACTAAAGGCACTCTAACTGCTACTTTTTTCGATTTCTCGACACTTCACCCTTCCGCACCGTATTACCTAATATTTATAATGTTTTAAGGTTTATGCCATCTGTAATAAAGGCGAGAGTGACTTCAGAGAGTACCCCGAGTTGCTCCGGCAGGCCGTATCACTTGCCCGAAAGATGCAGGATCCTCTGCTTGAGTATTCGCAACTGTGCACCGCTGATGAGGAGCTGCTGAGTTTGCGTTACCACACACTGCAGGTAATTACAAAAAAATAATTAAATAATGCACCACGTAATGGTTGATAAATTTAATTTTTCATAGGACCAAATTGGCAAGGAGGAGTTGCTGGAAAACCTCTACCTAGAATTCGTTAATAGAACCAATGAGGTTGGTGTGGATGTGAATTTGGCCGTGCAACAAGCACACAAGTGTCATCTAATACAGTTCATTTGTGGATTAGGGCCTAGAAAGGGTCAGGCTTTACTCAGAGTGCTTAAGCAGACCAATCAGAGGCTCGAAAATCGTACTCAGCTGGTTACAGCGTGCCACATGGGGCCAAAAGTATTTATAAACTGTTCTGGGTTTATAAAAATCGATACAAATAGTTTGGGAGATAGGTAAGTTTTTGTCATATTATCGCTAATATAAAACGTTGATTCGCAGTATAAGCAATTCCATAGTCAAGTTATTTGAAAACTCACTTATTAAGTATAAATCATGAAATTAAATTAATTGGAGGGTTTAAACATACAGGGTGCGGCCGAAATAACTCATATTTAACCTTTCAGCGGTCGCGCTTTTGTTTAAAACACTGACGGTCGCACCCGGTCTGCCGTTCCGGGTTTCAAGATCGGTATTTTTATTATGTGTAACAAATAAGTAAATGATGTAAAGCAGTTCATAATCTATTAATTAAGATAAACAATCTTAACAGAATAGACATTCTTATACAAATAATAACAATACTACTAAAATGGTACAAAAAACTGCTGCTAAAAATCGCGCTGTGTGAGATCGGACTGCGATTTTTAGTTCTTGCAGCGCCTGCTGAAGGCTTAAAAGAATTGAAAACAATTGGTACGAGGTATCACCAAAAACTTTTTACTTCTTAAATGTATATAAAATTTACATTTTTACACTAAGGCTTAATAATTATACCGTCCAATTGGCGGTCGATTCATATTTCAAGACGTTTTGGAAGCTATAATTTTATTTTATCTTAGTGTACAAAAAACTTAAAAAGGAATTTCTCCCGATATGTTAGTAAAAGTAATAAAAAATTTAAATAAAACGTTTTGACTGTCAAGGCCACCATTTGGATAATAATATCTGGACCGTATATTTTAGTAGAAAATTAAATTAAAAATAATTGTTGAACAGTACAGAGGCGTACGTGGAGATTTTGGATGGTTCACGAGTACACCCGGAAACCTATGAGTGGGCTCGCAAAATGGCAGTAGATGCTCTCGAATATGACGATGATGAAGGCGCTAATCCGGCAGGCGCTTTAGAGGAAATATTGGAGGCACCTGAAAGGCTGAAAGATCTCGATTTGGACGCATTTGCGGAAGAGTTGGAGCGACAGGGATTTGGTAAAATTTAACACATAAATTCAGTTACGGTTAAATAACTGATATATTCGTTTATAGGTAACAAAAGTATCACTCTTTATGATATAAGAGCGGAACTTAACTCGCGCTACAAAGACCTACGGACACCATTTGTGTCTGCTGTCGCGGAGGAGTTGTTCGATATGCTTACAAAAGAATCGCCAGACACTTTTTATATTGGGAAAATGCTTACTGCAACAGTGGTGGGCATTTCCCGGAGGAAACCGCAGGGCGAGCAGTTGGATCAAGCTAATCCTGTGAGGAATGACGAAACAGGGTTGTGGCAGTGTCCTTTCTGTTTGAAAAACGATTTCCCTGAGTTGTCTGATGTGTGGAATCATTTTGATGCTGGTTCATGTTGTGGACAAGCTACTGGAGTCAAACTCAGACTTGATAATGGCATTTCAGGTAAATTATTATCCATTTTTAGCAACTTTTATTTGTGGTAATTAGTCAATTTCTAATTATTCTGGGTGGTATTGGTAATATTTTTTTTGTAATGAGCAAATAGATTGTAAGAATGTACAAATACTGATCATTTTGATATGTAGGATATATCCACATAAAAAATTTGAGTGATAAACATGTGGCCAATCCGGAAGATCGAGTGGGAATTGGTCAACTAATCCATTGTCGAATTACTAAAATTGATGTGGAGAGATACTCAGTGGACTGTACATCCAAGTCAAGTGATTTGGCTGATAAAAATCATGAATGGAGGTAAAATACATATTTAAAAGGATTGATAAAATGATTATTACTTTGAAATATTGGATTGTTAAGGCAAAGTGTAACTGAAGTGTAATAAAAAACAGATGCCTTAACAATCCAATATTTAAATAAATATTTATTGTATTGGGAAAATTAAAAAAGATGTTATCAAATGTTCTCAATAGGCCCACCAAAGATCCTTACTATGATCAAGAACACGATGATAAAGACGTGCGAGCGGAGCAGGATGCAAAACGAGTTAAACAGAAGCAGACCTACATTAAAAGAGTAATTGTACACCCTTCATTTCACAATATTTCATTTATGGAGGCTGAGAAGGTGATGTCGAACATGGACCAAGGTGAGGTGATCATTAGGCCTTCCAGTAAAGGTGCTGATCATCTGACGATAACGTGGAAAGTCGCCGATAATATTTATCAGCATATCGATGTTAGGGAGGAAGGTTTGTGATATATATTTTGTAGCTGGTTTTAAGTAAATTAATTATGTGTTTTTTTTGTGTATAGGTAAAGTCAACGCATTTTCATTGGGCTCATCGCTGCTGATTGGCGGCGAGGAGTTTGAGGATCTGGATGAAATAATCGCGCGACACGTAACGCCCATGGCAGCGCACGCGCGTGATATCATCTACTTCCGGTACTACCACGACACTGAGGGTGGGCACAAGGATAAAGCGGATGAGTTTTTGAAGGAAGAGCGTAAGAAGAACAGTTCGAAGATCCATTATATCATCAGTGCTTCAAAAGTAAGTAATTTATGCCCATTTAGACTGATGATACTATTAAATTAAACATTAGTGGAATAATTATATCATCAGTGCTTCAAAATGAAGTAATTTATGGTCAGTTTAGCCTCATGATCTAATAAATTAAATATTAGCGGAATAATTATATCATCAGTGCTTCAAAATTAAGTAATTTGTGGCTATTTAGACTGATGATCTAGTAAATTAAACATTAGTGGATAAAACGTTAGTGGAATAATTATATTCAAGTGTATTTAATTACCCTCATTCCCTATTTAGAATTAGATTCGTGAAATTTACAAAATTGATCCTCTGGGATTGATATCCCGCTTGTATTTTCACCTCCAAAAAATAATAAATGTTGCTGTTGCAACTCCTGAAAATAATTGTAAACTTTAATTTTAATTTATTTCAGAATTACCCAGGAAAATTCCTCCTCTCATACCTACCTCGCAACAAAGTGCGCCACGAGTTCGTCACCGTTACACCAGATGGGTTTCGATTTAGAGGTCAAATGTTCGACAGCATCGCGAATCTCTTCAAGTGGTTCAAGGAGCACTTTAGGGATCCCATTCCGGGTGGACAAACACCGGGTACTCCAAGGGCACATTCGAGGCCAACATACGGGAACACTGCGACACCTAGTTACGGAAGTAAGTATCTAATTTGGGGAATTTCTTGCAAATGAATTTACATCCTGTACATCTAAGCTATAACATAGATGTGAATAATTATTAAGTAATGTTCTGTTCACTTCTCAGTTGGATCGACAAAACGAAATCTGCTAATCAATACTCCTTATTTTAGATATGAACTCTGAGGCTATCCAACGTGTTGCCCAAAACCTTCCAAGTCACATGATGCAGACACTGTCAGCCGTAGCCAACCAAACGCCGCACTATCCCCAAACACCAGGAGCGTACGGCGCGAACAATTATGTAAATACTGTAAGTTTCATTTATTTTTTTGTACAAGCGTGAAAGTACTAATGTTATTATTTCTAGCCTTACACACCAAGTGGCCAAACTCCATTCATGACTCCATACCAAACTCCTCACGCGCAACAGACGCCCCGGTATGGTCAACAAACCCCATCGCAACACATGCCCAGCACGGCGCCGCATATGAACGGACCGTTTTTGCACCCTGGTGCGGTTACGCCGTCACAACGGACGCCTAGGTATGGCAATCCAATGCCGACAGCGTCGCCGATGACACAATCATCGCCTCATCCGAGTGTACACGGACGGGGTTATGGAGATCACGGCAAAGGTAATTCGAATCAATAAATATCTGAAAATAAAATTAATTTCTTAATTTATTTCCAGGTTCCAAAGCGTATCCTTCTGAGTCACCACGTAGTTACAGCGGTGATCACAGAAACTATTCTGGCGGTGGAGGTGCGGATGGTAGGTCGTCCAGGAATTACGCAGCGCATAATGAGAATATGGATTGGCAGAAGGCGGCGGAAGCGTGGGCTAGGAATAAGGGAGGACGTGATGGAGGTAAGGATTATATATATATATATATATATATATATATATATATATATATATATATATATATATATATATCCGCAGGCCTTTTCTGCCGCAGTGTGGTGTAAAGATATTTATTTAATAACACAGCTTAATTATTTCTATCACATTTTTAATCTGTAAATAACTTCAATATTCTATTCTCTCTTTATAGGTACACCTCGCAGTGATACTAGTCGAAGTACTCCACGCTCCCAAGGACAACGTACGCCGCGTTTCAGTGAAGACATTCGTGGAGACCTGGAGCGTTCACGCATGAAGAACGTGGGGAAGAGTCCTCGGTCAGCCAGGAGCACGCCCCGCACCAACACATCCCCGCACTCAATGTCACTAGGCGACGCAACGCCGCTCTACGACGAGAACATTTAACCCCCCTAGCTCTAGTTTAAATTAGCCTCTTATTAAATAAGTTCACTTAAACACTACCTTCCATTTAACAGAATAGTCATAAACATGTATCTTGCTCCCGTTCCCATAAGGAATTTGACTGGATTTACTAAGTTTTTATAGGGATACAATTCTTATTTTGTTCATAACTACACATGTTAATACGTTTTAAATATTTTTGTCATATGACCAAGTGATTTTTCTATACTGCTGGAAATGATTATGAAACAACTCTTTGTAATCGTGTTAAAAATTAAGCAATAAATGAATTATTTGATTTTGTAACTAATTGTTTAATTTAAAAGAAAAACTCCCGTTGTACCGCCTTACAGATCATGTGATCCTGATCCAAGATTTATTTTTCAGCGTCAAACAGACAACGCGGGGCATACAAAATATCTCCTCGACCATCATAAGAATATCACGATGTTCGAGGAGGTACAAGTTTAATTATCCGGAGCAAAATAAGGCGAATTTTGCGCCGTCTACTCCTGACACGATGGGCGCGCAGTTACCTCCTCGCACATCATGTGATGCTGATACAAGATTCAAATTTCTTGACCCTTCTGGTTATAAAATGTTCGGAAATCTTCAATTTTCGACCAAAAAGGATGAAATTCTTGGGAGTCTTTGAATCATGAAATTTTAAAAAATCGTCAAATCTAGTCGAAAATGCTTGTAAAGTCTCCGCAGAACGTCAAAACGTTGGAATATGATGTAAAAATCCCAAGAATTTCACGCTTTTTGGTCGAAAATTGAAGATTTCTGAACACTTTACAACCAGAAGGGGGGAGTCTTTGGATCACGAAATTTTAAAAAATCGTCAAATCTGGTTGAAAATGCTTGTAAAGTCTCCGCAGAACGTCAAAACGTTGGAATATGAAGTAAAAATCCCAAGAATTTCACGCTTTTTGGTCGAAAATTGAAGATTTCCGAGCACTTTACAACCAGAAGGGGGGAGTCTTTGAATCATGAAATTTTAAAAATCGTCAAATCTAGTGGAAAATGCTTGTAAAGTCTCCGCAGAACGTCAAAACGTTGGAATATGAAGTAAAAATCCCAAGAATTTCACGCTTTTTGGTCGAAAATTCAAGATTTCTGAGCACTTTAAAACCAGAAGGGGGGAGTCTTTGGATCATGAAATTTTAAAAATCGTCAAATCTAGTCGAAAATGCTTGTAAAGTCTCCGCAGAACGTCAAAACGTTGGAATATGATGTAAAAATCCCAAGAATTTCACGCTTTTTGGTCGAAAATTGAAGATTTCTGAGCACTTTACAACCAGAAGGGGGGAGTCTTTGGATCACGAAATTTTAAAAAATCGTCAAATCTGGTTGAAAATGCTTGTAAAGTCTCCGCAGAACGTCAAAACGTTGGAATATGAAGTAAAAATCCCAAGAATTTCACGCTTTTTGGTCGAAAATTGAAGATTTCTGAGCACTTTACAACCAGAAGGGGGGAGTCTTTGGATCATGAAATTTTAAAAAATCGTCAAATCGCGTCGAAAATACGTGTAAAGTCTCCGCAGAACGTCAAAACGTTGGAATATGAAGTAAAAATCCCAAGAATTTCACGCTTTTTGGTCGAAAATTGAAGATTTCTGAGCACTTTACAACCAGAAGGGGGGAGTCTTTAAATCATGAAATTTTAAAAAATCGTCAAATCTAGTCGAAAATGCTTGTAAAGTCTCCGCAGAACGTCAAAACGTTGGAATATGAAGTAAAAATCCCAAGAATTTCACGCTTTTTGGTCGAAAATTGAAGATTTCTGAGCACTTTACAACCAGAAGGGGGGAGTCTTTGGATCATGAAATTTTAAAAAATCGTCAAATCTGGTTGAAAATGCTTGTAAAGTCTCCGCAGAACGTCAAAACGTTGGAATATGAAGTAAAAATCCCAAGAATTTCACGCTTTTTGGTCGAAAATTGAAGATTTCTGAGCACTTTAAAACCAGAAGGGGGGAGTCTTTGGATCATGAAATTTTAAAAAATCGTCAAATCTGGTTGAAAATGCTTGTAAAGTCTCCGCAGAACGTCAAAACGTTGGAATATGAAGTAAAAATCCCAAGAATTTCACGCTTTTTGGTCGAAAATTGAAGATTTCTGAGCACTTTACAACCAGAAGGGGGGAGTCTTTAAATCATGAAATTTTAAAAAATCGTCAAATCTAGTCGAAAATGCTTGTAAAGTCTCCGCAGAACGTCAAAACGTTGGAATATGAAGTAAAAATCCCAAGAATTTCACGCTTTTTGGTCGAAAATTGAAGATTTCTGAGCACTTTAAAACCAGAAGGGGGGAGTCTTTGGATCATGAAATTTTAAAAATCGTCAAATCTAGTCGAAAATGCTTGTAAAGTCTCCGCAGAACGTCAAAACGTTGGAATATGATGTAAAAATCCCAAGAATTTCACGCTTTTTGGTCGAAAATTGAAGATTTCTGAGCACTTTACAACCAGAAGGGGGGAGTCTTTGGATCACGAAATTTTAAAAAATCGTCAAATCTGGTTGAAAATGCTTGTAAAGTCTCCGCAGAACGTCAAAACGTTGGAATATGAAGTAAAAATCCCAAGAATTTCACGCTTTTTGGTCGAAAATTGAAGATTTCTGAGCACTTTACAACCAGAAGGGGGGAGTCTTTGGATCATGAAATTTTAAAAAATCGTCAAATCTGGTTGAAAATGCTTGTAAAGTCTCCGCAGAACGTCAAAACGTTGGAATATGAAGTAAAAATCCCAAGAATTTCACGCTTTTTGGTCGAAAATTGAAGATTTCTGAGCACTTTAAAACCAGAAGGGGGGAGTCTTTGGATCATGAAATTTTAAAAAATCGTCAAATCTGGTTGAAAATGCTTGTAAAGTCTCCGCAGAACGTCAAAACGTTGGAATATGAAGTAAAAATCCCAAGAATTTCACGCTTTTTGGTCGAAAATTGAAGATTTCTGAGCACTTTACAACCAGAAGGGGGGAGTCTTTAAATCATGAAATTTTAAAAAATCGTCAAATCTAGTCGAAAATGCTTGTAAAGTCTCCGCAGAACGTCAAAACGTTGGAATATGAAGTAAAAATCCCAAGAATTTCACGCTTTTTGGTCGAAAATTGAAGATTTCTGAGCACTTTAAAACCAGAAGGGGGGAGTCTTTGGATCATGAAATTTTAAAAAATCGTCAAATCTGGTTGAAAATGCTTGTAAAGTCTCCGCAGAACGTCAAAACGTTGGAATATGAAGTAAAAATCCCAAGAATTTCACGCTTTTTGGTCGAAAATTGAAGATTTCTGAGCACTTTACAACCAGAAGGGGGGAGTCTTTAAATCATGAAATTTTAAAAAATCGTCAAATCTAGTCGAAAATGCTTGTAAAGTCTCCGCAGAACGTCAAAACGTTGGAATATGAAGTAAAAATCCCAAGAATTTCACGCTTTTTGGTCGAAAATTGAAGATTTCCGAGCACTTTACAACCAGAAGGGGGGAGTCTTTGAATCATGAAATTTTAAAAATCGTCAAATCTAGTGGAAAATGCTTGTAAAGTCTCCGCAGAACGTCAAAACGTTGGAATATGAAGTAAAAATCCCAAGAATTTCACGCTTTTTGGTCGAAAATTCAAGATTTCTGAGCACTTTAAAACCAGAAGGGGGGAGTCTTTGGATCATGAAATTTTAAAAATCGTCAAATCTAGTTGAAAATGCTTGTAAAGTCTCTGCAGAACGTCAAAACGTTGGAATATGAAGTAAAAATCCCAAGAATTTCACGCTTTTTGGTCGAAAATTGAAGATTTCTGAGCACTTTACAACCAGAAGGGGGGAGTCTTTGGATCATGAAATTTTAAAAAATCGTCAAATCGCGTCGAAAATACGTGTAAAGTCTCCGCAGAACGTCAAAACGTTGGAATATGAAGTAAAAATCCCAAGAATTTCACGCTTTTTGGTCGAAAATTGAAGATTTCTGAGCACTTTACAACCAGAAGGGGGGAGTCTTTGGATCATGAAATTTTAAAAAATCGTCAAATCTGGTTGAAAATGCTTGTAAAGTCTCCGCAGAACGTCAAAACGTTGGAATATGAAGTAAAAATCCCAAGAATTTCACGCTTTTTGGTCGAAAATTGAAGATTTCTGAGCACTTTACAACCAGAAGGGGGGAGTCTTTGGATCATGAAATTTTAAAAAATCGTCAAATCTGGTTGAAAATGCTTGTAAAGTCTCCGCAGAACGTCAAAACGTTGGAATATGAAGTAAAAATCCCAAGAATTTCACGCTTTTTGGTCGAAAATTGAAGATTTCTGAGCACTTTACAACCAGAAGGGGGGAGTCTTTGGATCATGAAATTTTAAAAAATCGTCAAATCTGGTTGAAAATGCTTGTAAAGTCTCCGCAGAACGTCAAAACGTTGGAATATGAAGTAAAAATCCCAAGAATTTCACGCTTTTTGGTCGAAAATTGAAGATTTCTGAGCACTTTACAACCAGAAGGGGGGAGTCTTTGGATCATGAAATTTTAAAAAATCGTCAAATCGCGTCGAAAATACGTGTAAAGTCTCCGCAGAACGTCAAAACGTTGGAATATGAAGTAAAAATCCCAAGAATTTCACGCTTTTTGGTCGAAAATTGAAGATTTCTGAGCACTTTACAACCAGAAGGGGGGAGTCTTTGGATCATGAAATTTTAAAAAATCGTCAAATCTGGTTGAAAATGCTTGTAAAGTCTCCGCAGAACGTCAAAACGTTGGAATATGAAGTAAAAATCCCAAGAATTTCACGCTTTTTGGTCGAAAATTGAAGATTTCTGAGCACTTTACAACCAGAAGGGGGGAGTCTTTGGATCATGAAATTTTAAAAAATCGTCAAATCTGGTTGAAAATGCTTGTAAAGTCTCCGCAGAACGTCAAAACGTTGGAATATGAAGTAAAAATCCCAAGAATTTCACGCTTTTTGGTCGAAAATTGAAGATTTCTGAGCACTTTACAACCAGAAGGGGGGAGTCTTTGGATCATGAAATTTTAAAAAATCGTCAAATCGCGTCGAAAATACGTGTAAAGTCTCCGCAGAACGTCAAAACGTTGGAATATGAAGTAAAAATCCCAAGAATTTCACGCTTTTTGGTCGAAAATTGAAGATTTCTGAGCACTTTAAAACCAGAAGGGAGTCTTTGGATCATGAAATTTTAAAAAATCGTCAAATCGCGTCGAAAATACGTGTAAAGTCTCCGCAGAACGTCAAAACGTTGGAATATGAAGTAAAAATCCCAAGAATTTCACGCTTTTTGGTCGAAAATTGAAGATTTCTGAGCACTTTAAAACCAGAAGGGGGGAGTCTTTGGATCATGAAATTTTAAAAAATCGTCAAATCGCGTCGAAAATACGTGTAAAGTCTCCGCAGAACGTCAAAACGTTGGAATATGAAGTAAAAATCCCAAGAATTTCACGCTTTTTGGTCGAAAATTGAAGATTTCTGAGCACTTTACAACCAGAAGGGGGGAGTCTTTGGATCATGAAATTTTAAAAAATCGTCAAATCTGGTTGAAAATGCTTGTAAAGTCTCCGCAGAACGTCAAAACGTTGGAATATGAAGTAAAAATCCCAAGAATTTCACGCTTTTTGGTCGAAAATTGAAGATTTCTGAGCACTTTAAAACCAGAAGGGGGGAGTCTTTGGATCATGAAATTTTAAAAAATCGTCAAATCTGGTTGAAAATGCTTGTAAAGTCTCCGCAGAACGTCAAAACGTTGGAATATGAAGTAAAAAGCCCAAGAATTTCACGCTTTTTGGTCGAAAATTGAAGATTTCTGAGCACTTTAAAACCAGAAGGGGGGAGTCTTTGGATCATGAAATTTTAAAAATCGTCAAATCTAGTCGAAAATGCTTGTAAAGTCTCCGCAGAACGTCAAAACGTTGGAATATGAAGTAAAAATCCCAAGAATTTCACGCTTTTTGGTCGAAAATTGAAGATTTCTGAGCACTTTAAAACCAGAAGGGGGGAGTCTTTGGATCATGAAATTTTAAAAAATCGTCAAATCGCGTCGAAAATGCTTGTAAAGTCTCCGCAGAACGTCAAAACGTTGGAATATGAAGTAAAAATCCCAAGAATTTCACGCTTTTTGGTCGAAAATTGAAGATTTCTGAGCACTTTAAAACCAGAAGGGGGGAGTCTTTGGATCATGAAATTTTAAAAAATCGTCAAATCGCGTCGAAAATACGTGTAAAGTCTCCGCAGAACGTCAAAACGTTGGAATATGAAGTAAAAATCCCAAGAATTTCACGCTTTTTGGTCGAAAATTGAAGATTTCTGAGCACTTTAAAACCAGAAGGGAGTCTTTGGATCATGAAATTTTAAAAAATCGTCAAATCGCGTCGAAAATACGTGTAAAGTCTCCGCAGAACGTCAAAACGTTGGAATATGAAGTAAAAATCCCAAGAATTTCACGCTTTTTGGTCGAAAATTGAAGATTTCTGAGCACTTTAAAACCAGAAGGGGGGAGTCTTTGGATCATGAAATTTTAAAAATCGTCAAATCTAGTCGAAAATGCTTGTAAAGTCTCCGCAGAACGTCAAAACGTTGGAATATGAAGTAAAAATCCCAAGAATTTCACGCTTTTTGGTCGAAAATTGAAGATTTCTGAGCACTTTAAAACCAGAAGGGGGGAGTCTTTGGATCATGAAATTTTAAAAAATCGTCAAATCGCGTCGAAAATGCTTGTAAAGTCTCCGCAGAACGTCAAAACGTTGGAATATGAAGTAAAAATCCCAAGAATTTCACGCTTTTTGGTCGAAAATTGAAGATTTCTGAGCACTTTAAAACCATAAGGGGGGAGTCTTTGGAGCATGAAAATTTTAAAAATCGTCAAATCTAGTCGAAAATGCTTGTAAAGTCTCCGCAGAATGTCAAAACGTTGGAATATGAAGTAAAAATCCCAAGAATTTCACGCTTTTTGGTCGAAAATTGAAGATTTCTGAGCACTTTACAACCATAAGGGGGGAGTACATGGATCATGAAATTTTAAAGAAACTTTAATTTTCGACCAAAAAGCGTTAAATTCTTGAAATGTTTACACCATATTCCAATGTTTTGACGTTCTGCGGAGAATTTACACGCATTTTCGAACTAATTTGACGATTTTTTAAAATTTCTTGACCCATATACTGTTATGATTATAAAATTTTAAAAATTGTTCAATTTGTGACTAAAACAGCCCAAATTTGCCTCCGACGTTAAAAATAATATGGAAATTGATTATGCAAAATTACAGAACGATCGCGAAGAAAAAAATTTCGAGCTCAAAAATTTAGAAGGTTAACCCCTTTGGATTTTTGACGATTTTGGCCATTTTTTAGATTTCTTCTAAACGTTGCATATACTCTATAACGAGCATAAGAAACAATAATTAGTGAGTTTCAATGGTCTTAGGCTGCTAGTTTTTCAGTTATGACTCCTGGAAAACTGGATGGTTCACTAGGCTTGAACCCGAACTACGAGGCTAATAAGCCAATAAGTTATAGACCAAAAGAGCCCAAATTTGCCTCCGACGTTAAAAATAATATGGAAATTGATTATGCAAAATTACAGATCGATCGCGAAGATAAAAATTTCGAGCTCAAAAATTTTGAAGGTTAACCCCTTTGGATTTTTGACGATTTTGGCCATTTTTTAGATTTCCTCTAAACTTTGCATATACAATATAACGAGCGTAAGAACGTTTTGACGTTCTGCGGAGACTTTACAAGCATTTTCGACTAGATTTGACGATTTTTAAAATTTTCATGCTCCAAAGACTCCCCCCTTATGGTTTTAAAGTGCTCAGAAATCTTCAATTTTCGACCAAAAAGCGTGAAATTCTTGGGATTTTTACTTCATATTCCAACGTTTTGACATTCTGCGGAGACTTTACAAGCATTTTCGACTAGATTTGACGATTTTTTAAAATTTCATGCTCCAAAGACTCCCCCCTTATGGTTGTAAAGTACTGAGAAATCTTCAATTTTCGACCAAAAAGCGTGAAATTCTTGGGATTTTTACTTCATATTCCAACGTTTTGACGTTCTGCGGAGACTTTACAAGCATTTTCGACTAGATTTGACGATTTTTAAAATTTCATGATTCAAAGACTCCCCCCTTCTGGTTGTAAAGTGCTCAGAAATCTTCACTTTTCGACCAAAAAGCGTGAAATTCTTGGGATTTTTACTTCATATTCCAACGTTTTGATGTTCTGCGGAGACTTTACAAGCATTTTCGACTAGATTTGACGATTTTTAAAATTTCATGATCCAAAGACTCCCCCCTTCTGGTTGTAAAGTGCTCAGAAATCTTCAATTTTCGACCAAAAAGCGTGAAATTCTTGGGATTTTTACTTCATATTCCAACGTTTTGACGTTCTGCGGAGACTTTACACGTATTTTCGACGCGATTTGACGATTTTTTAAAATTTCATGATCCAAAGACTCCCCCCTTCTGGTTGTAAAGTGCTCAGAAATCTTCAATTTTCGACCAAAAAGCGTGAAATTCTTGGGATTTTTACTTCATATTCCAACGTTTTGACGTTCTGCGGAGACTTTACAAGCATTTTCAACCAGATTTGACGATTTTTTAAAATTTCATGATCCAAAGACTCCCCCCTTCTGGTTGTAAAGTGCTCAGAAATCTTCACTTTTCGACCAAAAAGCGTGAAATTCTTGGGATTTTTACTTCATATTCCAACGTTTTGATGTTCTGCGGAGACTTTACAAGCATTTTCGACTAGATTTGACGATTTTTAAAATTTCATGATCCAAAGACTCCCCCCTTCTGGTTGTAAAGTGCTCAGAAATCTTCAATTTTCGACCAAAAAGCGTGAAATTCTTGGAATTTTTACTTCATATTCCAACGTTTTGACGTTCTGCGGAGACTTTACAAGCATTTTCGACGCGATTTGACGATTTTTAAAATTTCATGATCCAAAGACTCCCCCCTTCTGGTTGTAAAGTGCTCAGAAATCTTCAATTTTCGACCAAAAAGCGTGAAATTCTTGGGATTTTTACTTCATATTCCAACGTTTTGACGTTCTGCGGAGACTTTACAAGCATTTTCGACTAGATTTGACGATTTTTAAAATTTCATGATCCAAAGACTCCCCCCTTCTGGTTTTAAAGTGCTCAGAAATCTTCAATTTTCGACCAAAAAGCATGAAATTCTTGGGATTTTTACTTCATATTCCAACGTTTTGACGTTCTGCGGAGACTTTACAAGCATTTTCGACGCGATTTGACGATTTTTAAAATTTCATGATCCAAAGACTCCCCCCTTCTGGTTGTAAAGTGCTCAGAAATCTTCAATTTTCGACCAAAAAGCGTGAAATTCTTGGGATTTTTACTTCATATTCCAACGTTTTGACGTTCTGCGGAGACTTTACAAGTATTTTCAACTAGATTTGACGATTTTTTAAAATTTCATGATCCAAAGACTCCCCCCTTCTGGTTGTAAACTGCTCGGAAATCTTATATAAAAATTTATATATATACATAAATAATATATTTATGTATATATATGTGTGTATGTGTGTGTGTGAACGGAAAATTCCACGATTTTGCACTTTCACGCAATTCACGTATTTTTCACCGAAATCGGTCAAAAATTTAAGGATTTTTAAGATTTATGGTCACTGTACTCCCCCCTTCTTACCATAAATCTTAAATTTTTCTTAAATTTTTGACCGAAATTGCTTAAAATTAGAGACGTCACGGCATCCGATTGAAAATGACAATAAAATTATGCGTTTCCAGGTTTTCTTTTTCGGGATTTTGATGGAAATTTCATTCGGATGCCGTGACGTCACGTATTTTTCACGGATTTCGGCCAAAAATTCTTAAATTTTTGGCCGAAATCCGTGAAAAATACGTAACGACATGGCATCTATGATTAAAATGTTTAAACCATTTGAAACAAATTTGTGTGTTTTCAGGTGCACGATACATAAGATATTAAAACGATGGTTCCTTCTTGTAGAATTCCGTCTTTCAATATACCTGAATCATTGCTCGCCCAATATTAAACAAAGGTAAGACAACGTTCAAGTTTACTGACAAAACAGGAATTAAGGTGAAGAATGGCGGATCAGGAATGATATTGTTGAGATGCAATCTATAAAAATAAGAACATACATAAATTGTACAGAATATTAAAAGCTCGGCAAATAAAAAAAAACGCTAGATGCATATGACTGTATTAACTTAAGGCAGGATGCATGTGGCAGTATAACTTCACATGGTTGCTTAGTTCAAATGAACTACAGCTAATGGGGTGATTCGCACTACTGGTAGTAGTTCGCCTAGCTCATCTGACTAGGCGATTTGAACTATTGGTAGTAGTTCACCTTGGGGTTTTTACTTCATATTCCAACGTTTTGACGTTCTGCGGAGACTTTACAAGCATTTTCGACTAGATTTGACGATTTTTTAAAATTTCATGATCCAAAGACTCCCCTCTTCTGGTTGTAAAGTGCTCAGAAATCTTCAATTTTCGACCAAGAAGCGTGAAATTCTTGGGATTTTTACCTCATATTCCAACGTTTCCGACAAACGGTCCATTGGAAGTTTTACACTATGTCTTATCGTTTTCCCGGAAAAACAAAAAACTGACCAAAAGAGGTGATTTTGGTGTCAATTACAGGTTTTTTGGGCATAACTTTTTTATATTTGATGCTACAAAGATGATTCAAATTGCAAAGTTGTAGAGAATTTCAAGCCCGACAAACGGCCCATTGAAAGTTTTTCAGTATCTCTCATGGTTTTGCCGGAAAATACAAAAAACTGACCAAAAGACGTGATTTTGGTGTCAATTATCGGTTTTTCGGGCATAACTTTTTTATATTTGACGCTACAAAGATTATTCAAATTGCAAAGTTGTAGAGAATTTCACGCCCGACAAACGGCCCATTGGAAGTTTTTCACTATCTCTTATGGTTTTCCCGGAAAATACAAAAAACTGACCAAAAGAGGTGATTTTGGTGTCAATTACAGGTTTTTTGGGCATAACTTTTTTATATTTGATGCTACAAAGATGATTCAAATTGTAAAGTTGTAGAGAATTTCAAGCCCGACAAACGGCCCATTGAAAGTTTTTCAGTATCTCTCATGGTTTTCCCGGAAAATACAAAAAACTGATCAAAAGACGTGATTTTGTTGTCAATTATCGGTTTTTCGGGCATAACTTTTTTATATTTGACGCTACAAAGATGATTCAAATTGCAAAGTTGTAGAGAATTTCACGCCCGACAAACGGCCCATTGGAAGTTTTTCACTATCTCCTATCGTTTTCCCGGGAAATACAAAAAACTGACCAAAAGACGTGATTTTGGTGTCAATTACAGGTTTTTTGGGCATAACTTTTTTATATTTGATGCTACAAAGATGATTCAAATTTCAAAGTTATAGAGAATTTCAAGCCCGACAAACGGCCCATTGGAAGTTTTTCAATATCTCTTATCGTTTTCCCGGAAAATACAAAAAACTGACCAAAAGACGTGATTTTGGTGTAAATTACAGGTTTTTCGGGCATAACTTTTTTATATTTGATGCTACAAAGATGATTCAAATTGCAAAGTTGTAGAGAATTTCAAGCCCGACAAACGGCCCATTGAAAGTTTTTCAGTATCTCTCATGGTTTTCCCGGAAAATACAAAAAACTGACCAAAAGACGTGATTTTGGTGTCAATTATCGGTTTTTCCGGCATAACTTTTTTATATTTGACGCTACAAAGATGATTCAAATTGCAAAGTTGTAGAGAATTTCACGCCCGACAAACGGCCCATTGGAAGTTTTTCAATATCTCTTATCGTTTTCCCGGAAAATACAAAAAACTTATCAAAAGACGTGATTTGGGTGTCAATTACAGGTTTTTCGGGCATAACTTTTTTATATTTGATGCTACAAAGATGATTCAAATTGCAAAGTTGTAGAGAATTTCACGCCCGACAAACGGCCCATTGGAAGTTTTTCACTATCTCTTATCGTTTTCGCGGAAAATACAAAAAACTTACCAAAAGACGTGATTTTGGTGTCAATTATCGGTTTTTCGGGCATAACTTTTTTATATTTGATGCTACAAAGATGATTCAAATTGCAAAGTTGTAGAGAATTTCACGCCCGACAAACGGCCCATTGGAAGTTTTTCACTATCTCTTATCGTTTTCCCGGAAAATACAAAAAAACTGACCAAAAGACGTGATTTTGGTGTCAATTATCGGTTTTTCGGGCATAACTTTTTTATATTTGATGCTACAAAGATGATTCAAATTGCAAAGTTGTAGAGAATTTCACGCCCGACAAACGGTCCATTGGAAGTTTTTCACTATCTCTTATCGTTTTCCCGGAAAATACAAAAAACTGACCAAAAGACGTGATTTTGGTGTCACTTGCAGGTTTTTCGGGCATAACTTTTTTATATTTGAAGCTACAAAGATGATTCAAATTGCAAAGTTGTAGAGAATTTCACGCCCGACAAACGGCCCATTGGAAGTTTTTCACTATCTCCTATCGTTTTCCCGGAAAATACAAAAAACTGACTAAAACACGTGATTTTGGTGTCAATTCTCGGTTTTTCGGGCATAACTTTTTTATGTTTGAAGCTACAAAGATGATTCAAATTGCAAAGTTGTAGAGAATTTCACGCCCGACAAACGGCCCATTGGAAGTTTTTCACTATCTCTTATCGTTTTCCCGGAAAATACAAAAAAACTGACCAAAAGACGTGATTTTGGTGTCAATTATCGGTTTTTCGGGCATAACTTTTTTATATTTGATGCTACAAAGATGATTCAAATTGCAAAGTTGTAGAGAATTTCACGCCCGACAAACGGCCCATTGGAAGTTTTTCACTATCTTTTATCGTTTTCCCGGAAAATACAAAAAAACTGACCAAAAGACGTGATTTTGGTGTCAATTATCGGTTTTTCGGGCATAACTTTTTTATATTTGATGCTACAAAGATGATTCAAATTGCAAAGTTGTAGAGAATTTCACGCCCGACAAACGGCCCATTGGAAGTTTTTCACTATCTCTTATCGTTTTCCCGGAAAATACAAAAAACTGACCAAAAGACGTGATTTTGGTGTCAATTATCGGTTTTTCGGGCATAACTTTTTTATATTTGATGCTACAAAGATGATTCAAATTGCAAAGTTGTAGAGCATTTCACGCCCGACAAACGGCCCATTGGAAGTTTTTCACTATCTCTTATCGTTTTCCCGGAAAATACAAAAAACTGACCAAAAGACGTGATTTTGGTGTCAATTATCGGTTTTTCGGGCATAACTTTTTTATATTTGATGCTACAAAGATGATTCAAATTGCAAAGTTGTAGAGAATTTCACGCCCGACAAACGGCCCATTGGAAGTTTTTCACTATCTCTTATCGTTTTCCCGGAAAATACAAAAAACTGACCAAAAGACGTGATTTTGGTGTCAATTATCGGTTTTTCGGGCATAACTTTTTTATATTTGATGCTACAAAGATGATTCAAATTGCAAAGTTGTAGAGAATTTCACGCCCGACAAACGGCCCATTGGAAGTTTTTCACTATCTCCTATCGTTTTCCCGTAAAATACAAAAAACTGACCAAAAGACGTGATTTTGGTGTCAATTATCGGTTTTTCGGGCATAACTTTTTTATATTTGATGCTACAAAGATGATTCAAATTGCAAAGTTGTAGAGAATTTCACGCCCGACAAACGGCCCATTGGAAGTTTTTCACTATCTCTTATCGTTTTCCCGGAAAATACAAAAAACTGACCAAAAGACGTGATTTTGGTGTCAATTATCGGTTTTTCGGGCATAACTTTTTTATATTTGATGCTACAAAGATGATTCAAATTGCAAAGTTGTAGAGAATTTCACGCCCGACAAACGGCCCATTGGAAGTTTTTCACTATCTCCTATCGTTTTCCCGGAAAATACAAAAAACTGACCAAAAGACGTGATTTTGGTGTCAATTATCGGTTTTTCGGGCATAACTTTTTTATGTTTGAAGCTACAAAGATGATTCAAATTGCAAAGTTGTAGAGAATTTCACGCCCGACAAACGGCCCATTGGAAGTTTTTCACTATCTCTTATCGTTTTCCCGGAAAATACAAAAAACTGACCAAAAGACGTGATTTTGGTGTCAATTATCGGTTTTTCGGGCATAACTTTTTTATATTTGATGCTACAAAGATGATTCAAATTGCAAAGTTGTAGAGAATTTCACGCCCGACAAACGGCCCATTGGAAGTTTTTCACTATCTCCTATCGTTTTCCCGGAAAATACAAAAAACTGACTAAAACACGTGATTTTGGTGTCAATTATCGGTTTTTCGGGCATAACTTTTTTATGTTTGAAGCTACAAAGATGATTCAAATTGCAAAGTTGTAGAGAATTTCACTCCCGACAAACGGCCCATTGGAAGTTTTTCACTATCTCTTATCGTTTTCCCGGAAAATACAAAAAAACTGACCAAAAGACGTGATTTTGGTGTCAATTATCGGTTTTTCGGGCATAACTTTTTTATATTTGATGCTACAAAGATGATTCAAATTGCAAAGTTGTAGAGAATTTCACGCCCGACAAACGGCCCATTGGAAGTTTTTCACTATCTCTTATCGTTTTCGCGGAAAATACAAAAAACTTACCAAAAGACGTGATTTTGGTGTCAATTATCGGTTTTTCGGGCATAACATTTTTATATTTGATGCTACAAAGATGATTCAAATTGCAAAGTTGTAGAGAATTTCAAGCCCGACAAAGGGCCCATTGGAAGTTTTTCACTATCTCTTATCGTATTCCCGGAAAATACAAAAAACTGATCAAAAGACGTGATTTTGGTGTCAATTACAGGTTTTTCGGGCATAACTTTTTTATATTTGATGCTACAAAGATGATTCAAATTGCAAAGTTGTAGAGAATTTCAAGCCCGACAAACGGCCCATTGGAAGTTTTTCACTATCTCTCATGGTTTTCCCGGAAAATACAAAAAACTGACCAAAAGACGTGATTTTGGTGTCAATTACAGGTTTTTCGGGCATAACTTTTTTATATTTGATGCTACAAAGATGATTCAAATTGCAAAGTTGTAGAGAATTTCACGCCCGACAAACGGCCCATTGGAAGTTTTTCAGTATCTCTTACCGTTTTCCCGGAAAATACAAAAAACTGACCAAAAGACGTGAATTTGGTGTCAATTACAGGTTTTTCGGGCATAACTTTTTTATATTTGATGCTACAAAGATGATTCAAATTGCAAAGTTGTAGAGAATTTTAAGCCCGACAAACGGCCCATTGGAAGTTTTTCAGTATCTCTTATCGTTTTCCCGGAAAATACAAAAAACTTATCAAAAGACGTGATTTTGGTGTCAATTACAGGTTTTTCGGGCATAACTTTTTTATATATGATGCTACAAAGATGATTCAAATTGCAAAGTTGTAGAGAATTTCAAGCCCGACAAACGGCCCATTGGAAGTTTTTCACTATCTCTCATGGTTTTCCCGGAAAATACAAAAAACTGACCAAAAGACGTGATTTTGGTGTCAATTATCGGTTTTTCGGGCATAACTTTTTTATATTTGATGCTACAAAGATGATTCAAATTGCAAAGTTGTAGAGAATTTCAAGCCCGACAAACAGCCCATTGGAAGTTTTTCACTATCTCCTATCGTTTTCCCGGGAAATACAAAAAACTGACCAAAAGACGTGATTTTGGTGTCAATTACAGGTTTTTCGGGCATAACTTTTTTATATATGATGCTACAAAGATGATTCAAATTGCAAAGTTGTAGAGAATTTCAAGCCCGACAAACGGCCCATTGGAAGTTTTTCACTATCTCTCATGGTTTTCCCGGAAAATACAAAAAACTGACCAAAAGACGTGATTTTGGTGTCAATTATCGGTTTTTCGGGCATAACTTTTTTATATTTGATGCTACAAAGATGATTCAAATTGCAAAGTTGTAGAGAATTTCAAGCCCGACAAACAGCCCATTGGAAGTTTTTCACTATCTCCTATCGTTTTCCCGGGAAATACAAAAAACTGACCAAAAGACGTGATTTTGGTGTCAATTACAAGTTTTTCGGGCATAACTTTTTTATATATGATGCTACAAAGATGATTCAAATTGCAAAGTTGTAGAGAATTTCAAGCCCGACAAACGGCCCATTGGAAGTTTTTCACTATCTCTCATGGTTTTCCCGGAAAATACAAAAAACTGACCAAAAGACGTGATTTTGGTGTCAATTATCGGTTTTTCGGGCATAACATTTTTATATTTGATGCTACAAAGATGATTCAAATTGCAAAGTTGTAGAGAATTTCAAGCCCGACAAACAGCCCATTGGAAGTTTTTCACTATCTCCTATCGTTTTCCCGGGAAATACAAAAAACTGACCAAAAGACGTGATTTTGGTGTCAATTACAGGTTTTTCGGGCATAACTTTTTTATATATGATGCTACAAAGATGATTCAAATTGCAAAGTTGTAGAGAATTTCAAGCCCGACAAACGGCCCATTGGAAGTTTTTCACTATCTCTCATGGTTTTCCCGGAAAATACAAAAAACTGACCAAAAGACGTGATTTTGGTGTCAATTATCGGTTTTTCGGGCATAACATTTTTATATTTGATGCTACAAAGATGATTCAAATTGCAAAGTTGTAGAGAATTTCAAGCCCGACAAACAGCCCATTGGAAGTTTTTCACTATCTCCTATCGTTTTCCCGGGAAATACAAAAAACTGACCAAAAGACGTGATTTTGGTGTCAATTACAGGTTTTTCGGGCATAACTTTTTTATATATGATGCTACAAAGATGATTCAAATTGCAAAGTTGTAGAGAATTTCACGCCCGACAAACGGCCCATTGGAAGTTTTTCAGTATCTCTTATCGTTTTCCTGGAAAATACAAAAAACTGACCAAAAGACGTGATTTTGGTGTCAATTATCGGTTTTTCGGGCATAACTTTTTTATATTTGATGCTACAAAGATGATTCAAATTGCAAAGTTGTAGAGAATTTCAAGCCCGACAAACAGCCCATTGGAAGTTTTTCACTATCTCCTATCGTTTTCCCGGGAAATACAAAAAACTGACCAAAAGACGTGATTTTGGTGTCAATTACAGGTTTTTCGGGCATAACTTTTTTATATATGATGCTACAAAGATGATTCAAATTGCAAAGTTGTAGAGAATTTCACGCCCGACAAACGGCCCATTGGAAGTTTTTCAGTATCTCTTATCGTTTTCCTGGAAAATACAAAAAACTGACCAAAAGACGTGATGTTGGTGTCAATTATCGGTTTTTCGGGCATAACATTTTTATATTTGATGCTACAAAGATGATTCAAATTGCAAAGTTGTAGAGAATTTCAAGCCCGACAAACAGCCCATTGGAAGTTTTTCACTATCTCCTATCGTTTTCCCGGGAAATACAAAAAACTGACCAAAAGACGTGATTTTGGTGTCAATTACAGGTTTTTCGGGCATAACTTTTTTATATATGATGCTACAAAGATGATTCAAATTGCAAAGTTGTAGAGAATTTCAAGCCCGACAAACGGCCCATTGGGAGTTTTTCACTATCTCTCATGGTTTTCCCGGAAAATACAAAAAACTGACCAAAAGACATGATTTTGGTGTCAATTATCGGTTTTTCGGGCATAACATTTTTATATTTGATGCTACAAAGATGATTCAAATTGCAAAGTTGTAGAGAATTTCACGCCCGACAAACGGCCCATTGGAAGTTTTTCACTATCTCCTATCGTTTTCCCGGGAAAAACAAAAAACTGACCAAAAGCCGTGATTTTGGTGTCAATTATTGGTTTTTCGGGCATAACTTTTTTATATATGATGCTACAAAGATGATTCAAATTGCAAAGTTGTAGAAAATTTCACGCCCGACAAACGGCCCATTGGAAGTTTTTCACTATCTCTTATCGTTTTCCCGGAAAATACAAAAAACTGACCAAAAGACGTGATTTTGGTGTCAATTACAGGTTTTTCGGGCATAACTTTTTTATATTTGATGCTACAAAGATGATTCAAATTGCAAGGTTGTAGAGAATTTCACGCCCGACAAACGGCCCATTGGAAGTTTTTCAGTATCTCTCATGGTTTTCGCGGAAAATACAAAAAACTGACCAAAAGACGTGATTTTGGTGTCAATTATCGGTTTTTCGGGCATAACATTTTTATATTTGATGCTACAAAGATGATTCAAATTGCAAAGTTTTAGAGAATTTCACGCCCGACAAACGGCCCATTGGAAGTTTTTCAGTATCTCTTACCGTTTTCCCGGAAAATACAAAAAACTGACCAAAAGACGTGATTTTGGTGTCAATTACAGGTTTTTCGGGCATAACTTTTTTATATTTGATGCTACAAAGATGATTCAAATTGCAAAGTTGTAGAGAATTTCACGCCCGACAAACGGCCCATTGGAAGTTTTTCACTATCTCCTATCGTTTTCCCGGGAAATACAAAAAACTGACCAAAAGCCGTGATTTTGGTGTCAATTATCGGTTTTTCGGGCATAACATTTTTATATTTGATGCTACAAAGATGATTCAAATTGCAAAGTTGTAGAGAATTTCACGCCCGACAAACGGCCCATTGGAAGTTTTTCACTATCTCTTATCGTTTTCCCGGAAAATAAAAAAAACTGTTCAAAAGGCGTGATTTTGGTGTCAATTATCGGTTTTTCGGGCATAACATTTTTATATTTGATGCTACAAAGATGATTCAAATTGCAAAGTTGTAGAGAATTTCACGCCCGACAAACGGCCCATTGGAAGTTTTTCACTATCTCTTATTGTTTTCCCGGAAAATACAAAAAACTGACCAAAAGACGTGATTTTGGTGTCAATTATCGGTTTTTCGGGCATAACTTTTTTATATTTGATGCTACAAAGATGATTCAAATTGCAAAGTTGTAGAGAATTTCACGCCCGACAAACGGCCCATTGGAAGTTTTTCAGTATCTCTCATGGTTTTCGCGGAAAATACAAAAAACTGACCAAAAGACGTGATTTTGGTGTCAATTATCGGTTTTTCGGGCATAACATTTTTATATTTGATGCTACAAAGATGATTCAAATTGCAAAGTTGTAGAAAATTTCACGCCCGACAAACGGCCCATTGGAAGTTTTTCACTATCTCCTATCGTTTTCCCGGGAAATACAAAAAACTGACCAAAAGACGTGATTTTGGTGTCAATTACAGGTTTTTCGGGCATAACTTTTTTATATTTGATGCTACAAAGATGATTCAAATTGCAAAGTTGTAGAGAATTTCACGCCCGACAAACGGCCCATTGGAAGTTTTTCACTATCTCCTATCGTTTTCCCGGGAAATACAAAAAACTGACCAAAAGCCGTGATTTTGGTGTCAATTATTGGTTTTTCGGGCATAACTTTTTTATATTTGATGCTACAAAGATGATTCAAATTGCAAAGTTGTAGAAAATTTCACGCCCGACAAACGGCCCATTGGAAGTTTTTCACTATCTCCTATCGTTTTCCCGGGAAATACAAAAAACTGACCAAAAGACGTGATTTTGGTGTCAATTACAGGTTTTTCGGGCATAACTTTTTTATATTTGATGCTACAAAGATGATTCAAATTGCAAAGTTGTAGAGAATTTCACGCCCGACAAACGGCCCATTGGAAGTTTTTCACTATCTCTTACCGTTTTCCCGGAAAATACAAAAAACTGTTCAAAAGACGTGATTTTGGTGTCAATTATCGGTTTTTCGGGCATAACTTTTTTATATTTGATGCTACAAAGATGATTCAAATTGCAAAGTTGTAGAGAATTTCAAGCCCGACAAACGGCCCATTGGAAGTTTTTCACTATCTCCTATCGTTTTCCAGGAAAATACAAAAAACTGACCAAAAGACGTGATTTTGGTGTCAATTACAGGTTTTTCGGGCATAACTTTTTTATATTTGATGCTACAAAGATGATTCAAATTGCAAAGTTGTAGAGAATTTCACGCCCGACAAACGGCCCATTGGAAGTTTTTCACTATCTCTTATCGTTTTCCCGGAAAATACAAAAAACTGACCAAAAGACGTGATTTTGGTGTCAATTATCGGTTTTTCGGGCATAACTTTTTTATATTTGATGCTACAAAGATGATTCAAATTGCAAAGTTGTAGAGAATTTCACGCCCGACAAACGGTCCATTGGAAGTTTTTCACTATCTCTTATCGTTTTCCCGGAAAATACAAAAAACTGATCAAAAGACGTGATTTTGGTGTCAATTATCGGTTTTTTGGGCATACCTTTTTTATATTTGATGCTACAAAGATGATTCAAATTGCAAAGTTGTAGAGAATTTCAAGCCCGACAAACGGCCCATTGGAAGTTTTTCACTATCTCTTATCGTTTTCCCGGAAAATACAAAAAACTGACCAAAAGACGTGATTTTGGTGTCAATTACAGGTTTTTCGGGCATAACTTTTTTATATTTGATGCTACAAAGATGATTCAAATTGCAAAGTTGTAGAGAATTTCACGCCCGATAAACGGCCCATTGGAAGTTTTTCACTATCTCTTATCGTTTTCCCGGAAAATATAAAAAACTGATCAAAAGACGTGATTTTGGTGTCAACTACAGGTTTTTCGGGCATAACTTTTTTATATTTGATGCTACAAAGATGATTCAAATTACAAAGTTGTAGAGAATTTCAAGCCCGACAAACGGCCCATTGGAAGTTTTTCATTATCTCCTATCGTTTTCCCGGGAAATACAAAAAACTGACCAAAAGACGTGATTTTTGTGTCAATTATCGGTTTTTCGGGCATAACTTTTTTATATTTGATGCTACAAAGATGATTCAAATTGCAAAGTTGTAGAGAATTTCAAGCCCGACAATCGGCCCATTGGAAGTTTTTCATTATCTCCTATCGTTTTCCCGGGAAATACAAAAAACTGACCAAAAGACGTGATTTTGGTGTCAATTATCGGTTTTTCGGGCATAACTTTTTTATATTTGATGCTACAAAGATGATTCAAATTGCAAAGTTGTAGAGAATTTCACGCCCGACAAACGGTCCATTGGAAGTTTTTCACTATCTCTTATCGTTTTCCCGGAAAATAAAAAAAACTGTTCAAAAGGCGTGATTTTGGTGTCAATTATCGGTTTTTCGGGCATAACATTTTTATATTTGATGCTACAAAGATGATTCAAATTGCAAAGTTGTAGAGAATTTCACGCCCGACAAACGGTCTATTGGAAGTTTTTCACTATCTCTTATCGTTTTCCCGGAAAATACAAAAAACTGTTCAAAAGACGTGATTTTGGTGTCAATTATCGGTTTTTTGGGCATAACTTTTTTATATTTGATGGTACAAAGATGATTCAAATTGCAAAGTTGTAGAGAATTTCACGCCCGACAAACGGTCCATTGGAAGTTTTTCACTATCTCTTATCGTTTTCCCGGAAAATACAAAAAACTGTTCAAAAGACGTGATTTTGGTGTCAATTATCGGTTTTTCGGGCATAACTTTTTTATATTTGATGCTACAAAGATGATTCAAATTGCAAAGTTGTAGAGAATTTCACGCCCGACAAACGGCCCATTGGAAGTTTTTCACTATCTCTTATTGTTTTCCCGGAAAATACAAAAAACTGACCAAAAGACGTGATTTTGGTGTCAATTATCGGTTTTTCGGGCATAACTTTTTTATATTTGATGCTACAAAGATGATTCAAATTGCAAAGTTGTAGAGAATTTCACGCCCGACAAACGGTCTATTGGAAGTTTTTCACTATCTCTTATCGTTTTCCCGGAAAATACAAAAAACTGTTCAAAAGACGTGATTTTGGTGTCAATTATCGGTTTTTTGGGCATAACTTTTTTATATTTGATGGTACAAAGATGATTCGAATTGCAAAGTTGTAGAGAATTTCACGCCCGACAAACGGTCCATTGGAAGTTTTTCACTATCTCTTATCGTTTTCCCGGAAAATACAAAAAACTGTTCAAAAGACGTGATTTTGGTGTCAATTATCGGTTTTTCGGGCATAACTTTTTTATATTTGATGCTACAAAGATGATTCAAATTGCAAAGTTGTAGAGAATTTCACGCCCGACAAACGGCCCATTGGAAGTTTTTCAGTATCTCTTACCGTTTTCCCGGAAAATACAAAAAACTGACCAAAAGACGTGATTTTGGTGTCAATTACAGGTTTTTCGGGCATAACTTTTTTATATTTGATGCTACAAAGATGATTCAAATTGCAAAGTTGTAGAGAATTTCACGCCCGACAAACGGCCCATTGGAAGTTTTTCACTATCTCTTATCGTTTTCCCGGAAAATACAAAAAACTGACCAAAAGACGTGATTTTGGTGTCAATTATCGGTTTTTCGGGCATAACTTTTTTATATTTGATGCTACAAAGATGATTCAAATTGCAAAGTTGTAGAGAACTTCACGCCCGACAAACGGTCTATTGGAAGTTTTTCACTATCTCTTATCGTTTTCCCGGAAAATACAAAAAACTGATCAAAAGACGTGATTTTGGTGTCAATTACAGGTTTTTCGGGCATAACTTTTTTATATTTGATGCTACAAAGATGATTCAAATTGCAAAGTTGTAGAGAATTTCACGCCCGACAAACGGCCCATCGGAAGTTTTTCACTATCTCTTATCGTTTTCTCGGAAAATACAAAAAACTTATCAAAAGACGTGATTTTGGTGTCAATTACAGGTTTTTCGGGCATAACTTTTTTATATTTGAAGCTACAAAGATGATTCAAATTGCAAAGTGGTAGAGAATTTCACGCCCGACAAACGGCCCATTGGAAGTTTTTCAGTATCTCTTATCGTTTTCCTGGAAAATTCAAAAAACTGACCAAAAGACGTGATTTTGGTGTCAATTACAGGTTTTTCGGGCATAACATTTTTATATTTGAAGCTACAAAGATGATTCAAATTGCAAAGTTGTAGAGAATTTTAAGCCCGACAAACGGCCCATTGGAAGTTTTTCAGTATCTCTTATCGTTTTCCCGGAAAATACAAAAAAACTTATCAAAAGACGTGATTTTGGTGTCAATTATCGGTTTTTCGGGCATAACTTTTTTATATTTGATGCTACAAAGATGATTCAAATTGCAAAGTTGTAGAGAATTTCACGCCCGACAAACGGCCCATTGGAAGTTTTTCAGTATCTCTTATCGTTTTCCTGGAAAATCCAAAAAACTGACCAAAAGACGTGATTTTGGTGTCAATTACAGGTTTTTCGGGCATAACATTTTTATATTTGAAGCTACAAAGATGATTCAAATTGCAAAGTTGTAGAGAATTTCACGCCCGACAAACGGCCCATTGGAAGTTTTTCACTATCTCTTATCGTTTTCTCGGAAAATACAAAAATCTGATCAAAAGACGTGATTTTGGTGTCAATTATCGGTTTTTCGGGCATAACTTTTTTATATTTGATGCTACAAAGATGATTCAAATTGCAAAGTTGTAGAGAATTTCACGCCCGACAAACGGCCCATTGGAAGTTTTTCACTATCTCTTATCGTTTTCTCGGAAAATACAAAAATCTGATCAAAAGACGTGATTTTGGTGTCAATTATCGGTTTTTCGGGCATAACTTTTTTATATTAAAAATTGCTTGAAATAATCAATATGAAAAACAGAAAAAACAAATCTTTTTAGCAGAGTGCATTGAATCCGCTCGCCTTGATGGCGTTATTTTTTTGCGTGTCGCGCCGGCTCCGGTCCTTAATGAAGGGACTAAGACGCCGGGCCAGATTTATAGGATCGATCACACGTCATTAGGGGTCGAATGGCGTAAATTATTGCGGGGGTTGCCATTTAATACGATTAAACCGTCGCAAGCTGATAAGTGTGAATTGAATTTCGCTCTTGGAGACATTTAAACTATTCTAAACGCGACAAGAAGTATAATACCTCTTTTCTATCTCAGCAATATGAACTACGAGCTATTGATGTCACTCGTTGAGGAATTCCATTATATTCATTTTCATTTCATATACGCGACGTTACAAACTAAATTTAATAACGCAATAAATTTAAGATTCCTATAAGGAGGGAATGAATCCGGGAATTCGCATATTGCGATTTAGATGTAAAATTTTTATGGGATTAGTAATAGTCAGCTATCGGGTTTAAACGGGAAAAATACATGAAATTTCATAATTTTTACACTTGCTGAGTGTTGTAGCGTGAAAACGGTAAGAGCTAGAGAAAAGTGCCTAAGTCTCAATTTGTAGGCCCTGAAATACTCTACATTTTGATATATAAACCATCTCTCTAGCATTTGAAATAAAAACGCTACCGAGTTTAAACCGGAAAAATACATGAAATTTCATAATTTTCACACTTGCTGAGTGTTGTAGCGTGAAAACGGTAAGAGTTAGAGAAAAGTGCCTAAACCTCAATTTGTAAGCCCTGAAATACCCTACATTTTGATATATAAATGATCTCTCTAGCATTAGAAATAAAAACGCTACCGAGTTTAATATAGATAAAATCATGAAATTTCATAATTTTTACACTTGCTGACTGTTATAGTGAGAAAACGATAAGACATCTATATAAAAATATATCGAATGTAATATTATTCAATAATTTGCATTCTTATATATGTTTTGAATATAATCCGATTAGTATTTTCAATGTAGCGCACTTTTAGGTGTTGGTGTTTTCATACAAAGCTCCATATTAATAATTCAAAAGTTTCAGTGGCCTATAAATGCGCAATAGGTTTTCTCTTTCAGCACACAGGAAATAATATCGTCCTTCTGTGTGCGCGACAGGCGAGCGGATTATAGCGGAATGCACAGCATATTAATAAGATGGGCATTTTTCCTATACACTATCTGTATATATTCTTTTTCCGTAAGTCGGAGGGATTTAGCGATAAATCCGTATGCCGACGAGGGAGCTTTGCAGATAAGAACTCGCTCGGCGAACGATTTGTTATAAATTGCATATTGATTAGAATAGAATTATTCAAACATTTATAAATGTTTGGATTTTTGAATCTACTACTATAACCTGCAGAGAGTTTGTTTATTATTGATTATATTTAATTTATATTGTATTATTATTATTATTATTATTTTATTCAATAAATGTTTAAAAACCCGTTAAACCTTCCCGGGTGTTACAATTATATTGCTCGTCTAATAGAGCGTACGCCTTTCTCATAAACGACTATTTGGCGAAACTTCTTGCCGCACCGCTTGAATTCGGACAAGAATTCAACAATGAAGTATCCGGTGCTATAAAAGACCATGTGCCCAAAGTTGAACGCATATAATTCATGCCCTGTAAAGCGGCTTTGTGTGGCCGGCCGCACTTTGAAAACTACGAGCGCACACGCAGCTGGCTTCAACTAGAGCGTGATTATAATTTTAACCACGTCGAAATTTAATAATTATCAAGATCAAGCAGCCCAATTTGCAAGAAATCAAACGATATTGAGATTAATTACTCTGAGATTGTCTATTAATTAAACCGGCTAAAGAGGATTTACTTCTTGGGACGACGACGACGACGACGACGGCAAGTTCGCAAGAGTGAACGTTTGTTTGTTTGGGGGGTGGACGTTGTAAGTTCTGTATTCTATTCAAGTTAAGAGGGTTAATGCGGCGTGGAATTACACGGGTAAGTAATGAAATATGTTTGTTTAATTGCAATTGTTCGATGTAATTTTAGTAGCAGCAGTGTTTTACATTGAATGCAAACAGTGCAAACTCGGTTGGGTCTAATGACTTAAGGGTTTTTGTGAACAAACCTAGTTTCATTTCACAGATGTTATTAGTATAGTCAGTTTTTATGGATAAATAAGGGTTATAATATCTGTACCTCAGAAGTAAACTGTTGTAACTACCAACTTTTTGCGATTTTGTTTATTTAATGTTTTAATTTTATATAACAAGAACCGTTTAATGTTAACTTGACTGTAACTATTATTATTATATATTATTATTATATATTATTATTATATATTATTATTATATATTATTATTATTATATATTATTATTATATTATATTATTTTTAGGTTCTTCCACCCTTTGTCGTAGTCCCCTAATACAAAGGGTGCAAGAACCTAAAAAATAATTCAGTTGCAGTCAAGATAACATCAAAGGGTTCTTGTTATATACAATTAAACAGGTGAAGTCTTTATTTTATCCAGAAGTTTATATTAACACCTGTACCCCAATTTACAATAATTATAATACTACTACTACCAATAATACAATTTAATTGTGCCCATTAAATTGTATTATTGTAAGGAAAAACAGGAAGAAAAATTGAAAAATAAATTTAATATTAAAAACATATTTTCATCTTTCATTCTCACATTTTAATGCATTCGACTCATACCATAACAAGACCAAAGTAGAATTACGATTCCATAATTCATAACCCCGCCCGCTGTGTCGTCGACGATGTGCCCGGCGCCTTCGCCAAAATATATCACTGGCCGATTTTCAAGCACGATTTACCCCGAGAGTTGCGCGCCCCCGTATTTAATAAGCCGTCAGCGTCCACCGATAAGCGGGCGTGGGCGCCGGCCCGCAACCAGTTGGCCCTTTATAAATCACAAATTGCACACTCAATCGTGCAATGTGTGATTTCGCCGGCGCGTGCCGATATTTTATAAAACTAAAGTGATCTAGCATTTGAAATAAAAACGCTACTGAGTTTAAACTGGAACAATACATGAAATTTCATAATTTTCACACTTGCTGACTGTTATAGCATGAAAACGGTAAGAGCTAGAGAAAAGTGTCTAAGCCTCAATTGGTAGGCCCTGAAATACTCTACATTTTGATATATAAACCATCTCTCTAGCATTTGAAATAAAAGGCTACCAAGTTTAAACCGAAAAAATACATGAAATTTCATAATTTTCACACTTGCTGACTGTTGTAGCATGAAAACGGTAAGAGCTAGAGAAAAGTGCCTAAGCCTCAATTTGTAGGCCCTGAAATACTCTACATTTTGATATATAAACCATCTCTCTAGCATTTGAAATAAAAACCTACAGAGTTTAAACTGGAAAAATACATGAAATTTCGTAATTTTCACACTTGCTGACTGTTATAGCGTGAAAACGGTAAGAGCTAGAGAAAAGTGCCTAATCCTCAATTTGTAAGCCCTGAAATACTCTACATTTTGATATATAAACCATCTCTCTAGCATTTGAAATAAAAGGCTACCAAGTTTAAACCGAAAAAATACATGAAATTTCATAATTTTCACACTTGCTGACTGTTGTAGCATGAAAACGGTAAGAGCTAGAGAAAAGTGCCTAAGTCTCAATTTGTAGGCCCTGAAATACTCTACATTTTGATATATAAACCATCTCTCTAGCATTTGAAATAAAAACGCTACAGAGTTTAAACTGGAAAAATACATGAAATTTCGTAATTTTCACACTTGCTGACTGTTATAGCGTGAAAACGGTAAGAGCTAGAGAAAAGTGCCTAATCCTCAATTTGTAAGCCCTGAAATACTCTACATTTTGATATATAAACCATCTCTCTAGCATTTGAAATAAAAGGCTACCAAGTTTAAACCGAAAAAATACATGAAATTTCATAATTTTCACACTTGCTGACTGTTGTAGCATGAAAACGGTAAGAGCTAGAGAAAAGTGCCTAAGCCTCAATTTGTAGGCCCTGAAATACTCTACATTTTGATATATAAACCATCTCTCTAGCATTTGAAATAAACACGCTACCGAGCTTAAACCGGAAAAATACATGAAATTTCATAATTTTCACACTTGCTGACTATTGTAGCGTGAAAACGGTAAGAGCTAGAGAAAAGTGCATAAACCTCAATTTGTAGGCCCTAAAATACTCTACATTTTGATATATAAACCATCCCTCTAGCATTTGAAATAAAAACGCTACCGAGTTTAAACCGGAAAAATACATGAAATTTCATAATTTTCACACTTGCTGACTGTTATAGCGTGAAAACGGTAAGAGCTAGAGAAAAGTGCCTAAGCCTCAATTTGTAGGCCCTGAAATACTCTACATTTTGATATATAAACCATCTCTCTAGCATTTGAAATAAAAAGGCTACCAAGTTTAAACCGAAAAAATACATGAAATTTCATAATTTTCACACTTGCTGACTGTTGTAGCGTGAAAACGGTAAGAGCTAGAGAAAAGTGCCTAAGCCTCAATTTGTAAGCCCTGAAATACTCTACATTTTGATATAAAAACCATCTCTCTAGCATTTGAAATAAAAACGTTACCGGGTTTAAACCGGAAAAATACATAAAATTTCATAATTTTCACACTTGCTGACTGTTGTAGCGCGAAAACGGTAAGAGCTAGAGAAAAGTGCCTAAGCCTCAATTTGTAGGCCCTGAAATAATCTACGTTTTGATATATAAACCATCCCTCTAGCATTTGAAATAAAAACGCTACCGAGTTTAAACCGGAAAAATACATGAAATTTCATAATTTTCACACTTGTTGGCTGTTGTAGCGCGAAAACGGTAAGAGCTAGAGAAAAGTGCCTAAGCCTCAATTTGTAGGCCCTGAAATAATCTACGTTTTGATATATAAACCATCCCTCTAGCATTTGAAATAAAAACGCTACCGAGTTTAAACCGGAAAAATACATGAAATTTCATAATTTTCACACTTGCTGACTGTTATAGCGTAAAAACGGTAAGAGCTAGAGAAAAGTGCCTAAGCCTCAATTTGTAGGCCCTGAAATATTCTACATTTTGATGTATAAATCATCCCTCTAGCATTTGAAATAAAAACGCTACCGAGTTTAAACCGGAAAAATACATGAAATTTCATAATATTCACACTTGCTGACTGTTATAGCGTGAAAACGGTAAAAGCTAGAGAAAAGTGCCTAAGCCTCAATTTGTAGGCCCTGAAATACTCTACATTTTGATATATAATTCATCCCTCTAGCAGTTGAAATAAAAACGCTACCGAGTTTAAACTGGAAAAATTCATGAAATTTCATAATTTTCACACTTGCTGACTGTTATAGCGTGAAAACGGTAAGAGCTAGAGAAAAGTGCCTAAGCCTCAATTTGTAAGCCCTGAAATACTCTACATTTTGATATATAAACCATCTCTCTAGCATTTGTAATAAAAACGATACCGAGTTTAAACCGGAAAAATACATGAAATTTCATAATATTCACACTTGCTGACTGTTATAGCGTGAAAACGGGAAAAGCTAGAGAAAAGTGCCTAAGCCTCAATTTGTATTCCCTGAAATACTCTACATTTTGATATATAATTCATCCCTCTAGCATTTGAAATAAAAACGCTACCGAGTTTAAACGGAAAAAATACATATGCTAGAGAAACTGTTATTATTTTAATTATAATTCGAATACAATTACATTAATTTGTGGCTAATTAACAAACAGCACTATTAGTATCCAAAACACCCTCGGCTCCCACAAATCCGTCGCATTTTCATCATTATTAATTAAGTGCGCCCTTCCTAATGGTGGGATTAAGGCCCTGGATTAACAATTATGGATACGTCTCAGTGCCGGCTGTCTTTAACGGCAGTGCAGGATTTAGAACAATGGCCATAAAAGGCCGCAATTTGTCTGCCATAATGAACCATAAAAAAATCATTGTTCGTGCGAACGGAAAATATTACGCGACGGCTTTTCATACCGACCCACCCCTCTGAATGTGTCCAAACGAATATTTGTTGAGCTCGCGCGCGTTGTGATAATGCAATTGAATGAAATCTGATTGATGGAAGTGATTTCAAACTATATTGTTCTAGGAGTTTAGAGCAGTGGCTCTTAATCGGTGTTCCGCGAGCTTGTTGCATGTGCTATGCAAAATTATGAAAGCCAAAACTTAATGTTAAATTATCTACTGTATGTGATTAACTCACCAATTTAGACGAAGTATTGAAAGTAGCTATATCAAATATTAGACTTGATGACTTAATGTATTTATTGTTGCTATAACACCAAATATTTATGGGTTCAATAGCTATAGATAGATTTATGGAACGTTGATGAATACGGTATTCATCAACGTTCCATAAATCTATCAATAGCTATTGAACCCATAAATATTTGGTGTTATAGCAACAATAAATACATTATCTAAGGAATGTAGTTACTTTAGATTCTCTCTATTGGAAACACTGAATAATTAAGCAAAAAGTGTCATTCAAACTCTTATCACAAGCGCTATTAAAAGTGTTTGAAATTTCTTTTGGTAATTTCTGCCACAATGACGTTTTAATTCATCCATTCAATAACTTATGGGGCCTATAAAGTTTATGAGATCTTGGTGAATACGGGCATAAATGATTTTGGCCTAAAATAAATTTGTTATATGTTATTTTCTGACTGTATATTTTATGACTCTTGCTTTGCGAAATGATGAAAGCCGAAATTGATGGATGATGGATCTACTGTATGTAACCAATTTAGACGAAGAATTGAGAGTAGTTACATCAAATATTAGACCTAATATCGCTGAAATCAACAAAATTCAAAAGTTGTTATGTAATATTCAGTTTAATTTTTAGTAAAAGTTATGTTTGTAGTTTTCTAACACTTTCATTTTGGTGCTCCACGATATTTTCTTATTTTCAAAAGTGCTCCCTGATTTCAAAAAGGTTAAGAATCACTGATCCAGTCAATCTGTGCAGAATATATTAAAACTAAATACCCAAACAACAACTGCAAGAGTATTCAAAACTAATTCCTCCAGGTTATTTGTTGGTATATTACGCGAACAACAGAATGCAGTAAAGTTAGCTTGATGAATATGCGTTATCACAAGAAATGTGGGATGATGCAGCGGGGGCGGGCCATCAACGCGGGCACGCGCGTTCTCTTGGACCGCGCGCTGCAGAAACTTTTCAGTTTCGTGTCGCTGAGCACGGCTGCAACTGCGAAGTTTCCGGGCGCGCGTTATACGCGCGAGTTGCGAGTTTGTTTCCACAACAACGAAAAACACAAAGAACTTTGTTGGAAGCACGTAAGTAGCTAACACCATTAATAAAAAAAAGACTTTTATTTGGCATATCTCTCAAGAAATATAAACATCCCCCAATACACAATGCTTATAACATCAAGAACAAGAAAAGAAAACACATTAATAAATATCATCAATTAATTACAATTCGTTTGCGTCGTACGAGATAATTGCAAGAATAAAAAAAATTAAACAAAAATATATATGCCCTATTTGTGTAATTGCAGTTATTGAAATTTTAATTTTATTTCAGACAAGGGTAATTTAGCTAAATAAATGTAAAACGATACATATTAAAGTTAGTATTTCAAATTTTTCAATATTTTCTTTTTTATAATAATAAGTTTATTACCCCATTTCTTTTACAAACAGATACATTTTTATAAAACATATAATTACCATATGGATGTGCTATGCTAATTGATTATAAAATTTTCTTTCTGTAACATTTTAAATTTACAATATGTTTTAATATTTTTAAGATGGTTTGGGATTGTGTTGTATATCTTCCTACTTTCGTTTATTGGGCTTTTATCCCCTATGTTTGTTTTAGATCTTTTTGTCTGTATATTATGTGATAATACTATATATATATATATATATATATATATATATATATATATTTAATTAAAAATTTTATGTATCCCAACAGTGCTAAGAGGTGGATTCACACTTGTATATGTTTTATAAGATTGGCCTTGTACTGATATCTCAAGCACTCTGTTGGAATATTATTCTATAGAGGGCACTACCCGGTGATCCTGATGGCATGAGCATGTTGACGGTTATGGGTGTGCATTGCTAATTGATGTTGTGCCCCCAGATGGTGTTTAACTTTCCTCCTAGGGGGTTAGTTGTATTATTTTTAAAATGTATCGGTTTGTTTGTAAAAAAAAATGAGGGAATAAACTTATTATTATTAAAAAAAAGTATTGAAATATTGTTTGATGTGAGTGTACGTCACAATTACTTATTGTTTGTTTTTTTTTTTGTAAGTTCTTGATTAATTTATACACTAATAGGCATTGCTCTTTCTTTATACAGAACTGCTATATTTTTATCTGAAAGTAAGAATAAAGTTAAATTTTTACACTTCTGTTATGATATAATCATGTTCCGTTGTATAGTCCATCTAGGAAAAGCGAAATTCATTAACTAAAATAACAATTCGATAAAATCTATAGAGAATTTATACAATCATGAATTTCCAATGCGAATTAATTTGAATATGCGTTCATTTATGAAATCCCATAATTTTTTAATTAAACCAATTTGTCAAATAATACGATTGCACAAAATACCATTAGTGCACGTTTATTATTATGCAATAAAAGCACGTTGTTGCTTACTATACGTGCACAAAAAAAACTTCATTTGAACCCAAAATATATTTGCTTATTATTCAATAAATTAATTTTATCCAATTCCCTTCTTCGCGCTTTCCCGGCTTTTCACGTGTCCGCAGCTTTTCCACCTGAAGCCTTAGTACCCGTTATATTTTTCCCGACGTCTAGAGGAATGACGCATTCCGACGACACCTTTCCCAATCGTCTACCACCCCCTAGTTCCATCTGATCACAGAAAAATTATCCCTTTCAAAATTCGTAATAAATAATAGGGTTGTTATAACAAAAAAATGTCCCAGAATTGACTGTCACTCACATTCAAAATTTGTATAGTAGACTCTACTCAAAAAATAATATTTCCAAATTTTGATTAGGGATAAAAATTATTTCTAATACATTATGGTCACCATATATTAGGCTACTAGAAAATAAATCATGACTGTCATCGAATGACATTAGGTATTCTTTTAATCCATCAAATGAAATGCTTCAATATTTGTATAAGTAGGCTCCAATCAAAAAGTAATATTTCCAAATATTGATTATTGATGAAAATTATTTCAAATACATTATAATCACCATATATAAAGCTACTAGAAAATTAATCATGACTGTCATCAAATGACATTAAGTATTTTTTTCGTCCATCAAATGAAATGATTCAAAATTTGTATAAGTAGGCTCCATTCAAAAAATAATATTTCCAAATTTTGAGTATTGATGAAAATGATTTCAAATACCATACCATACATAAGATTAATAGAAAATAAATCATGACTGTCATCGAATGACATTAAGTATTTTTTTCGTCCATCAAATGAAATGATTCAAAATTTGTATAAATAGACTCCATTCAAAAAATAATATTTCCAAATTTTGAGTATTGATGAAAATGATTTCAAATACCATACCATACATAAAGTTACTAGAAAATAAATCATGACTGTCATCGAATGACATTAAGTATTTTTTTAGTCCATCAAATGAAATGATTCAAAATTTGTATAAATAGACTCCACTCAAAAAATAATATTTCCAAAATTTGATTATGGATGAAAATAATTTCAAATACATTATGATTACCATATATAAGGCTACTAGAAAATAAATCATGACTGTCATCGAATGACACTAAGTATTTTTTTAGTCCATCAAATGAAATGATTCAAAATTTGTATAAGTAGTATCCATTCAAAAAAAAATATTTCCAAATTTCGATTATTGATGAAAATTATTTCAAATACATTATGATCACCATACATAAGGTTACTAGAAAATAAATCATGACTATCATCAAATGACATTAAGTATTTTTTTAGTCCATCAAATGAAATGATTCAAAATTTGTATAAGTAGTATCCATTCAAAAAATAATATTTCCAAATTTCGATTATTGATGAAAATTATTTCAAATACAGTATGATCACCATACATAAGGTTACTAGAAAATAAATCATGACTATCATCGAATGACATTAAGTATTTTTTTAGTCCATCAAATGAAATGATTCAAAATTTGTATAAGTAGACTCCACTCAAAAAATAATATTTCCAAATTTTGATTATGGATGAAAATAATTTCAAATACATTATGATTACCATATATAATACTACTAGAAAATAAATCATGACTGTCATCGAATGACATTAAGTATTTTTTTAGTCCATCACATGAAATGATTCAAAATTTGTATAAATAGACTCCACTCAAAAAATAATATTTCCAAATTTTGATTAGGGATGATAATAATTTTGAATTCATTATGAGCACCATACATAAGGCTACTAGAAAATAAATCATGACTGTCATCAAATAACATTAAGTATTTTTTTCGTCCATCAAATGAAATGATTCAAAATTTGTATAAGTAGACTCCACTCAAATAATTATATTTCCAAATTTTGATTAGGGATGAAAATTACTTGTATATGTTTTAAACATGAAAGTACCAAGCTGCAAAATTATTTGATATGTTTATGATTTCGTTTCCTTCATTATAATTTTTTTAATTTATAGATTAAGATATCCCCTCACAAAACCGTATTCATTAAGTACGTCTAAGAAGACAAAGCTGTAGAGCAAAAAGCGAGCTGCGATTACAGCGTTTTTTTTTATTACACACCACCCTAAAGCTTCTTGGCTGCTTTAAATCGTTTGTTCTTTCCCCCGCTATTGTGTACCAGACATCACGTAATTGCGACCCCTTAATTACCGTAATTAGCCGGGCCGTTTAAAGGTCGACACCGCGCTATTTAAATTGCCAAAAATAAACAAATTTTGTATTAGGGATGCTAAAAATAAAATTAAACGCTAGGTTTTTTTTGCTACCACTGAAGAATTCCAATTTCACGTCCGTACCTAATTGCTACACGATTGTTTTAATCTGCGAGTCCCGTAATTTGGAATGAGATGCCATCGAGGCATGGACGTTTCTTTCTATGCGCAGCCTTTGTGCTTGGATTGCGTTTGTTTTTTTCCTTCATTTCACATTAGACGGGAACAATGCGGGGAGAAAATAATGTTTACCGGCGGTGGCGTGCGCTCAAACAAGGGAGGATGATTTAATGACGGGCCACAGAAAAATTAGAGCTAAACGGATAATGTTGGTGAAATCGGATTGTTTTTAAAAGGGGAAATATGCTTTTCCAGCTGGGGGGTTTAGTCTATTCTTTGTCATGCATTAAATTTTATAATAACATATATGGATACAGCGCGTTTGACGAGTGTAATTTTACACCTTTTTTATGTTCAACTTTATAAGATACAACCCCAAAACAGAGATATAAGTAGAAACAAAAGTGATACTTTCATTAGAAATGGGCTAATTAAATTAAAAATTAATTAATTACAACAAAAAGATTACAAAATAAATCAGTAAAAAACCAAATAAACGGTATAAGATTTTTTCTTTAAAAACCGAAATATTCATTTGTAAATTTTTTCCGGGCAAATTTCTACCAAAACTTAAATGAGTAAAAGTCGTTTTAGACAAGACAATTTCTTAGCTTAAAAGTTGTTTCAAGAAATGAATTCATATATCCTCCTCCCATATAATTTGTTCTTGAAAAATAGAACGCGTTATATTTTTCTATTCGATCTACCATCCAATTCAATATTTCAAATAATTATGATACGAGACAATTTAGATTGTCTTGTATCTTAACTAACTTTTGAGTCAAGAAATTGTCTTGTCTAAAATGACCTTTACTTGAGATAATAGATAGCCGTTATTTGTTTAAAGAAGTATAAATATACTATTTATATTTCTTTTATTGCAGCAATTGCTGCAACGGGCCACTAGTATAATGAAATTAAATTTCTCCACACCAAAACTATCTTTGAAATCAATTTGTGTGTCATATAATAAAATCAAGTAAATTTAAAAGCCGGAACAATTCTCACGCTAATTAAACGCAGGCAGTTCCGGAATGGAAATTACAAATTCAACAGACCGCCGCGAAAAAGTCATTACACCCACCTCCAGCCCTGCTACTGGAATCGCAATTTTTTCGATTTGACCGGAAACAATTCGGAATCCGCGTACGCTCTTCCGGAACGGTCTGCAAATCAAATCTCAACGGATGGAGCAATGCAATATAAAAGATTGTTGAATTTCATCTGCGGGTCCCACAGGGTGGTTTTAGAGGGGTAAAAAATATTGGTATGGGCACTACACGACGGTGGAAAATACCTGTTACAGACAATTACAAGCAGTTGCTCATATTAATCTCACTTTGATTATATATATATATATATATATATATATATATATATATATATATATATATATACTTGAATAAGTATATATATATATATATATATATATATATATATATATATATATACTTATTCAAGTAAAAAAAATCGGGTTTATTTCGACAATTTTAGGAATAAAACCTAACGAAAATGTTTTTTTTTTTCAAAATTGTACACGTCAACAATACCTTCCTTCTGGTGTCATTTTTTTTCCGAAAAGATGTCGGTATTTCCAAAATCTTAGTTTGGAAACGTGAATAGTTTAAATGCTGTATAACATATTGACATCAATAAATATATCTATCTAGCTATTTATATATATATATATATATATATATATATATATATATATAAATATATATATATATATATATATATATATATATATATATAAATATATATATATATATATATATATATATATATATATATATATATATCTATTTATATCTATCTATGCTATTTTGACCTCTGTAAATACACACATGTATATAAGCAGCAATAAATTATTATTATTATCTAATACCGTCCTTTACATCAGTGATGTATTTGAAAAGTAATAATCGTATGAAATCTATATTTTTTTTATAATATTACCTAACATTATTATATAATTATATTATATAACAGCTGAAACAATAATAATTACTGGCCGAGTTTACGCATTTTACACGTATTTTACGCAATTTATAAGTTTCTCTGATTCACTGATCACTTAAGAATTCTAAATTAGTATTCTTGTTGTAGGTTAAATTTTACAACAGATATTTATTTCGTGAAGTAATTTAAATAGAAATATTCCCCCCATTTCTGTAAACAATGTCATTTTAATTGATTCTTTTAATTGACGCAAATTTCAATAAAACCCACTCCGCGCATTATAATATTAGCATTCAACTCTAGAAGAGCCTTTTAATTGAAAATTCACAACAATCACTCTACAGGGGTGACCGTTACGCCAATAAGTTCGATTCGAAATGCGCCACGTCACTGCAGAACGCCTATCACTCAACAATTAAATTAATATATTCAATAAATACAATTTATTATTTATTCATATGCACTAATTGTTGATACATCGCGTAATTAAGTTGATAAAGATATTTCAATTTCGTTAATTTATTTCACTCAATTTTAATCGAATTGCTTGCTTTATTTGCTATTGAATGTGTGCTTCATTTAATTTCCAACAAAAACATTTTAGTTCGATGTGTTTGATAGAATAAACAGTTTGTGCGATCGCATAGAAACGGGGCTGCTTTTGATCTTTTCAACATTTTATTTTTTTGTGCATTGTAATTGGAATATTTTTTAATAATTAAACTCGGGTATACTGCAAAGACTGTTGATAAAAAATTCATGAAAAATTACCTGTATTTGGTGTAACCATCACCAAAGTGCAATACAACATAATATTAGACTAATGTAATATATATATATATATATATATATATATATATATATATAAATATATATATATATATATATATATATATATATATATATAAAGTACAATTTATCTTTTAAACCAAAGATAAACCCCGCTACATGAAAAATTATAAAAATGATAAAAATCGGTAAAATTGCCAAAACTATCACATTTTCAAAATTTGTAAAAAATTCAGTTTGTGAAATAGCACTACCAAAATAATATGTTGTAAGAAATGAACATATTTTTCTATAAGTGGCAAGTTTCATGAATTTTCATCAGCCACAACTAGAGTAAGAGAGCTTTTAGTCAAACTAGTTGTATGAAAAAGGTCATATCACATTTTGAAAATACGTAAAAAATTCAGTTTATAAAATAGCACTACCAATATTATATGCTGGAATATATGAACATATTTTTTCTATACGTGGCAAGTTTCATGAATTTTTAACAGCCACAACTAGAGTTAGAAAGCTTTTAGTCAAAGTAGTTGTAGGAAAAACGTCATGTTACATTTTGAAAATTCGTAAAAAATTCAGATTATGAATAGCACTACCAAAATTATATGCTGGAATAAATGAACATAAGTTTTCTATAAGTGGTAAGTTCCATGAATTTTCAACAGCCACAACTAGAGTTAGAGAGTTCTTAGTCAAACTAGTTGTAAGAAAAAAGTGATATTACATTTTGAAAATTTGTAAAAAAATTAGTTTATGAAATAGCACTACCAAAATTATATGTTGTAATAAATAAATATATTTTTTCTATAAGTGGCAAGTTTCATGAATTTTCAACAGCTGCAACTAGAGTTAGAGAGCTTTTAGTCAAACTAGTTGTAAGAAAAAAGTCATATCACATTTTGAAAATACGTAAAAAATTCAGTTTATAAAATAGCACTACCAAAATTATATGTTCTAATAAATGAACATATTTTTCCATAACTAGCAAATTTTATGAATTTTCAACAGCCGCAACTAGAGTTAGAGAGCTTTTAGTCAAACTAGTTGTATGAAAAAAGTCATATTACATTTTGAAAATTCGTTAAAAAATCAGTTTATGAAATAGCACTATCAAAATTATATGCAGGATTAAGCGAACATATTTTTTCTATAAGTGGCAAGTTTCATGACTTTTTAACCGCTACAACTAGAGTTAGAGAGTTTTTAATCAAACCAGTTGTATGAAAATGTCATATCACATTTTGAAAATTCGTACAAAATTCAGTTTATAAAATCGCACTACCAAAATTATATGCTGGATTAAATGAATATATTTTGTCTATACGTGATAAGTTTCATGAATTTTCAACAGCCACAACTAGAGTTAGAGAGCTTTTAGTTGTACAAAAAAAGTCATATCACATTTTGAAAATTCGTAAAAAAATTAGGTTATGAAATAACACTACCAAAATTATATATTGCAATAAATAAACATATTTTTTCTATATGTAGCAAGTTTTATGAATTTGCAACAGCCACAACTAGAGTTAGAGAGCTTTTAGTCAAACTAGTTGAAAGAAAAAAGGGATATTACATTTTGAAAATTCGTAAAAAAATCAGTTTATGAAATAGCACTACCAACATTATAGGTTGTAATAAACGAACATATTTTTTCTATAAGTAAGAAGTTTCATGACTTTTTAACCGCTACAACTAGAGTTAGAGAGTTTTTAATCAAGCCAGTTCTATGAAAATTTCATATCACATTTTGAAAATTCGTACAAAATTCAGTTTATAAAATCGCACTACCAAAATTATATGCTGGATTAAATGAATATATTTTGTCTATACGTGACAAGTTTCATGAATTTTCAACAGCCACAACTAGAGTTAGAGAGCTTTTAGTCAAACTAGTTGTATGAAAAAGGTCATATCACATTTTGAAAATTCGTAAAAAAATCAGTTTATGAAATAGTACTACCAAAATTATATGTTGTAATAAATAAACATATATTTTTTATACGTGGTAAGTTTCATGAATATTCAATAGTCACAACTAGAGTTAGAGAGCTTTTAGTCAAACTAGTTGTATGAAAAAAGTTATATCACATTTTGAAAATTCGTAAAAAATTCAGATTATAAAATAGCACTACCAAAATTATATGTTGTAATAAATAAACATATGTTTTCTATAAGCGGCAAGTTTCATGAATTTTCAACAGCCGCAACTAGAGTTAGAGAGCTTTTAGTCAAACTAGTTCTATAAAAAAGGTCATATCACATTTTGAAAATTCATTAAATATTCAGTTTATGAAATAGCACTACCAAAATAATATGTTGTAATAAATAAACATATATTTTTTATACGTGGTAAGTTTCATGAGTCAAACTAGTTGTATAAAAAAAGTCGTATCACATTTTGAAAATTCGTAAAAAATTCAGTTTATGAAATAACACTACCAAAATTATATGTTGCAATAAATAAACATATTTTTTCTATATGTAGCAAGTTTTATGAATTTGCAACTACCACAACTAGAGTTAGAGAGCTTTTAGTCAAACTAGTTGTAAGAAAAAAGGCATATTACATTTTGAAAATTCGTAAAAAATTCAGTTTATGAAATAGCACTACCAAAATTATATGTTGTAATAAATGAACATATTTTTCCATAACTAGCAAGTTTTATTAATTTTCAACAGCCACAACTAGAGTTAGAGAGCTTTTAGTTAAACTAGTTGTAAGAAAAAAGTGATATTACATTTTGAAAATTTGTAAAAAATTTAGTTTATGAAATAGCACTACCAAAATTATATGTTGTAATAAATAAATATATTATTTCTATAATTGGCAAGTTTCATGAATTTTCAATTGCTGCAGCTAGAGTTAGAGAGCTTTTAGTCAAACTAGTTGTAAGAAAAAAGTCATATCACATTTTGAAAATACGTAAAAAATTCACTTTATAAAATTGCACTACCAAAATTATATGTTCTAATAAATGAACATATTTTTCCATAACTATCAAGTTTTATTAATTTTCAACAGCCACAACTAGAGTTAGAGAGCTTTTAGTTAAACTAGTTGTCTGAAAAAAGTTATAGTACATTTTGAAAATTCGTAAAAAAATCAGTTTATAAAATAGCACTACCAAAATTATATGCTGGAATAAATTAACATATTTTTTCTATATGTGGCAAGTTTCATGAATTTTCAACAGCTACAACTAGAGTTACAGAGTTTTTAGTCAAACTAGTTGTATGAAAAAAGTCATATCACATTTTGAAAAAACGTAAAAAATTCAGTTTATAAAATACCACTATCAAAATTATATGTTGTAAGAAATGAACATATTTTTTCTATAAGTGGCAAGTTTCATATATTTTCAACAGCCGCAACTAGAGTGAGAGAGCTTTTAGTCAAACTAGTGGTATGAAAAAGTCATATTATATTTTGAAAATTCGTAAAAAAATCAGTTTATCAAATAGCACTACCAAAATTATATGTTGTAATAAATAAACATATATTTTTTATATGTAACAAGTTTCATGAATTTTTAATAGCCACAACTAGAGTTAGAGAGCTTTTAGTCAAACTAGTTGTAACAAAAAGTCATATTACATTTTGAAATTTCGTTAAAAATTCAGTTTTTGAAATAGGACTATCAAAATTATATACTGGAATAAATGAACATATTTTTTCTATATGTGGCAACTGACAAGAATTTTCAACAGCCGCAACTAGAGTTAGGGAGTTTTTAATCAAACTACTTGTAAGAAAATATCATATCACATTTTGAAAATTCGTAAAAAATTCAGTTTGTGAAATAGCACTACCAAAATTATATATTGTAATAAATAAACATATTTTTTCTATAAGTGGCAAGTTTCATGAATTTTCAACAGCCACAACTAGAGTTAGAGTGCCTTTAGACAAACTAGTTGTATGAAAAAAGTAATATTACATTTAGAAAATTCGTAAAAAATTCAGTTTAGGAAATAGCACTACCAAAATTATATATTGGATAAATGAACATATTTTTTCTATAAGTGGCAAGTTTCATGAATTTTCAATAGCTGCAACTAGAGTTAGAGAGCTTTTAGTCAAAAAGTCATATCACATTTTGAAAATTCGTAAAAAAATATGTCAAATATGTCAAATATTTCAAATATTTCAAATATGTCAAATATGTCAAATATGTCAAATATCGCAAATATGTCAAATATGTCAAATATGTCAAATATGTCAAATATGTCAAATATGTCAAATATGTCAAATATGTCAAATATGTCAAATATGTCAAATATGTCAAATATGTCAAATATGTCAAATATGTCAAATATGTCAAATATGTCAAATATGTCAAATATGTCAAATATGTCAAATATGTCAAATATGTCAAATATATCAAATATGTCAAATATGTCAAATATGTCAAATATGTCAAATATGTCAAATATTTCAAATATGTCAAATATGTCAAATATGTCAAATATGTGAAATATGTCAAATATGTCAAAAAATGTGAAATATGCCAAAGAAATTAAAAACGTCATAAATGTTATACAAAATTAAATAGGTCATGTAATTCGGAAAGTCGTGTGGTGCACAGATATTTTCATTACATTTAAAATAAGGTGAATATCGACAGGGCTTGCTATTTAAAAGAGTTGGGGTGATTATTCCCTACAAAACGTCCACGTTTCAAGTTCTAAACTATATAATAATGTAGTTTTTATGACTATTTAGTGATCACCAAATTTTTAATGTTTTTTTTCTCTATTCGTTCAAAACTTATAGCTCCGTCCCGGAACTTTTGGAAAGCTCTGTATAGAGTTATATATAAGGCATCATATTTTCCCAGCAAACGTCATAAACATAACTACATCTGGTCGAATTATTGCGGGCATGTTTAGTACATAGAGAAATAAGCACTGGCTCGTTACCGAGGATTAATGCGCTGAATTGTAATAAGCCCTCAGGGGTCCTTAACTCGAAAATATTTTGATTTATCAGTACAGTCGATTGCGTTTCTAAATGTCGCTATTAAATCATGTTGCGGGCAAAGCATTTATAATACGGGATTTCAGAATTTCAGGGGACAATTAATAGTGCCGTGACGTGGGGATTAAATGAGTGATGGTGAGCATGACGCGATATATATATATATATATATATATATATATATATATATTATCTATTTGCCTTTTACCTTTCGGTGTAGGCTATTACATTTACATTACTTAACAATTATTGTTGTTGTTTATACCGAATACCGAATACAATTAACGATACTTTAACTCGGGGACGATTTTTTGAAATAGCAAGTTTAATGCCCACATACACATACACATACAAGTGTTCAGTTGGGAATTATTTAGTATATACAAAACATACCTGCACTTACATAACCGGTGTGAAGTTAAACAATTCTAATAATTCCGGGCGGCCCATGAGTTGGTGCGGCGTGGACTTTTTCTCGATGCATTGTTACTAAACGGAGTCTGCAAAAAAAAATCTACAATTATTTACTTATGTCTTGATAACCATAATATATAATATAAATATAATATAAATAAAAAGAAATAAAATTTAAATTAATTTTGTTAGCTGTTATTGAATAATATTTGCAACAAAACAAATTGCAATTTTTATTAACGTTCCCCACATGATTTGTTTTAAACTTTCCAAATATTGTTTAGAATTGTACAACAATCATCAGACATATTTTCGTATACCGCGCTGGGCCTTTTTAAATATTTTTGAAAATAAACATGTAAGTAAAATATTTGAAAATCATTTTTTTATTTATAATTAGTATCACCCTGCATCAAAGTTATAATTTATTAAATGGAAACATATTTTTTCATACAAATTCCGAAAATACGTCAAAAAATAGTCTAAAATCACATAAGAAATAATGTTACGTGAAATTTGTAAATACTGCACAATAGAATATTTTATACATACATTTTATACAATTTGTTTATTGCAAAAATTTTCTAAAAAAATTAAAAAACTCGATTATTTTCGTTTCAAGTGACATTATTTCAAAAACTATTGCAATTAGACCTATAAAAATAAAATAAAATATAAAAATTATTATAATGGAAATACACTTTACATATTTACACAAGATTTAAGAAAGTAGTTTGTTGTATGTAAAATATTTTAGAGATAGGTTATCGGAAAAGCAACTATTATTTTACAACAATAATATAAATTCAGATAAGACATTATTTCACGAAACTTAGTAATAGTAATATATTAAGTCGGTACAGTCCTCAGAATCAAATTATACTAAATATATAGGTGATCCTAAATAACCAAAACCCCGACCTGGTGAAATGTAAATACTAAAATATTTAATCTACACTAATTGACAAACTTAATTAATACAATCTACCCTTTATGGCGTAATTGTTATCATTATCAACAGTTTAGAAATGCCTACTAATAATAATTCACAGTATTGTTTCAGTAGGAAAATTACAATAACATTCTAATCTACCTGTGTTATTAATCAACCGATCGATTCATTTCAATAAACCCTTTATAGCCGCATACAATCCAGCTCCTGTGTGCTTTACAAATTTATACACCTATCCAAAGGGCATACAAAACAATCCATTATGATTAATTTTACATTTTATAAATATCAAAACATTTCTAGTGCTCATTTCAGCATGCTAATGATATGGTCAATGCAATTGTTACAGTATAATACGGTTTAATATTTAATTTTAATTTTCAGCCATAAGGGGATGGGGAAATTGTAATCAATCGCAAATATAAACTGTGGTGAGCACAAACGGCACAATGTTAACATTTCATTTTTACTTTCCGAATACAGCACTGCTGCAACTAGATGCCAATAATTTTTTTTATTAATTATTATATAGTTATTATATTATATTATTATGTGATAGCTTGTTGTTGTCCTGTAATTGGAATTTTTATTATTCTGTTGGGCAATAAATACATTTATTTATTTATTTATTTAATAAGGCGGTAACCGTACCATTAATGAAACGCGCGGGCAATACGCTTGCCAAAATGGTGGCATATTACATGCAGTAAAGTAGAAGTTTTATCAAACGTTTAAAATTAAATAATATAAAACTGAAACCGAAAATGTTCTACAAAAGTCTTATGTTTAAATATATATATATATATATATATATATATATATATATATATATAATTTTTATTAATTAATAAAACAGCAGTTTATTTAAATTTAAGTAATTTTGTTTGTTTGGAAAGTCGACCGATACGATATATCCGTGTTTTAGCCTTATTGCATCGTGTTAGCCTGGTGTTAGGACATTACCGCCACTATAATGCTTGAAATAACATTGGATAATATAAATCTCTTACAATTAATCAAAAACAAACATTGCCTACAAAGTTTTACACAATAATAATATTTATACAGGCCGGTGATATCGGGCAACGTTTGTTTGCGTTATAATAAGCAGGTTAGGGCGATCCTGCTCGCGCTATTATTTGTATTACATCTCACACTGATGTAAAAAAAAACTATAAATCACCAGCGTGATGACGTCCATAAACAAGTTACGTTGATGTTTCAGCGGGTTATTCGTTAACACGTTTAATTGTATGTATTCACGAAAAAAAAGCAAAATATTTAATTACAACTTTCAGTATGTGATATTTGATGATTGCAGGAAAGCGATTTTAATAAAAAAAAATCAAATGGGACAAGGCGAATAATTAGCTGGCAAAGTAATTTTTTTAGTTGAAATTCAGTATCAACTTTTTAATATAAATACAAATAAAAATAAATAAAAAAACGTTCTAACCGTTCCGACCATAGTTTGTATGAAAAACTGTGGCCGACAAGTATTTTTGAGATATTGTTTTAATATTATTTATAAATGAATCAATAGCTATTGAACTCATAAGTATTAGTAGTTACAGCAACACATAGTGCTTGAGATTTGATGGCACCTTTTGTTTAATTATTCAGTGTTTCCAATAGAGAGAATCTAAAATAACTGCATTCCCTAGATAATAAATACATTATCTATATAAGATATATAACATAGCTCTTTCTACAATTATCCAACAACAACATATACCGCATAAAATATGGCGTCACATATACCATCACATGTTAAATAATTACCATCACTTTTAATAACTTTTTCACCATATTTCTATATACCTATCAATAGCTATTGAACCTACAAATATTCGTTGTTATAGCAACAATAAATACATTATCTAAGGAATGTAGTTACTTTAGATTCTCTCTATTGGCAACACTGAATAATTAAACAAAAGGTGTCATCAAAGCTCCAATCACAAGCGCTATTCAAGGTTTTTTTACATTTGTTTTGGCATATTCTGTCACAATGACATTTTAAATGTATCCATTCAATATTTTATGGGACCTATAAAATTTATGGGATGTTGGTGAATACGGGCATTAAGCAGATTTTGCATTCTGTTTACAAACTATCGTCTTTACTCTTCACTAATGTTGATAGCAATATTAAATTGTAGTACTTTCACGCCATTAACGCTTGTATTTTATATCTCCAGTGGTGTATTAATAATAAATTTCAACACGCAAATATAAAATCATAAATAGACAAACCAGATCCCAGATGAATCAATATTAAGTACACACTAAACATTCTTAGTAGCATGTAATCTTAATTGACACATAACGCGCCGATTGGGAAAACGAACATCAAAGCATTTATTAGCCATGAAGTTCAATCAAATAAACAAATATGAAATGATACTTGGGAATTTCATGTGCGTAATATTTTTAGAAATTATTTTCAAACTCATAAAGGTACACTCTTACTGTCATTATTAGTACTGTCAGTATTTGTTTCAACATTTATCAACCAATCAATTGTTCGGATTAACGTCAGTATTCTATGGCCTGAGTTATAAATAATTATAAAAAATCAACTATTTAAGAAATTTAAATTTTTCATATTATTTTACATTCTATATTTAATTGAGCTACTTTTTTTTATAATTTTCACTTCAAAATAAAGTATACAGGAACGTTTTTATTGCACGAGCTGTTTTAAATTAATCGACTGAGTTATAAAAAATGATAAAAAATCAAAGATTTAAGAAATTTAAAGTTTTTATAATATTTTACATTCTGTATTTAATTGAGCTTAAAAGTAGCTATTTTTTTTATAATTTTCAATTAAAAATAAAGTTTGCAGGAAAGTTTTTATTGTAGTTGTTTTAAATTAATCAACTGAGTTATAAAAGAATTATAAAAAAATCACAGACTTACGAAATTTTCATTTTTGATATTATTTTACATTCTATAATTAGTTGTGCACAAAATAAGCTATATTTTGATAATTTTTACCCAAAAATTAAATTTCCAGGAAGGTTTTTATTGTACGAGTTATTTTAAATTAATCGTCCGAGTTATAAAAAAATCATAAAAAATCAAAGATTTAAGAAATTTTAATTTATGATATTATTTTAGATTCTATATTTCATTAGGCTCAAAATTAACTATTTTCTGATAATTTTCACCCAAAAATAGAGTCTGCATGAAGGTTTTTATTGCACGAGTCGTTTTAAATTAATCGCCTGTGTTATAAAAAATTATAAAAAATTAAAGATTTCAGAAACTTAAATTTATGATATTATTTTACATTTTTTATTTAGTTGGGCTCAAAATAAGCTATTTTTTGATAATTTTTACCGAAAAATAAAGTCTACAGGAAGGTTTTTATTGTACGAGTTATTTTGACTTAATCGTCCGAGTTATAAAAAATGATAAAAAATCAAAGATTTAAGTAATTTAAATTTTTGATATTACTTTATATTCTGTATTTAGTTGTGCTCAAATTAAGCTATTTTTTGATAATTTTTACCCAAAAATAAAGTCTGCAGGAAGGTTTTTTTTTGTACGAGTTATTTTAAATGAATCGTCTGAGTTAAAAAATCATAAAAAATCAAAGATTTAAGAAATTTTAATTTATAATATTATTTTACATTCTACTTTTAATTGAGTTCAAAATAAGCCCTTTTTAAATAATTTTCACCCAATAATAAAGCATGTAGAAAGGATTTTATTGCGCAAGTTGTTTTAAATTAATCGCCCAAGTTATAAAAAATTATAAAAAAATCAAAGATTTAAGAAATTTAAATTTGTGGTATTATTTTACATTCTTTATTTAGTTGAGCTCAATATAAGCTATTTTTAATAATTTTTACCGGAAAATAAAGTCTGCAGGAAGGTTTTTATTGTACAAGCTGTTTTAAATGAATCGCCCGAGTTACAAAAAATGAGAAAAAATAAAAAATATAAGAAATTTAAATTTATGATACTATTTTATATTCTATATTTAAGTGAGCTCAAAATAAGCCATTTCTTGATAATTTTCACCCAAAATATAAAGTCTACAGGTACGTTTTTATTGCACGAGCTGTTTTAATCGACTGAATTATAAAAAATGATAAAAAATGAAAGATTTAAGAAATTTAATTTTATGATATTATTTTACATTCTATATTTAATTGAGCTCAAAATAAGCTATTTTTTAATAATTTTCATCCAAAAATAAAGTCTGCAGGAAGATTTTTATTGTAAAAGCTGTTTTAAATTAATCGCCTGAGTTATAAAAACTGATAAAAAAATCAAAGATTTAAAAAATTTAAATTTATAATATCATTTTATATTATATATTTAATTGTGCTCAAAATAAGCCATTTTTTAATAATGTTTACTAAAAAATAAAGTATTTAGAAAGGTTTTTATTAGCTACTAGCTGTTATAAAATAATCGCTAGAGATATAAAAAATGATCAAACATCAAAGATTTTCACCCAAAAATAAAGTCTGCAGGAAGGTTTTTATTGTACAAGCTGTTTTAAATTAATCGTCTCAGTTATAAAAACTGATAAAAAATCAAAGATTTAAAAAATTTAAATTTATAATATCATTTTATATTATATATTTAATTGTGCTCAAAATAAGCCATTTTTTAATAATGTTTACTAAAAAATAAAGTATTTAGAAAGGTTTTTATTAGCTACTAGCTGTTATAAAATAATCGCTAGAGATATAAAAAATGATCAAACATCAAAGATTTTCACCCAAAAATAAAGTCTGCAGGAAGGTTTTTATTGTACAAGCTGTTTTAAATTAATCGTCTCAGTTATAAAAACTGATAAAAAATCAAAGATTTAAAAAATTTAAATTTATGATATTATTTTACATTCTATATTTAATTGTGCTCAAAATAAGCCATTTTTATATAATTTTCACCCAATATTAAAGTCTGTAGAAAGGTTTTTATTGCACAAGTTGTTTTAAATTAATCGCCCATGTTATAAAAAAATTATTAAAAAAATCAAAGATTTAAGAAATTTAAATGTTTGATATACGTTTTACATTCTTCATTTAATCGGGTTCAAAATAAGTCATTTTTTGATAATTTGCACTCGAAAATAAAGTCTGCAGGAAAGTTTTGATTGTACGAATTTTTTTTTAAATTTATTATTTTTATTAAAAATAAAAAATCAAAGACTTAAGAAATTTAAATTTATCATTTTATTTTACATTCTAAATTTAATTTTGCTCAAAATAAGCTTATTTTAAATAATTTTCACCAAAAACTAAAGTCTGTAAGAAGGTTTTTATTGCACGAGTTGTTTTAAATTAATCGACTGAGTTATAAAAAAATTCTAAAAAATCAAAAACTTTAAATATTTAAATTTTAGGTATTACTTTATATTCTTTATTTAATTGGGTTAAAAATACATTATTTTTTGATCATTTTCACCGAAAAATAAAGTCTTCATGAAGAATTTTATTGTAGGAGATATTTTTAATTAATTCACGTTATAAGAAATAATAAAAAATCAAAGATTTAAGAAATTTAAATTTATTTTATTATTTTATTTTACATTCTATATTTAATAGTGCTCAAAATAAGTTTTTTTTAAAATAATTTTCATTATAACAGAAAGTCTACAGGAAGATTTTTATTGAACGAGCTGTTTCAAATAAATCGACTGATTTATAAAAATGATAAAAAATCAAAGATTTAAGAAATTTTCATTTTTGATATTACTTTACATTCTATATTTAACTGTGCTCAAAATAAGCAATTTCTAAATCATTTTCACCAAAAAATAAAATCTGCAGAATTTTTTTTATTGTACGAGCTGTTTTAAATTAATCGATTGAGTTATGAAAATTATAAAAAATCAAAGATTTAAGAAATTTAAATTTTTGATACTATTTCACATTGTATATTTAATTTTGCTCAAAATGTGCCATTTTTTAAATAATTTTCATCAAAAAATAAAGTCTACAGTAAGATTTTTATTGCACAAGCTGTTTTAAATTAATTGCCCGAGATATAAAAAATGATAAAAAATCAAAGATTTAAAAAAATTAAATTTATAATATTATTTCACATTTTATATTTAATTTTACACAAAATAAGCTTATTTTTAATTATTTTCACCAAAAAATAAAGTCTGTAAGAAGGTTTTTATTGCACGAGTTGTTTTAAATTAATCGACTGAGTTATAAAAAAATTCTAAAAAATCAAAAACTTTAAATATTTAAATTTTAGGTATTACTTTATATTCTTTATTTAATTGGGTTAAAAATACATTATTTTTTGATCATTTTCACCGAAAAATAAAGTCTTCATGAAGAATTTTATTGTACGAGATATTTATAATTAATTCACGTTATAAGAAATAATAAAAAATCAAAGATTTAAGAAATTTAAATTTATTTTATTATTTTATTTTACATTCTATATTTAATAGTGCTCAAAATAAGTTTTTTTTAAAATAATTTTCATTATAACAGAAAGTCTACAGGAAGATTTTTATTGAACGAGCTGTTTCAAATTAATCGACTGATTTATAAAAATGATAAAAAATCAAAGATTTAAGAAATTTTCATTTTTGATATTACTTTACATTCTATATTTAACTGTGCTCAAAATAAGCAATTTCTAAATCATTTTCACCAAAAAATAAAATCTGCAGAATTTTTTTTATTGTACGAGCTGTTTTAAATTAATCGATTGAGTTATGAAAATTATAAAAAATCAAAGATTTAAGAAATTTAAATTTTTGATACTATTTCACATTGTATATTTAATTTTGCTCAAAATGTGCCATTTTTTAAATAATTTTCATCAAAAAATAAAGTCTACAGGAAGATTTTTATTGAACAAGCTGTTTTAAATTAATTGCCCGAGATATAAAAAATTATAAAAAATCAAAGATTTAAAAAAAATAAATTTATAATCTTATTTCACATTCTATATCTAATTTTACTCAAAATAAGCTTATTTTCAATAATTTTCACCAAAACATAAAGTCTGCAAGAAGGTTTTTATTGCACGAATTGTTTTAAATTAATCCCTTGAGTTATACAAAATTCTAAAAAATCAAAACGTTTAAATATTTAAATTTTAGATATTATTTTACATTGTTTATTTAATTGGGTTCAAAATAAGTCATTTTTTGATAATTTTTACTGAAAAATAAACTCTGCGTGAAGAATTTTATTGTACGAGATATTTTTAATTAATTCACTATGTTATCAGAAATGATAAAAAATCAAAGATTTAAGAAATTTAAATTTATGATTTTATTTTACATTCTATATTTAATTGTGCTCAAAATAAGTTTTTTTTAAATAATTTTCATTATAACATAAAGTCTACAGGAAGATTTTTATTGAACGAGCTGTTTTAAATTAATCGACTGATTTATAAAAATGATAAAAAAGCAAAGATGTAAGAAATTTTAATTTATGATATTAGTTTACATTCTATATTTAATTGTGCTCAAAATAAGCCAGTATTTAATAATTTTCACTAAAAAATAAAGTCTGCAGGAAAATTTTTATTGCAGGAGCTGTTAAATTAATCGCCTGAATTATTAAAAAAATATAAAAATCAAAGATTTAAGAAATTTTAATTTATAATATTATTTTACATTCCATATTTAATTGTACTCAAAATAAGTCAGTATTTAATAATTTTCCCTAAACAATAAAGTCTGCAGGAAAGTTTTTATTGCAGGAGCTGTTAAATTAATCGCTCGAATAATACACATTATAAAAAATCAAAGATTTAAGAAATGTTAATTTACGATATTATTTTACATTCTACACTTAACTGTGCTCAAAATAAGCCATTTCTAAATAATTTTCACCCAAAAATAAAGTCTGGAGGAATTTTTTAAATTGTACGAGCTGTTTTAAATTAATTGATTGAATTATGAAAATTATATAAAATCAAAGATTTAAGAAATTTAAATTTTTAATACTATTTTACATTCTATATTTAATTTTGCTTAAAAGGTGCCATTTTTTAATAATTTTGATAAAAAAATAAAGTCTACAGAAAAATTTTTTTGCACGAGCTGTTTTAAATTAATTGCCCCAGTTATAAGAAATGATAAAAAAATCAAAGAGTTAAGAAATTTAATTTTTTGATATTATTTTCCATTCTATATTTAATTAGGTGTAGAATAAGTAATTTTTTGATAAATTTCACTTAAAAATAAAGTCTGCAGGAACGTTTTTGTGGCACGAGCTGTTTTAAATTAATCGCCCAAGTTATAAAAAAATAATATAAAATCAAAGATTTCTGAAATTTTAATTTATGATTTTATTTTACATTCTATATGTTATTTTACTCAAAATAAGCTTATTTCTAATAATTTTCACGAAAAAATAAAGCCTGCAAGAAGGTTTTTATTGCACGAGTTATTTTAAATTACACGACTGAGTAATAAAAAATTATAAAAAATCAAAAAGTTAAAAAATTTAAATTTTTGATATTACTTTACATTCTATATTTAATTGGGTTCAAAATAAGTAATTTTTTGATCATTTTCACCGAAAAATAAAGTCTGCATGAAGAATTTTATTGGACGAGATGTTTTTAATTAATTCACTAAGTTATAAGAAATGATAAAAAATCAAAGATTTAAGAAATTTTAATTTTTGATATTATTTTATATTCTACATTTAATTGGGCTCAAAATAAGTCATTTTTAATTAATTTTCACCAAAAAATAAAGTCTGCAGGAAGGTTTTTGTTGTACGAGTTGTTTTAAATTAATCGACTGAGTTATAAAAAATTATAAAAAATTAAAAATTTAAGAAATTAAAATTTATGATTTTATTTTACATTCTATATTTAATCTTACTCAAAATAAGCTTATTTTTAATAATTTTCACTAAAAAATAACGTCTTCAAGAAGGTTTTTATTGCACGAGTTGTTTTAAATTAATCGACTGAGTTATAAAAAAATTATAAAAAATCAAAATGTTAAAATATTTAAATTTTTAATATTATTTTATATTCTTTATTTAATTGGGTTCAAAATAAGTCATTTTATGATCATTTTCACCGAAAAATAAAGTCTGCATGAAGAATTTTATTGGACGAGATGTCTTTAATTAATTCACTAAGTTATAAGAAATGATAAAAAATCAAAGATTTAAAAATTTTTAATTTTGTTATATTATTTTACATTCTTTATTTAATTAGGTTCAAAATAAGTCGTTTTATGATCATTTTTACCGAAAAGTCTGCATGAAGAATTTTATTGGACGAGATGTTTTTAATTAATTTACTAAGTTATAAGAAATGATAAAAAATCAAAAATTTAGGCTACTTATCTATATAAGAATTCTCATTGTAAATATTTGTTGAAAAAAAAATAACAACATTATCACCTCGAATTCCAGCAGTTTGAAATATTTAACAACCTTATATTAGAATATAAATTAAATTAAATTTATCAGATAATTTTTAATTATAAATAAAATAAAATTTATCAGACAATTTTTAGTTGTAAATAAAATAAAATTTATCAGACAATTTGTAATTGTAAATTAAATTAAATTTATCAGACCATTTTCAATTATAAATTAAATTAAATTTATCAGACAATTTTTAATTGTAAATTAATTAAATTTATCTGACAATTTTTAATTATAAATTAAATTAAATTTATCAGACAATTTTTAATTGTAAATTAAATTAAATTAATTAGACAATTTTTAATTGTAAATTAAATTAAATTTATCAGACAATTTTTAATTGTAAATTAATTAAATTTATCTGACAATTTGTAATTGTAAATTAAATTAAATTTATCAGACAATTTTCAATTATAAATTAAATTAAATTTATCAGACAATTTTTAATTGTAAATTAAATGAAATTTATCAGACAATTTGTAATTGTAAATTAAATTAAATTTATCAGACAATTTTCAATTATAAATTAAATTAAATTTATCAGACAATTTTTAATTATAAATTAAATTAAATTTATCAGAAAATGTGCTAGAAAATGTAAAAAAAATATTGATGGCTCATAAATCCAATATTATTGTATGGAAATGTATAATTGAAACAAATCAAAACTCACGTCAATCCCCAACAGTAATTTAAAAATGTATATGCTGTGAAAATATAAATTGTTTGTGTTTGTAATCATAACTAAACAAAGCTTGTTGAATTACTTTTGTAAGAATGAATAACATTCGACTACAAATTGAATTAAACTGATCAAAAAACATAACTTGCAGGATCACAATCAGCTTACTGAATTATGTTCATTATAATAAGAGATATCAAGCAAAGTTGGAAAATAAATATCGTAATCAATTAAAATGTATGTAATAAATAAATTAAAACCAATTGTTTCTTATGAAATACGTAATTTACCTTGTTACAAATATATTTACTCTTCTAGCTAATTAAAATGTTATTTATCCCTCGGACGCGCTGGCCCGAGATAGCAGAAAATTATAATGAACGCGCCGCAGGCTGCACGTGTCAATTTAAATTACCCCTGTGTGCCGAAACAACTTTTTAAAAATGCTCCTGGGAGTTGTCAATTCGCGAGAGTTTTTGAAAATTACAGGCGTAATTAAATTAATATTACGACGATAATGAGTAAAAAAAATATTTCCGTATAAATATAAAAAATCCATAGGGTTTCTGTAGGGTTGTTAAATTCTAAACAATTTATTGAAAGTTTCAAAAAAAAATCATGGACGGTAATTTATAAAAAATTGCAATTTGTTTGATTGCAAATATTATTCAATAACAGGCTTATAAAAAATACTTGTAGTCAACTTTTTAAACTATACTTTTTTGAAACTACTAGAGTAATGTCTTATAAACACAATGGATAAATATAAACAACGTTGGTGTATGGGTACATATATTTGTTATGAATAAACCATGGTTTTATAAATATTTCACTAACATGTTTATATTTAAAAATTATTTAAAAAAAATCTAAGGTCTATAACCATACATCAATATATGTCTGATGATTGTTATTAAATTCTAAACAATGTATTGAAAGTTTAAAAAAAAATTGTGCACGGTTATTTATGAAAAATTGCAATTTGTTTTATTGCAAATATTGTTCAATAACAGCTAACAAAATAAATTCGTTTTTTTCTTATGTTATGGTTACCAAGACATGAGCAAACAATTGTACAAAAAATCAATTTTTTTTGATGACCCTGATAATATTTGACATGTCACAGATGAGATAACAAGATAATGAAGATGGCACCCTACTAATATCAGGGAGGGAGAGTCCAACTGCGTGAAATCGTGTCGCAAATGTGCGCATGGACAGTGCTAATAACATCATTAATTTTTTTTTGCACACTCCGTTTTGGTAACCCCGCCGCGCAAATACACACGGCGCGGCTGGAATTATAGAAAATCACACCGGTGAAAATTGCTCGGATAATCAGGATATTCTGATATTCTTCGGATATCCGATTTAAAAACCCTAGTCATTTGTTTTTGTTTCTATTAATCTCTTCTAAATAGTAAATTCAATTTTCCGCCGCCGACCTTTTAGCGATTACCTCACGCGCTCCGCCAAGAGGCAATATATGCAACAATATCCTCGCATCCCATAAAGTCCTTTCAATTAACCCAGCCCGGCAGCGCGATGCTAAATTCTAATTGCAACGGGGCACGTAACAATTTTATCCGCTGAGAAAAGCAAAACTAGCGCTAAAAAATCAAGCCGCCCCGTGGAGCGAATTAAGCTGGTAATTAATCAGAGCGATTAATATTCGCGCCCCGCTGGAAAACTTGACGACTACTTGGGGGGGATGATAATTAAACGACGGGCGTTGAGTAATTTCTGTACCGTATTGCAAATGAGATCGAATAATCTTCGTGGTTTTTGATTAAGTTTTAATTGGGCGCGGAGAAGTTTTATCGCGCGCGCTGACTTTAATTTCAAGATGGGGCAAAGGATTCCTTAATATTAGTGATGATTAATTTATTCAGTATGAAGTTTTTTAACGCTCAATTTGTGAATTTTCAGTTTATTTAATCATACTGTACGAGTAGCTTAGGCTATATGTCTACCCCACCTTTGCTCGTATAGTTTGTTTAATGGATACAGACGTTTGATACTGTTTAAACCATTTCAAAAAGAGTGTGATCCTATGGAAAAAACTATGCGAGCAAAGGTGGGGTGGGCGGGCGGCCCCTACCAACCAAACTATGCCCGTCCACTATTTCAAATGGCTTGAACTCTGCACTACACTGTTATCTATTACTTTCTATAATTCAATTAATTTCATTTATTAATTTAGGGTTGAATCATAAAAAATTATGAGAGATAATGTAGTGTATAGTTTAATCGTATGAAATAGTGGACGGGTATAGTTAGGTTGGTATGGACCACCCGCCCACCCCACCTGGGCTTATATATAGTTTTTTTCCAAAGGATACAATTCTCCCTGAAATGTTTAATCAATGAAAAACGTTTGTATCCATTGAAAAAAATTTATTCTGGTCTTAATAATTTAGATATATAAACATATTATATCTCATTTTGTAGCTAATTAGGCTAGTAACGCATAACCGTTTTTAGAAGTTTCAAAAATAATAGCTACGATTTTTTGCAATTTTTTAAATAGCCCACACAAGTTTGAGATGTTACTTTTTTACACTTTTCATTATTCTGATCTTAATAATTTAGCTATATAAACATATTATATTTCATTTTGTAGTTAATTAATCAAGTAACGCATAACCGTTTTTAGAAGTTTCAAAAATAATAGCTACGATTTTTTGCAATTTTTTAAATAGCCCACACACTTTTGAGATGTTACTTTTTTACACTTTTCATTATTCTGATCTTAATAATTTAGATATATAACCATATTATATCTCATTTTGTAGCTAATTAAGCTAGTAACGCATAACCGTTTTTTAGAAGTTTCAAAAATAATAGCTACGATTTTTTGCAATTTTTTAAATAGCCCACACAAGTTTGAGATGTTACTTTTTTACACTTTTCATTATTCTGATCTTAATAATTTAGCTATATAAACATATTATATTTCATTTTGTAGTTAATTAATCAAGTAACGCATAACCGTTTTTAGAAGTTTCAAAAATAATAGCTACGATTTTTTGCAATTTTTTAAATAGCCCACACACTTTTGAGATGTTACTTTTTTACACTTTTCATTATTCTGATCTTAATAATTTAGCTATATAAACATATTATATCTCATTTTGTAGCTAATTAAGCTAGTAACGTATAACCGTTTTTAGAAGTTTCAAAAATAATATCTACGATTTTTTGCAATTTTTTAAATAGCCCACACAAGTTTGAGATGTTACTTTTTTACACTTTTTATTATTCTGAACATAATAATTTAGCTATATAAACATATTATATCTCATTTGGTAGCTAATTAAGCTAGTAACGCACAACCGTTTTTAGAAATTTCAAAAATAATAGCTACAATTTTTTGCAATTTTTTAAATAGCGCACACAAGTTTGAGATGTTACTTTTTTACACATTTCATTATTCTGATCTTAATAATTAAGATATATAAACATATCATATCTCATTTTATAGCTAATTGAGTTAGTAAAGCATAACCGTTTTTAGAAGTTTCAAAAATAACAGCTACGATTTTTTGCAATTTTTTAAATAGCGCACACAAGTTTGAGATGTTACTTTTTTACACTTTTCAGTATTTTGATCTTAATAATTTAGCTATATAAACATATTATATTTCATTTTGTAGCTAATTAAGCTAGTAACGCATAACCGTTTTTAGAAGTTTCAAAAATAATAGCTACGATTTTTTGCAATTTTTTAAATAGCCCACACAAGTTTGAGATGTTACTTTTTTACACTTTTCATTATTCTGATCTTAATAATTTAGCTATATAAACATATTATATTTCATTTTGTAGCTAATTAAGCTAGTAACGCATAACCGTTTTTAGAAGTTTCAAAAATAATAGCTACGATTTTTTGCAATTTTTTAAATAGCCCACACAAGTTTGAGATGTTACTTTTTTACACTTTTCATTATTCTGATCTTAATAATTTAGCTATATAAACATATTATATTTCATTTTGTAGCTAATTAAGCTTGTAACGCATAACCGTTTTTAGAAGTTTCAAAAATAATAGCTACGATTTTTTGCATTTTTTTAAATAGCCCACACAAGTTTCAGATGTTATTTTCTTACGCTTTTCATTATTCTGATCTTAATAATTTAGATATATAGACATATTATATCTCATTTTGTAGCTAATTGTGTTAGTAACACACAACCGTTATTAGAATTTTCAAAAATAATAGTTACGATTTTTTGCAATTTTTTAAATAGCCCACACAAGTGAGATGTTACTTTTTACACTTTTCATTATTCTGATCTTAATAATTTAGATATATAAACATATTATATCTCATTTTGTAGCTAATTGTGTTAGTAACACACAACCGTTATTAGAATTTTCAAAAATAATAGTTACGATTTTTTGCAATTTTTTAAATAGCCCACACAAGTGAGATGTTACTTTTTACACTTTTCATTATTCTGATCTTAATAATTTAGATATATAAACATATTATATCTCATTTTGTAGCTAATTGTGTTAGTAACACACAACCGTTATTAGAATTTTCAAAAATAATAGTTACGATTTTTTGTCATTTTTTAAATAGCCCACATAAGTTTGAGATGTTACTTTTTTACGCTTTTCATTATTCTGATATTAATAATTTAGATATATAAACATATTATATCTCATTTTGTAACTAATTAAGCTCGTAACGCATAACCGGTTTTAGAAGTTTCAAAAATAATAGCTACGATGTTTTGCAATTTTTTAAATAGCCCACACAAGTTTGAGATGTTACTTTTTTACACTTTACATTATTCTGATCTTAATCATTTAGATATATAAACATATTATATCTCATTTTGTAGCTAATTAAGCTAGTAACGCATAACCGTTTTTAGAAGTTTCAAAAATAATAGCTACGATTTTTTGCAATTTTTTAAATAGCCCACACAAGTTTGAGACGTTACTTTTTTACACTTTTCATTATTCTGATCTTAATAATTTAGCTATATAAACATATTATATTTCATTTAGTAGCTAATTAAGCTAGTAATGCATAACCGTTTTTAGAAGATTCAAAAATAATAGCTACGATTTTTTGCAATTTTTTAAATAGCCCACACAAGTTGTGATGTTACTTTTTTACACATGTTATTATTCTGATCTTAATAATTTAGATATATAAACATATTATATCTCATTTTGTAGTTAATTAAGCTAGTAACGCATAACCGTTTTTAGAAGTTTCAAAAATAATAGCTACGATTTTTTGTCATTTTTTAAATAGCCCACATAAGTTTGAGATGTTACTTTTTTACGCTTTTCATTATTCTGATCTTAATAATTTAGATATATAAACATATTATATCTCATTTTGTAGCTAATTAAGCTCGTAACGCATAACCGGTTTTAGAAGTTTCAAAAATAATAGCTACGATTTTTTGCAATTTTTTAAATAGCCCACACAAGTTTGAGATGTTACTTTTTTACACTTTACATTATTCTGATCTTAATCATTTAGATATATAAACATATTATATCTCATTCTGTAGCTAATTATGCTAGTAACGCATAACCATTTTTAGAAGTTTCAAAAATAATAGCAACGATTTTTTGCAATTTTTTAAATAGCCCACACAAGTTTGAGAGGTTACTTTTTACGTTTTTCATTATTCTGATCTTAATAATTTAGATATATAAACATATTATATCTCATTTTGTAGCTGATTAATCTAGTAACGCATAACCGTTTTTAGAAGTTTCAAAAATAATAGCTACGATTTTTTTGCAATTTTTTAAATAGCCCACACAAGTTGTGATGTTACTTTTTTACACATGTTATTATTCTGATCTTAATAATTTAGATATATAAACATATTATATCTCATTTTGTAGTTAATTAAGCTAGTAACGCATAACCGTTTTTAGAAGTTTCAAAAATAATAGCTACGATTTTTTGCAATTTTTTAAATATCCCACACTAGTTTGAGAGGTTACTTTTTACGCTTTTCATTATTCTGATCTTAATAATTTAGATATATAAACATATTATATCTCATTTTGTAGCTAATTAAGCTAGTAACGCATAACCTTTTTAGAATGTTCAAAAATAATACTACGATTTTTTGCATTTTTTTAAATAGCCCACACAAGTTTGAGATGTTACTTTTTTACGCTTTTCATTATTCTGATCTTAATAATTTAGATATATAAACATATTATATCTCATTTTATAGCTAATTGAGTTAGTAACACATAACCGTTATTAGAATTTTCAAAAATAATAGTTACGATTTTTTGCAATTTTTAAATAGCCCACACAAGTTTGAGATGTTACTTTTTTACGCTTTTCATTATTCTGATCTTAATAATTTAGATATATAAACATATTATATCTCATTTTGTAGCTAATTAAGCTAGTAACATATTACCGTTATTAGAATTTTCAAAAATAATAGCTACGATTTTTTGCAATTTTTTAAATAGCCCACATAAGTTTGAGATGTGATTATTATTCTGATCTTAATATTTTAGCTATATAAACATATTACATCTCATTTTATTCCATACTTTAGGGACAACCTGTGTATAAATTTGAATGTAGAACCTTTGCGAGGATTCAATTTTTGGACACTAGATATCTCATGCTAGCAGATAGATCTCAATAGCAACATTTGTAAAAGATTAAATATTCTATAGATCAAACTTAATTAAAGCGTCGCGAAAAATAGAGTTTGAAAATCAACCGGCATTGTTTGAAAATGTAAACGACAATGCACTGCCTAATACTCGCTCGCTCGCCTAAATTCCAAGTTTTACTTTGCCTATTTGGGTGTTGATTACGATGTTGACGCTCAGATTTTCCAGGCGTAAAGTTCTGTTGCAAAGACTACACGGACAATTTATGAAATACTTGGGCTTCTAACGTAAATAAATCTGACGCGAGAAAATATTAATACGATTCGACAAATAAATAAATCCCTGATAATTAAATTATTAAGAGAATAAGAGAATTCCGTCGCTCAAATGGGTAAATTTATTTGAGCGACGGAATTGTATTAATAACACGACAGTAGTTACATGTACAATAAATAATAAATTAATTAATTAATTAATTAATTACAATAAATTCAAATGATGTTTATGCTGAGAAAGTAAGAAGAAATATAACTAAAAATATGTACCTTTTCGGTACATTAGACGTTTCTAAATCGTCATGTACATGTTTTTGTCGAAGCGTTGAGTAAACAATCACTGAAACTTGATTCCTCAGTTAACTGTCGAAGTAACATTTTACGTTACGACTGGCAAGTCACTTAAGATAAAAATCTCGCGAGAGAATCGCAGGTCCATGACATAAGTGATGCCAGATATGGCAATTTCTCTCTATATTTTAATATTTTTAGAAACGATGTAAACGTATTCTAATTTATACTTCACATAACACAACTGCTACGACTATTAATCTGTATTATATTTTATATTAATCAGTCTACCTTATTGCTCGCTGTTCCTCATCAAGTCTAGCAGCTTATCTCATCCAATTAATGGTACAATAGTAGTTTAAAGATGTTGAATATATCACTCACTAAATATGTTTTAACATTATAAAACTGTTCGCGTAGAATTATATTGCAACAACCGGACGCGACGCACCACTCACGACTGATTCACGTTACTGTGTCATTGCAGAGGTGAACAAAACAATTTTTTGCTGCTCGCAGACTGGTTTAGGCTGCAAAAACGAGCTATTTTTACGCGCTTATCTACAAACGAGTCGATGCTGGTGCATAAAATCTCAACGCAAATTAAATTCACTCTTCGTGGATTTGTGTTTTTAAAAACAATTATATATTTATTATATATATTATTTATTATTTAGTTCTTTCAACAATGGAATATGTTATATAAAATTATAAACTAGGTTATTAAAGGGTGTTCCAAAATTAACGCAAGATTTGAATTAATTAGAAAACACAGTTTTTAGTCTTTAAATGTTATTTTTTATTGAATCATAAACTGCTTAAGTGTTATTCCATAAATAACTCTATCCTAGGGTTATTTATGGAATAACAAATTGGGCAAATGGCCTCTTAGGCTTTGCTGGCACATACGAACTCTTTTATCGAAAATGTCCGTGACCATTCTGCATAAATATACATAAACTTGTTCAGAACTTTTAATAATATATCACATTACTGTGATATACATAACGATACAACCATAGATTTCGGGTCAACTTTGCAAACTTCTAAACAATACTTGCAATATTTTTTTCAAGTGGACTCCTTGGAAACCACTAACGTCATGTTTTTTCAATAATATGGTTTGACTTAAACAAAGGTTTGTCTTCACAACAATCTGTAATCAACTATCCACGTATATGGTATATGGTTTTTTTTAATTTATTAAAAATCGATATAACAAAAAACAACGGATCTGTGTCAATTGCAAAATATATTTTTTGTAACCACAATTGGGTTAGTAATAAATGGTGAAAATTTGAACAAAAAATAGCAAGGAAAATGATGGAAAATTAATTAATTTTGACTTTGACCCCCGCCGAAAACTAGCGTATTTTGTATTTTGTATTTTTAAATTTATCTTCTGTTGACCTAATGTAGTATAAATATTATACAATAATTTAAATAAAAATAATATTGCTAAATATTTCGCAATTCCTTCAGCAACAAAGTCCAACTATAGATTTCAGGTCAACTTTGACAGCTTCTAAAAAATATATGCTATAATTTTTTTCAAGGCGACTTTCTAGAAACCACTAAAGTTATGTTTTATCAACAATATGGTTTGACTTAAACAATGGTTGGTCTTCACATCAATCTGTAATCAACCGTCCACGTATATGGTTTAATTCATTAAAAATGGATATAACAAAAAAAAAACAAATTGGTGTCAATCGCAAAAAATATTGTTTGTATTCACTATTGGGTTAGCAATAAATGGTAAAAATTTTAAGAAAAAAAACGATTCAGGGGCAATGGTGGAAAATTAATTAATTTTTACTTTGGCCGCCGCCAAAAACTAGTGTAGAGCGTAATTTTTTTATTTTTAATTTTAACCTAGAACCCTGATCTGATTAGTGTTAATAATAACAGAAAATATAAACACAATTACTTTGTTTCTAATCGATTTTATTGATTTTTTACCACGCCGTATACAAACAAGTTTAAGTTTAAAATTGATTTAAAAAAAAACTAAGGCCAGTGGCAATTTAAAAAAAATATGTTTGATGATTACTATTAAATTCTAAACAAAACATGAAAATTTAGAGAAAAAAATTAATTCATATCGTCAAATATTACTAAATACAGTCAAATATTGTCAAATATTGTCTAATATAGTTAAATATCGTCAAATTTTGTCAAATATCATTAAATATAGACAAACAACGTCAATTATCGTCTAATATTATGAAATAACGTCAAATATTATCAAATATTGTCAAATATTGTCAAATATTGTCAAATATTGTCAAATATTGTCAAATATTGTCAAATATTGTCAAATATTATCAAATATTGTCAAATATCTTCAAATATTGTCTAATATAGTTAAAGTATCGTCAAATATTGCCGAATATCATTAAATATCGTCAGATAACGTCAATTATCGTCAAATATTATGAAATAACGTCAAATATTATAAAATATTGTCATATATTGTCAAATATTGTCAAATATTGTCAAATATTGTCAAATATTGTCAAATATTGTCAAATATTGTCAAATATTGTCAAATATTGTCAAATATTGTCAAATATTGTCAAATATTGTCAAATATTGTCAAATATTGTTAAATATTGTCAAATATTGTTAAATAATATCTTCAAATATTGTCAAATATTGTCGAATATTATTAAAAATGTCGAAAACGTCAAAAAGGGCAAAAATGTCAAAAACGTAATTTTTTTTAAAATTTCAAAAATGTCAAAAAAAGGGCAAAATGTCAAGAACGTAATTTATATTTTAAATTTTAATAATGTCAAAAATATCATTGTAATTTGGAAAGTCCTGATGTGTCCACACCAGATATTTTAATTTCTTTCCCACATTCCCCCAGGATAAATATCATGTTCAATGAGTACGATTTCATTGCAGCCATTTTCTGGAGTACTAACATTAATCAAGTATGTACATGTAAACAAATAACAAAACACCTTCCACAGCCAAGTTCTAAGTTTTCAGTTACAATCAATTTTAAGGAATCTAGCTGGCTTCGGCCTACTTGATCACTTTTTATTATAGATAGCATGGCTTTTGACCTGGTGATTTTCAATATTTGTCACTCCATATAATTCGCACAAAAAGCAAGCGTTTCTGCACTTCATGTGTGCACTGTCCTTAATAGGCAGTAATAATCAATTAACCTCCCTCTGAGGGCGCCCTTTGTGAAACTTTGCGGTTCGTTGCACGTTCGAAGGACCATGACGTCCTTTAATGGGAGCCCGTCGTCCTTAATAATGCACATGCAAGAGGATGATTAATGGCGTGCGCAAATTCGACATCCAGTTACCATATCGATCGAATAATTCAACGTAAATCATAACAGGTTTAATATTAGACGAAAAAATAAAGCAAATAAAAGATGAATATATTAATATTTCAATCCCCAACGAACAATCATCTACATTCCAATTTAAATATATTTGTGTTAGTAGTGGGTGAGGAATTGAAACATAAATGCTGCGCAACAAAATGGGAAATATTGACGTATTTCAGTCGACATTACTTTTCTATGCATGGCATTATGTTAAAAAGTGCAATTTTAGCTGCACTGCACAGTTCTCGTATCGAACACGATGATTTACCATGCAGAACGTTTGGGCTTTATCAGTCGCAACTTTTTAGTAGATACTGCAGCGTCTCTACGATGCAAATCGCGTTTCGTGCAACTAATAGAAAATCTTGCAGAGAGAGCTTTTTGTTGAACAGAACGTGCGGATTTTGTTTCCAAAGCACTCTGTTTTGTATATGAATAATATCGAAAATAGTTTATAATTAAATAACTATCAATATTAATAATTGTAATAGAAAAAAAAAACGTTTTTTCTATTACAATTATTAATATTAATGGTGATTTGATTATACCGTCGCTTTAAACCACTGTGCCACGACCGCCCCTGAAATTAATTGGCATATTTGTTTGATAATGGTCCACTTGCAAGAAAAAAATTATTATGGAATTTGATACCATGACTCGAATTTGATTTATTAGTTCCCCTCTAGATTTCTAGGATCATAAAAACATCATTTATCGCTCAACGCAACAATCATTTTTTCGGGAATTTATTTAGCCTGCGGCATACATATAAATAGCGGAAGGGGTCGATGCGACGCACAGCAGCCATCAATCAATCGCAAAAGACTCGGGCGCTCGTTACCTCGATTTTAACGATACAGTTTTTTTTTGGCCTGTTTCATCTCGTTCGCGCGATCTGCCTGCGAGATGAAACGCCTTCGTATGTTGTAAAAAGGTAGTGGCGGCTATAAAAGCCCGATTACGTTTACATCGGCATTGCACAATCGTAAACATGTTGAAAAACTAGGTAAACGTAAATTGGGTTAGTTATTAAATTATGTTTTACAACTTTTTGAAGATATTCGTGAAACTGAAAAAAGTTTAAATGTTTACAATTGATAAGGTAACTATATCAATTACAAAATTGAAGAAACATACATACATTATATATGCAGATTAATGTAGTTTAAGAATAATTTAACAATCTCAACAATAGGGAAAAAAACTACCCAAAAGGCGGCATTCGATGGGCTATTACGATTATAACTGGATAAACTATATATTGTAGAAAGTAGAATAATGTTATGTATACCCCAGCTTAGTGGCTAAGTGATTAGAAACGTCAAACAGTGGGGCCAAATCGCCTTTAGGGGGACATAATATGAAAAATGAAACTTCATTTTGGGAAAAAGTATACAGTTAGTGGCAGTATTACCCCAAGGGTGTAACAGCATAGTTTAGAGGGGTTGGATGTTTATGTCTAGACCACAGAAAGCAGCCGAATAGTAACTTCGGACGCGTCGAGGCGCTAGCGAAACCATGACAAAAAGACCGGTGTGAAGTTAAACAATTCTAATAATTCCGGGCGACCGTGAGTTGGCGCGGCGTGGACTTTTTCTTAGTGCATTGTTACTAAACGGAGTGTGCCAAAAAAATATTTTGTTTCTACAATTGTTTACCTATGTTATGGTAACCATAAAATAAGAAAAACACAAATTTAAGTTTTAATTTTGTTAGCTGTTATTAAATAATATTTGTAAAACAAATCAAATTCCAATTTTCCGCGCACAATTTTTTTAAACTTTCGAAATATTGTTTAGAATTTAACAACAATCATCAGACATAGTTTCCTATACCCCGCCGGCGCTTAATTTTCCGATAATTCTGGAACTCCCGTGGGTTCGCGCGACCGGGTATTTTTTCTCTTGGATTGTAACCGGACTGTGTAAAAAAATTGTTTTTTTTAATGATTGTTTACTCATGTCTTGGCAACAATAAAATAAGAAAAAAACGAATTTAAGTTAATTTTGTTAGCTGTTATTGAATAATATTTACAACAAAACAAATTGCAATTTTTATTAAAGTTCCCCGCATGATTTTTTTTAAACTTTCGAAATATTGTTTAGAATTGAACAACAATCATCAGACATATTTTCGTATACCTAGCTGGGCTGGAATTCAACACGAATAATAATAACGAAGGCATTGTTTTTTCGAAAAAATCCAAATTGCTATTTTTTCCCACTACATGAACTTTTCACAGTGAATTTTTTACCAATATACTCAAACGAATACACTGGAAGATAATGGGTTTTAATGCAGTTTCTATTAGATAACTTAGTATTTGATAAATCTAGAAAATATCACACAACTCTGCAACGTAAGGCGCTTTCGTTTAGCATGGTTTAACATTACTAGTCGCCCCGCGGGGTGCAGTACCGCGGTCGTGCGCCGCCGGTTGTAAGAGCCGAGGTAGAATTATGCATATCAGAAGCGATAAATAGAGCAAGAAACAATAAGCCCATACCCGCCCAGAGTGATAAACGAACGGCACTGTAAGTGATTGTATGCACACACACACATTAGATTAGTTAGAATAGTTTATATTTTAAATTCCATTTGAATCTCTCTTGATTTCCACCAGGAAATATTTCTGACGATAATCCACCTATGGAATTAAATTAATTTCCGACGACCACCAAGACGTCGGGCGCCGCTCCGAATTGCCGCGTGGCACTCTGCTGCCGTATCCCAAATTAATATGCCCCGGCCTGCGTGTGCTGTAAATATTTAATGACGCGCCGGGGAACACATAGCAAACAATTAGGGCCTAATGGAGAGGCTCCAATGTGATTATATGATAAGATAAAGGTAATAATTTCATTGCTAAAGGTTGAGCCAGCGAATTTTGAATGCAAATCGGGTTTACACCAGTCAGACGCTTTATTATAATGGAATTTATATGGTTATAAATCTCCCGGTTTATTATCGTTGGCGGATGGACAAATTTGGATTATTATTTAACTCGGCAACTATAAACTACATGCAAAACAATTGATACATTTTAATTCAAACGAATCAGCGTTGGCAGCAAATTTTATGAATAACGTCACACCGATTAGAAATGTTCAATGAGTGAAGTGAGGGCCGTTCATGCCTATTTCTTAAAATTTGTTCTTATTTTCGATTTTATAAGCATATAAACATAACAATTACAAATTATGGCTATTTTCAAAATTTTTTAAACTAATTTAGGATTATTTTTTTGGAAAAAAAGTTCTGTACGGCCCTCGTTCACTTATTCCTTCTTTAGGTAATAGCAGTTTTGTGATTCTATCTCAAAACATGTAGCCGTGAGCCGTCAGGAGAAAAAGTACTATATGTGTAACCGCCATAAATGTATATACGAGGCGTGTTTTTTAATTAAGTACCGTTTTGATATTCCGCCGATTCAGCGCTGCGGTCGGTATTCCGCGCATGCTCAATGTTACCTGCATCTATTGGCAAGGTTGAGACGCAATTACGGCAACACTGGTCCGTGATTACGTGTGTTAGTAAGCATTTAAAATGGCAATGCCGATTGAGAGTATATATATATATGTATATATATAATAAATAGTCGTGGATTACACTTTGACCCCCTCATGAATAAGTTAATCCCGTTTGTGACACACAAAATGGACCGATTTAAAACGCGTTTAATGTAGATTTAAGGTAATAAAGTGCGATGAAGGTAATAAACTCAGTACCTCTCCACCTTCTTTTAGTGCCCATACATTATCGCACCCTCCATTCTGCTAAAACCACCATTTAAAAACGGCGACATCACAGTGGCCCAGCCGCGCATAAAGATTGCTCCATTCGAATTATCGTTCGCGCCGCGGCGTGCTAATAACGGCAATAACGATAGCAATAAATCACCGCCCGCGGCGGTCAACTGATACCGCCGCCAGTTAATTAAGCAAGCGCGTCCGGTGTTAATGAAGGGCAAAATTCCCTAAGCGCATTAAAAAGTAACGCGGTTTCAAGAACGCGGGGCATTAAGCGCAAATGGCGTAATGAAAATGGAAATCCCTGGAGGCTTTTTAGGTTGAACTTAGTTGGCAACAGTGGTGCGGAATATTTACAAGTGGAAAGGGCGGCGAATAACAAACTTAAGAGTCAAACAATACATCTATCAATGCTTGAGATAGATTGGTTGGTTTACTATGGAATATATTCGATTCGGGTTGAAAATGTAAAATATTAATTGAAACTGATTAATATTTAGCCTCAATTTGATAAAAAAAAATATTAAAAAAAATTAAATATAGGTGTTAAGACCTGAGAAGGATCGTGGGTCATCATGATTAACAGACAAAAGATTCTAATATACTAAACCCAATAACCAAATATAATATTAATAATAATAATGACTTTTATTTCCCTTGAATTAAATAATTCTATACATATAAAAACTATATCAACATATGTTTATAGTAACAAATAAAATAATAGAATAATAGAAAAATATATAATATTTTTGGGCTGTTAAACTCAAAAATTATAAATTTGATATTAGTCAGGGCATAACAATGTTTGTAGTTTACAAAAAGTTATAAAATTACCTTATGAATAGTCATATTTAGTCACCACAAAGTTTGAAATATGTATCTCAACTATTTGTAGGCTTTTTGGGTTGTTAAACTCAAAGATTATAAACCTGATATTAGTCATGACATAAAAAGTACCATAACTATGTTTGTAGTTTACAAAATATTATAAAAATACCTTAGGTATATTCATAAATAGTCATAATTTAGTCACCACAAAGTTTGAAATATGTATCTCAACTATTTGTAGACATTTTGGGTTGTTAAACTCAAAGATTATAAACCTGATATTAGTCATGACATAAAAAGTACCATAACTATGTTTGTAGTTTACAAAATATTATAAAAATACCTTAGGTATATTCATAAATAGTCATAATTTAGTCACCACAAAGTTTGAAATATGTATCTCAACTATTTGTAGACATTTTGGGTTGTTAAACTCAAAGATTATAAACCTGATATTAGTATGACATAAAAAGTAACATAACAATGTTTGTAGTTTACAAAATGTTATAAAAATACCTTAGGTATGTTCATAAATAGTCATATTTAGTCACCACAAAGTTTGAAATATGTATCTCAACTATTTGTAGACATTTTGGGTTGTTAAACTCAAAGATTATAAACCTGATATTAGTATGACATAAAAAGTACCATAACTATGTTTGTAGTTTACAAAATGTTATAAAAATACCTTAGGTATGTTCATAAATAGTCATATTTAGTCACCACAAAGTTTGAAATATGTATCTCAACTATTTGTAGACATTTTGGGTTGTTAAACTCAAAGATTATAAACCTGATATTAGTCATGACATAAAAAGTACCATAACTATGTTTGTAGTATACAAAATGTTATATAAATACCTTAGGTATATTCATAAATAGTCATATTTAGTCACCACAAAGTTTGAAATATGTATCTCAACTATTTGTAGACATTTTGGGTTGTTAAACTCAAAGATTATAAACCTGATATTAGTCATGACATAAAAAGTACCATAACTATGTTTGTAGTATACAAAATGTTATATAAATACCTTAGGTATATTCATAAATAGTCATATTTAGTCACCACAAAGTTTGAAATATGTATCTCAACTATTTGTAGGCTTTTTGGGTTGTTAAACTCAAAGATTATAAACCTGATATTAGTATGACATAAAAAGTAGCATAACTATGTTTGTAGTATACAAAATGTAATAAAAATACCTTAGGTATATTCATAAATAGTCATATTTAGTCACCACATAGTTTGAAATATGTATCTCAACTATTTGTAGGCTTTTTGGGTTGTTAAACTCAAAGATTATAAACCTGATATTAGTATGACATAAATAGTACCATAACTATGTTTGTAGTTTACAAAATGTTATAAAAATACCTTAGGTATATTCATAAATAGTCATATTTAGTCACCACAAAGTTTGAAATATGTATCTCAACTATTTGTAGGCTTTTTGGGTTGTTAAACTCAAAGATTATAAACCTGATATTAGTATGACATAAAAAGTACCATAACTATGTTTGTAGTTTACAAAATGTTATAAAAATACCTTAGGTATATTCATAAATAGTCATATTTAGTCACCACAAAGTTTGAAATATGTATCTCAACTATTTGTAGACATTTTGGGTTGTTAAACTCAAAGATTATAAACCTGATATTAGTATGACATAAAAAGTACCATAACTATGTTTGTAGTTTACAAAATGTTATAAAAATACCTTAGGTATATTCATAAATAGTCATATTTAGTCACCACAAAGTTTGAAATATGTATCTCAACTATTTGTAGACATTTTGGGTTGTTAAACTCAAAGATTATAAACCTGATATTAGTCATGACATAAAAAGTACCATAACTATGTTTGTAGTTTACAAAATTTTATAAAAATACCTTAGGTATATTCATAAATAGTCATATTTAGTCACCACAAAGTTTGAAATATATATCTCAACTATTTGTAGGCTTTTTGGGTTGTTAAACTCAAAGATTATAAACCTGATATTAGTATGACATAAAAAGTACCATAACTATGTTTGTAGTTTACAAAATGTTATAAAAATACCTTAGGTATATTCATAAATAGTCATATTTAGTCACCACAAAGTTTGAAATATGTATCTCAACTATTTGTAGGCTTTTTGGGCTGTTAAACTCAAAGATTATAAACTTGATATTAGTATGACATAAAAAGTACCATAACTATGTTTGTAGTTTACAAAATGTTATAAAAATACCTTAGGTATATTCATAAATAGTCATATTTAGTCACCACAAAGTTTGAAATATGTATCTCAACTATTTGTAGACATTTTGGGTTGTTAAACTCAAAGATTATAAACCTGATATTAGTATGACATAAAAAGTAACATAACAATGTTTGTAGTTTACAAAATGTTATAAAAATACCTTAGGTATATTCATAAATAGTCATATTTAGTCACCACAAAGTTTGAAATATGTATCTCAACTATTTGTAGACATTTTGGGTTGTTAAACTCAAAGATTATAAACCTGATATTAGTATGACATAAAAAGTACCATAACTATGTTTGTAGTTTACAAAATGTTATAAAAATACCTTAGGTATATTCATAAATAGTCATATTTAGTCACCACAAAGTTTGAAATATGTATCTCAACTATTTGTAGGCTTTTTGGGTTGTTAAACTCAAAGATTATAAACCTGATATTAGTATGACATAAAAAGTACCATAACTATGTTTGTAGTTTACAAAATGTTATAAAAATACCTTAGGTATATTCATAAATAGTCATATTTAGTCACCACAAAGTTTGAAATATGTATCTCAACTATTTGTAGACATTTTGGGTTGTTAAACTCAAAGATTATAAACCTGATATTAGTATGACATAAAAAGTACCATAACTATGTTTGTAGTTTACAAAATGTTATAAAAATACCTTAGGTATATTCATAAATAGTCATATTTAGTCACCACAAAGTTTGAAATATGTATCTCAACTATTTGTAGACATTTTGGGTTGTTAAACTCAAAGATTATAAACCTGATATTAGTATGACATAAAAAGTAACATAACAATGTTTGTAGTTTACAAAATGTTATAAAAATACCTTAGGTATATTCATAAATAGTCATATTTAGTCACCACAAAGTTTGAAATATGTATCTCAACTATTTGTAGACATTTTGGGTTGTTAAACTCAAAGATTATAAACCTGATATTAGTATGACATAAAAAGTACCATAACTATGTTTGTAGTTTACAAAATGTTATAAAAATACCTTAGGTATATTCATAAATAGTCATATTTAGTCACCACAAAGTTTGAAATATGTATCTCAACTATTTGTAGGCTTTTTGGGTTGTTAAACTCAAAGATTATAAACCTGATATTAGTATGACATAAAAAGTACCATAACTATGTTTGTAGTTTACAAAATGTTATAAAAATACCTTAGGTATATTCATAAATAGTCATATTTAGTCACCACAAAGTTTGAAATATGTATCTCAACTATTTGTAGACATTTTGGGTTGTTAAACTCAAAGATTATAAACCTGATATTAGTATGACATAAAAAGTACCATAACTATGTTTGTAGTTTACAAAATGTTATAAAAATACCTTAGGTATATTCATAAATAGTCATATTTAGTCACCACAAAGTTTGAAATATGTATCTCAACTATTTGTAGACATTTTGGGTTGTTAAACTCAAAGATTATAACCCTGATATTAGTCATGACATAAAAAGTACCATAACTATGTTTGTAGTATACAAAATGTAATAAAAATACCTTAGGTATATTCATAAATAGTCATATTTAGTCACCACAAAGTTTGAAATATGTATCTCAACTATTTGTAGACTTTTTAGGTTGTTAAACTCAAAGATTATAAACCTGATATTAGTATGACATAAAAAGTACCATAACTATGTTAGTAGTATACAAAATGTTATAAAAATACCTTAGGTATATTCATAAATAGTTATATTTAGTCACCACAAAGTTTGAAATATGTATCTCAACTATTTGTAGACATTTTGGGTTGTTAAACTCAAAGATTATAAACCTGATATTAGTATGACATAAAAAGTAACATAACAATGTTTGTAGTTTACAAAATGTTATAAAAATACCTTAGGTATATTCATAAATAGTCATATTTAGTCACCACAAAGTTTGAAATATGTATCTCAACTATTTGTAGACATTTTGGGTTGTTAAACTCAAAGATTATAAACCTGATATTAGTATGACATAAAAAGTAACATAACAATGTTTGTAGTTTACAAAATGTTATAAAAATACCTTAGGTATGTTCATAAATAGTCATATTTAGTCACCACAAAGTTTGAAATATGTATCTCAACTATTTGTAGACATTTTGGGTTGTTAAACTCAAAGATTATAAACCTGATATTAGTCATGACCTAAAAAGTACCATAACTATGTTTGTAGTATAAAAAATGTTATAAAAATACCTTATGTATATTCATAAATAGTCATATTTAGTCACCACAAAGTTTGAAATATGTATCTCAACTATTTGTAGGCTTTTTGGGTTGTTAAACTCAAAGATTATAAACCTGATATTAGTCATGACATAAAAAGTACCATAACTATGTTTGTAGGTTACAAAATGTTATAAAAATACCTTAGGTATATTCATAAATAGTCATATTTAGTCACCACAAAGTTTGAAATATGTATCTCAACTATTTGTAGACATTTTGGGTTGTTAAACTCAAAGATTATAAACCTGATATTAGTATGACATAAAAAGTACCATAACTATGTTTGTAGTTTACAAAATGTTATAAAAATACCTTAGGTATATTCATAAATAGTCATATTTAGTCACCACAAAGTTTGAAATATGTATCTCAACTATTTGTAGACATTTTGGGTTGTTAAACTCAAAGATTATAAACCTGATATTAGTCATGACCTAAAAAGTACCATAACTATGTTTGTAGTATAAAAAATGTTATAAAAATACCTTATGTATATTCATAAATAGTCATATTTAGTCACCACAAAGTTTGAAATATGTATCTCAACTATTTGTAGGCTTTTTGGGTTGTTAAACTCAAAGATTATAAACCTGATATTAGTATGACATAAAAAGTACCATAACTATGTTTGTAGTTTTCAAAATGTTATAAAAATACCTTAGGTATGTTCATAAATAGTCATATTTAGTCACCACAAAGTTTGAAATATGTATATCAACTATTTGTAGGCTTTTTGGGTTGTTAAACTCAAAGATTATAAACCTGATATTAGTCATGACATAAAAAGTACCATAACTATGTTTGTAGTTTACAAAATATTATAAAAATACCTTAGGTATATTCATAAATAGTCATATTTAGTCACCACAAAGTTTGAAATATGTATCTCAACTATTTGTAGACATTTTGGGTTGTTAAACTCAAAGATTATAAACCTGATATTAGTATGACATAAAAAGTACCATAACTATGTTTGTAGTTTACAAAATGTTATAAAAATACCTTAGGTATATTCATAAATAGTCATATTTAGTCTCCACAAAGTTTGAAATATGTATCTCAACTATTTGTAGGCTTTTTGGGCTGTTAAACTCAAAAATAATAAACCTGATATTATTTATTGCATAAAAAGTACCATAACTATGTTTGTAGTTTATAAAATTTTATAAAATTACCCTAGATATATTCATAAATAGTCATATTTAACCACTACAAAGTTTGAAATATGTGTCTTTAACTATTTGTAGTTTAACCAATGTAACACCTCTGTATTCATATAAGAAATCAATGCAATCAAAATTGGAGATTTGGGTGAATCAATATCAACCAAAATATACATCTGAACACCTACCCACCCTACCTTTTTTCACATAGTTTTTTTTATGGGATAACACACTTTTTCATGTTGTTTAATCAACCTCTATCCAAAACAATATGCATACTATTAACTTTTGATTAATTTTTTAAACAAATTTATTATTGATATTTATGTAAAATTATCAATAAATTAGTTTTAAAAAAATATATAAAACTACAGATTATTTTCTCTAATTTCTGTAATTATCAATTCTTATAAAATCACATTTTTAGTTTTATTTAAAATTTGTTTGTAATTGATTTTGAAATGGAGTTTTCCGTCAATAAAGCATTTTTATTATTATTATATTATATTATTAAAATATGTTTAAAAAAAAGATAAAAAACTACATATATTTATTTGGCGAAGGCGCCGGGTATAATAGCCCCTAAAATATAGCAAACTGTTTCACTGGGGCATCCAATGTCTGTCGGTATATATAACAACATATTATGTGTTTCAAAATTTAGACTACTTTAGCATGTAGAAAAAAATATACGTAAATAAATCAAGAAGAAAATACCAAGCTAGTACAACAAACAACATTATTCACAGGTTTTCCAGATACATCTAAAGATTGGTGCAAGCACTGTGAAAAAATTTGTTAAATGTTAACCCTCTAATGCCCAAGTTTTTTATCGTCGCGAAAAAATGTTCCTCATATAACTGAAGACTACTGATGTATGTATGAATGAATCTGTATTCAAATATTGGCTATACTATCACTTGCTACACCCGATGAAGGTATGCCCGCCTTGAGACGTTGGGTATAAAAGCTATAAAATATTAAAATGCGTGATTATATGTGATTAAGCGTGGTCCGCCTTGAAGCGGAGTTGGGCATTCTTGTTCTGATGGTACCTATCCGCTCCGGACATTGATGATCAACATGGAGATTTTAATTTTGTTTACGGTGTTCTGATGGTGCCCTATCCGCTCTGGACATTGGTGATTAACATGGCGATTTTAATTTTATTTACGAGATATTGTGTGAATTCATCCTCACTAGCTGAGCCACACTGACGAGATCTAATAAGATCGAAATCCAGATATGTAGATTGCTAAGAGGTGGGTTCACACTTACATATGGCAGTTCGGAAGAGTTGGGTTAAATTGAGTCCACTCTCGCAGGTTTTTCATTTAATAGTGGCGCCTGGGCCTCTTTTCACTCCGAGCTTTCTTTGGAGTATTAGTTGTAGTAGTTTGTATTTGTTGTTTCTTATCATATGTCCCAGGTATTGAAGTTTGCGTGTCTTCAGGGTACGGGTTGGGCATTAGAAGTGCCTTTCGTTTAACTACTCTGGGCTGGTACGGGCTTATTGTTTCTTGTTCTATTTGCCGCTTCCGATGCGCACAATTCTACCTCGGCCCTTACAACTGGCGGCGCACGACCGCAAGACCTAAGCATACTGCACGACACGAGGGCGACTATGAATGATAAACTATGTTAAACGAAAGCGCCTAGAGTGTTAAATATAGATAAAAAAAGACCTTTATTTGGCATATCTGCCCAACCCTTCCCTTTTACACATATTCCAGCCGAAAAAAATACAGTACTTTCACAGAAATAAATCAAAAAGACACCAAAAAAAACAACATAAAATACATCATTTTTCTATCCACTAAAATAATTAAATTAAATATAGATATAGTATTCACTTTCATAGTATTTTGTTTAATTTTCCGAAAACTATTTATAACTACTCCAGATGACTTTCCCAGGGGTGACCGTTTAAACGTCGTCCCGGCGAGGGTCAGATAGAACTTAATGTTCCAACGCTGAGACAACGCTGCCGGTGTCCCGCCGCCACAGCGCTCGGGGACTCTAGTTGCGCGCGGAATTCGCATTATTAGCCGCCGCCGGGGGAAATTTTCCGACGTCAACCAAATTACGGCAAGCGTTAACACACTTAATAATAACTGCGGCGTAGTTACGTTTGCAAGCGAATGCAAACTAGATTAAAACGACACCGCCGCTTAGATGGGGAAAATTGAAAATTTTCCTCAGCAAACAAGTTGTAGGTGGATGGATTACGAGAAATTTTATAAGGCACTTTTTAAAAACGTAAAAACTACTATTAACTACTTTTATTACTGAAAAGTACATTTTTGAAATGGTAACTTCAATTAAAAAGGTATTTTCGAAAATCTTTCGAAAAAAAATAGTGGACGGGCATAGTTTGGTTGGTAGGGGACGCCCGCCCACCCCACCTTCGCTCCCATAGTTTTTTCAATGGATACAAACGTTTTTCATTGTTTAAATAATTTCAGGAAGAATTTTATCCTATTTAAAAAACTATGCGAGCGAAGGTGGGGTGGGCGGGCGGCCCCTACCAACCAAACTATGTCCGTCCACTATTTCAAATGACTTGAACTCTACACAACACTGTTATCCATTACTTTCTATGATTAAAACAATTTCATGTATTAATTTATGCCTAATTAAAAAAATAATATGAAAAACAATGTAGTGCGTAGTTCAAGTCGTTTGAAATAGTGGACGAGCATAGTTTGGTTCGTAGGGGACACCCGCCCGCCCCACCTATGTTCGCATAGTTTTTTCCATAGGATAAAATTCTTCCTTAAATTGTTTAAACAATGAAAAACGTCTGTATCCTTTGAAAAAACTATGCGAGCATAGTTGGGGTAGGCGGGCGGCCCCTACCAATCAAACTATTTCCATTCACTGTTTGAAAGGGCTTGAACTATTGACTACATTGTTTTTCGCATTATTTTTTTTATTAGGCATACATTCATAAATGAAAGTGTTTTAATCATAGGAAGTAACGGATAACAGTGTAGTGCAGAGTTCAAGTCATTTGAAATGGTGTACAGGCATAGTCGGGTTGGTAGGGGCCGACCACCCACCCGACCTTTACTCACATAGTTTTTTCAACGGATACAAACGTTTTTCATTGTTTAAACAATTTCAGGAAGAATTTTATCCTATGGAAAAAAATATGCGAGCGAAGGTGGGGCGGGCGGGCGGCCCCTACCAACCCGACTATGCCCGTCCACTATTTCAAATGGCTTGAACTGTGCTCTACACTGTTATCAGTTACTTCCTATGATTAAAACAATTGCATCTATTAATTTATGTCTAATTAAAGTAAATAATGTGAAAAACAATGTAGTGCATAGTTCAAGTCGTTTGAAATAGCGGACGGGCATAGTTTGGTTCGTAGGGGCCACCCGCCCGCCCCACCTATGTTCGCATAGTTTTTTCCATAGGATAAAATTCTTCCTTAAATTGTTTAAACAACGTAAAACGTCTGTATCTATTGAAAAAACTATGCGAGCATAGTTGGGGTGGGCGGGCGGCCCCTACCAACCAAACTATATCCATTCACTATTTCAAACAACTTGAACTATGCACTACATTGTTTTTCATATTATCTTTTTTAATTAGGCATATATTAATAGATGAAATTGTTTTAATCATAGAAAATAATGGATAACAATGTAGAGCATAGTTCAAGCCATTTGAAATAGTGGACGGGCATAGTCGGGTTGGTAGAGGCCGCCCGCCCACCGGACCTTTACTCACATAGTTTTTTCAATGGATACAAACGTTTTTAATTGTTAAAACAATTTCAGGTAAAATTTTATCCTATGGAGAAAACTACGCGAGCAAAGGTGGGGCGGGCGGGCGGCCCCTACCAACCCAACTATGCCCGTCCACTATTTCAAATGGCTTGAACTATGCTCTGCACTGTTATCCATTACGTTCTATGATTATAACAATTACATCTATTAATTTATGCCTAATTAAAAAATAATAATGTGAAAAACAATGTAGCGCTAGTTCAAGTCGTTTGAAATAGTGAATGGATATAGTTTGGTTGGTAGGCGCCGCCCGCCCGCCCTACCTTTGCTCGCACAGTTTTTTTCATAGAACAAAATTCTACCTGAAATTGTTTAAACAATGAAAAACGTTTGTATCTATTGAAAAAAACTATGCGAGCATAGGTGGGGTGGGCGGGCGTCCCCTACCAAGCAAACTATATCCATTCACTATTTCAAACATCTTCAACTATGCACTACACTGTTATAAGTTACTTCCTATGATTAAAACAAATGCATCTATTAATTTATGTCTAATTAAAGTAAATAATGTGAAAAACAATGTAGTGCAGAGTTCAAGTCATTTGAAATAGTGGACGGGCATAGTTTGGTTGGTAGGGGCCGCTCGCCCGCCCCACCTTTGCTCGCATAGTTTTTTCCATAGGATAAAATTCTACCTGAAATTGTTTAACAATGGAAAATGTTTGTATCAATTGAAAGAACTATGTGAGCAGAGGTGGGGTGGGCGGGCGGCCCCTACCAATCAAACTATGCCCGTCATCTATTTCAAACGAATTGAACTATGCACTACACTGTTATAAGTTACTTCCTATGATTAAAACAAATGCATATATTAATTTATGTCTAATTAAAGTAAATAATGTGAAAAACAATGTAGTGCAGAGTTCAAGTCATTTGAAATAGTGGACGGGCATTGTTTGGTTGGTTATAAAATGTTTGTCATTTTAAAACTTGATTTATCAGGTTAGAAAATTTAAAAAAATATATAACTTGATTTTATTATCACTATCAAAGGTTTTTGTGATGTCATGAAGAATTTAAAAATCCGAAAGATATCTAACGCATACCGTTTACCAGGTAGAAAGTATTAAAAATTGGTACAACTTACCCTCGAAGAGGGAAGTTAAACGCCATCTGGCGACACCACATCAATTAGCAATGCACACCCATATGGTAATAACCGTCAACATGCTCATGTCTTCAGGATCACCGGGTAGTGCCCTCTAGAGAATAATATTCCAACAGAGTGCTTGAGATATCAGCACAAGGCCAATCGTATAAAACATATATAAGTGTGAACCCACCTCTTAGCAATCTACATATCTAGATTTCGATCTTATTAGATCTCGTCAGTGTAGATCAGGTAGTAAGGATGAATTCACATAATATCTGGAGTAGTCATATACAAAAAATAGTACAACTTACCCTCGAAGAGCATGAAAACATTGAGGTCTTAGGGATGCTATTGAAGAATTTAAAAAAAAAATCCCTTTACTCCAATTCTGAGTTTTTAAGGAAGCAATTTTTGTTGAGGTCGCCCCTACAGGACATCTGCATGATGTTATTCCGGCCAAACATGATTGGATGCCCATTCTAGTTTAATACTAGCGTCGCGGCGCCGCGTTGATGGGGACACACGTAAAAAGGATGCCGTAAAAAAAAAAACTTGCCCACGGGCTGCATTCCCGTGGAGACGATATTTGCGGTTTGATTGCGTCCCTCGCCTTGGGCTACTGCATCGGAATTTACCGGCAAGGACGAGTTATATAGAGAAAATATAAAGAATTTTAGGGCATACAAAATTATTAGTGTCGTTTAGTGAAGAGTTTATAGTGGTAACGTATGTTTTTTTTTATATAAACAAATAATAGTCTACAAACATTCATCATTCACCAAAAAAAAAAAAAGACCTTTATTGGCATTTCCCTCACTGCCCCTCCACATCACAAACCTCAACAAAAATATACAAAAATAAAAATAAAAATACAATATAAATAAAAGTACTACTCCGCCAAAAATTACTAATTACCCCATCGTTCACCAATAAACTTGAGAGAAATTCGTATTAACTGAAAACTTGAATTTTTGATTGTTTGGAGTATTCTAATTATAGTATTTGAAATAGAGATGCTACAGAGTTGAAACTAGGGGGAAAAACATGTAATTTCATCATCTTCAAATTTTTTCACCGCTACAGTGCGAAAATCTAAATCAAAGAAGGGACTTACATTACCACTATACAAGAAGAAAAAGTGATATAGCAACAGAAAATATAGCTCTACAGAATGGAATAAATATTGGAATCAAACACTTCAATAATTTACCTAAACACATAAGAAACAATACCAATTTAAAAACATTTACACACAAATTAAAAGATCTCTTAATCCAGAATCAAGACAAACAAGAAAACTAAACAAAATACAACACTACCATCAACAACAACACCAACAATACCAATAACAACAACAACACCAGCAACACCCATAACAACAACAACAAAAACAAGAACAATAAAAACAAGAACAACAAAAAACAAGAACAACAAAAACAAGAACAACAAAAATAAGAACAACAAAAATAAGAACAACAAAAATAAGAACAAGAACTCCTTCACACCAGGCTGTCCAGGTCAGTGGATTGGTGACAGCACTGAGAGGGAGCATAATTTTCCGAAATTACTATGTTATTCATATAAATAACATAGTAATTTCGGAAAATTATGCTCCTTCTCAGTGCTGCCACCAGTCCATTGACCTGGACAGCCTGGTGTAAAGGAATTTTTGTTGTTCTTATATATATATATATATATATATATATATATATATATATAGAAATTAAATGACTTCAAATTATAATAGTTTTCGAGTGAACAACAATATGACGTATAAATATTACAAAACATATCCAACTATTAGTTTATGCTGTGGTAACAAGTAATCATATAATATTAATAATAATATCCGTTGGGTAATAATAGAATTATTACTATTATTATTATATAACAGGGATTTAGCCTGTTGCTTGTTTATTTTGGTTATCCCGCCAATATTCGGTCGCCAGAGCCTCGTTAGTTTCAAGCAGGGTGCACCGCGTGCAGGTGAGGTTGACAATTAGGGGCCTTTTGATTGCTGTTCGGCCCCCCTTACACCCCTATTAAATGTTTTCAATACTCTCGAAAATAATTATATAGACTTTATAATACCTCTCACAGTTTTTCAGAGCTTTAATGAAGAACAAAATGGGCTGTAACTGTAAATAACTATAATTATATCGAACTATAATCTTCGATAATCATTTCTTGACGGAAATAATTTTATTTACAGGTAATTTAAAAATAACTTATTCAAAAATATATTCACTGTTTCAGATTAAATTCTTAATGTACATGATATTAAGCCTGCTCACCAGCGACAAGGTACTAATTTATTGAGCAGGTTATTAGTAAAATTAAAATTAGTTAGGATGTTTTCAATACTCTGAAGATATTTATATAGACTTTATATTACCTCTCACAGTTTTTCAGAGCTTTTCTATGAAGAACAAAATGGGGTGTTATGATACATATCAGACTAAATATTATTATATCGAACTATAATCTTCAATAATTATTTCTTGAAAAAACTAATTTAATTTACTTGTAATTTGAAAATAACTTTTACATATTCAAAAATATATTGACTGTTTCAGACGAAATTCTTAATGTACATGTGATTAAGCCTGCTCACTAGCGACAAGGTACTAATTCATCTAGCAGGTTATTAGCAAAATTAAACTTAGTAAGGATATTTTCAATAGTCTGAAAATATTTATATAGACTTTATATTTACCTCTCACAGTTTTTCAGAACTTTCTATGAAGAAAAAAATGGGGTGTTATAATATATATCAGACTAAATATTATTATATCGAACTATAATCTTCAATAATTATTTTTTGGAAAAACTAATTTCATTTACTTGTAATTTGAAAATAACGTTTACATATTCAAAAATATATTGACTGTTTCAGACGAAATTCTTAATGTACATGTGATTTAGCCAGCTCACCAGCGACAAGGTACTAATGTATTGAGCAGTTTATTAGCAAAATGTTAATTAGGATGTTTTCAATACTCTGAAAATATTTATATAGACTTTATATTACCTCTCATAGTTTTTCAGAGATTTTCAATGAAGAACAAAATGGGGTGTTATGGTATATATCAGACTAAATATTAATGTATCGAACTATAATCTTCAATAATTATTTCTTGGAAAAACTAATTTCATTTACTTGTAATTTGAAAATAACGTTTACATATTCAAAAATATATTGACTGTTTCAGACGAAATTCTTAATGTACATGTGATTTAGCCTGCTCACCAGCGACAAGGTACTAATTTATTGAGCATGTTATTAGCAAAATTAAACTTAGTTAGGATGTTTTCAATACTCTGAAGATATTTATATAGACTTTATATTACCTTTCACAATTTGTCAGAGCTTTTCTATGAAGATGGGGTGTTTTGATACATATCAGACTAAATATTATTATATCGAACTATAATCTTCTATAATTATTTCTTGGCAAGACTAATTTAATTTACTTATAATTTAAAAATAACTTTTACATATTTAAAAATATATTGACTGTTTTAGACGAAATTCTTAATGTACATGTGATTAAGCCTGCTCACTAGCGACAAGGTACTAATTCACCGAGCAGGTTTTTGGCAAAATTAAACTTAGTTAGGATGTTTATGTTTATATTTATCAGATTAAATATTATTATATCGAACTATAATCTTCGATTATCATTTTTTGGCAAAACTAAATTTCATTTACAGGTAATTTGAAAATAATTTTTACATATTCAAAAATATATTGACTGTTTCAGACGAAATTATGAAACTTGGGTATAAATGTAATGTTAACCTTGTAACAATCAAGAAAATGAAGAATGTTTAAATGTTATACTTCAAAGGCGTATAATTCAACATATAATACCTGCATCAGTGAATATAACAAATTAAATCCTGATATGTAAAAATCTACAACTATAAAACAATTTAAATCTAGATTAAGAAAAATTATGCAGATAATTTAGGTTTCTTGTATTATCATTCTCTGTTATTCTTATTCTGATTTATTTTATGATCTACTGATGCTGTATATATTTTTTCATTTACGTTTTCTCTGTTATTTTATTTAGTAATATAACTTAATTGTAATTTATTTTTCTTTATCATTAGATTATTATTTTCGGTAAAGTGTAGGTTCTGGGCACCAGTTATTTTACTGCTTACAGGCACCATGAAGAGGTTGAATAAATAAAAATAAATAAATTCTTAAAGTACATGTAATTTAGCCTGCTCACCAGCGACAAGGTACTAATTCATCGAGCAGGTTTTTAGAAAAATGAAACTATAGATATATTTCGTGTGTATACTTATACAAATAATTTCACGAGCTCAGAGGAATTTTCTTATTTTCGGTAAAGTGTAGGTCCTGGGCAGCAGTTTTCTACTGCTTACAGGCACCATGAAGAGGTTGAATAAATAAAAATAAATAAATTCTTAAAGTACATGTAATTTAGCCTGCTCACCGGCGACAAGGTACTAATTCATCGAGCAGGTTTTTAGAAAAATTAAACTATAGACATATGTCGTGACTATTTGTATACTTATACAAATAATATCACGAGCTCAGAGTAGTTTTTGTACCTGTGAGGTGGAATGTTCTAAAGACACCCATTTTTTTACGGTGAGTACAGCCCCCGCCCCTTCGCTGTGTGCACTGCGGCCCTTCACGGACCTATTGAAAAGACACCCATACCTCCATCATTACCACCACTAGCTGGAAGGCAAGACTTTGAAGAAGGGTTTTTTTCTGGCTGAAGTCCGAACTAACGCTTTGCTATATGTATGGTGTATACATATAACTAAGCGGTAGATTTGGACTTCAGCCAGATGAAACCTATCTGCACATCCAACATATATGGCTGGATATGAATAGCTCAGTATACCGTGACATACATAAATAATAATAAAATCTAATACCGCCTGTAATATGAATATTCTGCGCAGTTTATTCAAATTAGTATGGTAATTAAAATATAAACTTCGCAGGTAAACTAAGAACGCTTTAATTATCACTTATAACCCGATACATCGCACTCTTGCGGCATGCTCTTTATTAAGTTAAGTTTACGCTCCACTTAAATTGTCATTCGACATGATTAACCGGCGCTTTTCGGAAGTTCTACGCGCGTAATGCGACGCCAACGCATGCATATTAATTTTACGTCGCGACATTACGATTCCCATCGCACATAATGAATGTGTTAATTAGCAATTAGAACAATTAAACGTGTGTGCGGCGTAATTTACGTGATTCATGACTATTAGGGGCCTATCGCATTTGTTTGATTCAGTATAATCATTCTACATCTTACCACTGTCCAGAGGAACGGAAGCTTTGTGTCTGTCCCTTGTGACTGGAGTTTTCTAATACAGTAACCGTATTCAGCTATGTCCCTTATTGGCAAAAAGAATTGATGATTTTTTTTTAAATTACAGCTTACTTTTTATTTTAATATTAATTAATTTTTTAATATTTTTAGTTAATATTTGTGTAAAAACAAAAGAGAAAGGAACGATAGGCTCGTTCGTTCCTTTCTCTTTTTGTTATTACTCGGTATTACACAAACATTGTTGTAATCTATATGCAAATTTTGCTAATGTTGTCATTTAAAAACTGAGAAAAAAAAATCAGTAAATTAAATATAACTTAAATATAACATTGAAATAAATTTTGATTAAAGTATGAATAAATAAAGAGAATATTTATAAATCTCGTTATAAAATCAATTAGGCGCTCTGCGAGTGCAAACAGAACCAAACAAACATCTCCCCAGTTACATAACTCCAGTGTCCATTACTCGTCCATTTGTTTCATTTTGCTAATTGAGGCCGCGCGCGAATCGAAGCGCCCATATATTAATTAACAGCGGATGATAATTAAAGCGCACGCGGCCGCCGTGCACTGTTTGCCGTTCTTATAAATCGCATTGTTTAACACCGGCGCGTAAATATTGGCAAGCGCAAACAGTGCGGCGCCGTTCAAAAAATTATCGTTGTAATTTAGAACGACTTTGTGTGCTTGTGGCCACGTGCTGGAGAGAACAAAAAAACAACAGAAGTGCACTCACAAGGGCTAATTGGGATTGTTTCTATTGCAAGATTTGTAAATGATTCATTAACATTTAATATACAGCGTTGCCGTAACAAATTTTGAAATATATATCCAGAAATGGTTATAATTAGTCTTTACAAAGTATAAAATATATATCTCAATTATTTATAGTATTTTGGGTTGTTAAAATTAAAAATTATAATTTGATATTAGTCAGGGGATAAAAAGTATCATAACTCTGTTTGTAGTTTTTAAAATTTTATAAAATTACGTCAAATATATTTATAAATAGTCATACTTAGCCCCTACAAAGTACAAAATATGTATCTCAACTATTCGTAGTCTTTTTGGGTAGTTAAACTCAAAAATTAGAAATCTGACGTTAGTTCAGGGATAAACAGTGCTATAATAATGTTTGTAGTTTTCAAAATTTTATAAAATTGCTCTGAATATATGCACAAATAGTCATATTTATACAGTACAAAGTATGATATATGTATCTCAACTATTTGAACTCTTTTTGGGATGTTAAGCTTCAATATTACAAATTTGACTATAGTTAGGGTACAAATAGTACTATAACTCTGAATTTAGTATTCAAAATTTTACAAAAATTTTGAATATATACGCACAAATAGTTATTATAAAGTATAAAATAAATATCTCAATTATTTATAGTATTTTGGGTTGTTAAACTCAAAAATTATAATTTGATATTAGTCAGGGGATAAAAACTTCCATAACTCCGTTTGTAGTTTTTAAAAATTTATAAAATTACGCCAAATATATATTAAAATAGCCATACTTAGCCCCTACAAAGTATGAAATGTGTATCTCAACCATTCGTAGTCTTTTTGGGCAGTTAAAGTAAAAAATTAGAAATCTCACATTAGTTCAGGGATAAACAGTGCTATAAAAATGTTTGTAGTTTTCAAAATTTTATTAAATTACTGTGACTATATTCATAAATATTAATATTTAAACTTTGCAAAGTATGAAGTATGTATCTCAACTATTCGTAGTATTTTTGGGTAGTTCAACTCAAAAATTATAAATCTGACATTAGTTGGAGAACAAAATGTACTCTATCTATAACTCTATTTGTAGTTTTCAAAATTTTATTAAATTACTTTGAATATATCCTTAAATAGTTATATTTAGACCCTAACAAGTATGGAATATGTACATTAATTGTTCGTAGTCTTTTTGATTTGTTAAACTCGAAAATTACGAATCTAACATTTGTCAGCGGGTAAAAAGTACCATAACTCTGTTAGTAGTTTTTAATATTTAATAAAATTACAATGAATATATTTATAAATAGTCATACTTAGCCCCTACAAAGTATAAAATGTGTATCTCAACCATTCGTAGTCTTTTTAGGTAGTTAAATTCAAAAATTAGAAATCTAACATTAGTTCAGGGATAAACAGTGCTATAACAATGTTTGTAGTTTTCAAAATTTTATTAAATTACTGTGACTGTATCCACAAATAGTCATATTTAGACGTTACAAAGTATGAAATATGAATCTCAATTATTTGAACTCTTTTTAGGGTGTTAAACTTGAATATTACAAAATTGACTATAGTTAAGGTACAAAAAGTACTATAACTCTGAATTTAGTATTCAAAAATTTATAATTTTTTTGAAAATATACGCACAAAGAGTTATAATTAGACCGTACAAAGTATAAAATATATATCTCAACTATTTATAGTATTTTGGGTTGTTAAACTCAAAAATTACAAATCCAACATTAGTTGGAGAACAAAATGTACTATAACTCTGTTTGTAGTTTTCAAAATTTTATAAAATTACGTCAAATATATTTAAAAATAACCATACTTAGCCCCTACAAAGTATGAAGTGTGCATCTCAACTATTAGTAGTGATTTTGGGTAGTTCAACTCAAAAATTACAAATCTGACGTTAGTTGGAGAACAAAATGTACTATAACTCTGTTTGTAGTTTTCAAAATTTTATTAAATTACTTTGAATATATCCCCAAATAGTCATATTTAGACCCTAATAAGCATGGATTATGTACATTAATTGTTCGTAGTCTTTTTAGTTTGTTAAACAGAAGAATTACGAATCTAACATTTGTCAGCGGGTAAAAAGTACCATAACTCTGTTTGTAATTTTTAAAATTTAATAAAATTACATTGAATCTATTTATAAATAGTCATACTTAGCCCCTACAAAGTATAAAATGTGTATCTCAGTCGTTCGTAGTCTTTTTGGGTAGTTAAACTCAAAAATTAGAAATCTGACATTAGTTCAGGGATAAACAGTGCTATAACAATGTTTGTAGTTTTCAAAATTTTATTAAATTACTGTGACTGTATCCACAAATAGTAATATTTAGACTTTACAAAGTATGAAATATGTATCTCAATTATTTGAACTCTTTTTAGGATGTTAAACTTAAATATTACAAATTTGACTATAGTTAGGGTACAAAAAATACTATAACTCTCAATTTAGTATTCAAAATTTTATAATATTTTTGAAAATATACGCATAAATAGTTATAATTAGATCTTACAAAGTATAAAATATATATCTCAACTATTCATAGTATATTGGGTTGCTAAACTCAAAAATTATAATTTCATATTAGTGAGGGGATAAAAAGTATAATAACTCTGTTTGTAGTTTTCAAAATTTTATAAAATTACGTTAAATATATTTAAAAATACTCATAATTAGCCGCTACAAATTATAAAGTACGTATCTCAACTATTCGTAGTCGTTTTGGGTAGTTCAACTCAAAAATTATAATTTCATATTAGTTAGGGGATAAAAAGTATCATAACTCTGTTTGTAGTTTTCAAAATTTTATTAAATTACTTTGATTATATCCCCAAATAGTCATATTTAGACCCTAATATGTATGGAATATGTACATTAATTGTTCGTAGTCTTTTTGGTTTGTTAAACTTGAAAATTACGAATCTAACATTTGTCTGCTGGTAAAAAGTAACATAACTTTGTTTGTAATTTTTAAAATTTAATAAAATTACATTGAATCTATTTATAAATAGTCATACTTAGCCCGTACAAAGTATAACATGTATATCTCAACCATTCATAGTCTTTTTGGGTAGTTAAACTCAAAAATTAGAAATCTGACATTACTTCAGGGATAAACAGTGCTATAACAATGTTTGTAGTTTTCAAAATTTTATTAAATTACTGTGACTGTACCCACAAATAGTAATATTTAGACTTTACAAAGTATGGAATATGTATCTCAATTATTTCAACTCTTTTTAGGATGTTAAACTTGAATATTACCAATGTGACTATAGTTAAGGTACAAAAAGTACTATAACTCTGAATTTAGTATTCAAAATTTACGCATAAATAGTTATAATTAGATCTTACAAAGTATAGAATATATATCTCAACTATTCATAGTATATTGGGTTGCTAAATTCAAAAATTATAATTTCATATTAGTCAGAGGATAAAAAGTTCCATAACTCCGTTTGTAGTTTTCAAAAATTTATAAAATTACGTCAAATATATATTAAAATAGCCATACTTAGCCTCTACAAAGTATGAAGTATGTATCTCAACTATTCGTAGTCGTTTTGGGTAGTACAACTCAAAAATTAGAAATCTGACATTAACTCAGGGATAAACAGTGCTATAAAAATGTTTGTAGTTTTCAAAATTTTATTAAATTACTGTGACTGTATCCACAAATAGTAATATTTAGACTTTACTAAGTATGAAATATGTATCTCAATTATTTGAACTCTTTTTGGGATGTTAAACTTGAGTATTACAAATTTGACTATAGCTAGGGTACAAAAAGTACTATAACTCTGAATCTAGTATTCAAAATGTTATAAAAAATTTAAAAATATACGCATAAATAGTTATAATTAGACATTACAAAGTATAAAATATATATCTCTATTATTTATAGTATTTTGGGTTGTTAAACTCAAAAATTATAATTTGATATTAGTCAGGGGATAAACAGTTCCATAACTCTGTTTGCAGTTTTCAAATTTTTATAAAATTACGTCAAATATATATAAAAATAGCCATACTTATCCCCTACAAAGTATAAAGTGTGTATCTCAACTATTCGTAGTATTTTTGGGTAGTTCAACTCAAAAATTAGAAATCTGACATTAGTTGGATACCAAAATGTACTATAACTCTATTTGTAGTTTTCAAAATGTTATTAAATTACTCTGAATATATCCCCAAATAGTTATATTTAGACCCTAATAAGTATGGAATGTGTACATTAATTGTTCGTAGTCTTTTTGATTTGTTAAACTCGAAAATTACGAATCTAACATTTGTCAGCGGGTAAAAAGTACCATAACTCTGTTAGTAGTTTTTAAAATTTAATAAAATTACAATGAATATATTTATAAATATTCATACTTAGCCCCTACAAAGTATAAAATGTGTATCTCAACCATTCGTAGTCTTTTTGGGTAGTTAAACTCAAAAATTAGAAATCTGACATTAGTTCAAGGATAAACAGTGCTATAACAATGTTTGTAGATTTCAAAATTTTATTAAATTACTGTGACTGTATCCACAAATAGTCATATTTAGACGTTACAAAGTATGAAATATGTATCTCAATTATTTCAACTCTTTTTAGGATGTTAAACTTAAATATTACCAATTTGACTATAGTTAGGATACAAAAAAATACTATAACTCTCAATTTAGTATTCAAAATTTTATAATATTTTTGAAAATATACGCACAAATAGTTATTATTATCTCTTACAAAGTATAAAATATATATCTCAATTATTTATAGTATTTTGGGTTGTTAAACTAAAAAATTATAATTTGATATTAGTCAGGGGATAAAAAGTATCATAACTCTGTAATTTTCAAAATTTTATAAAATTACGTTAAATATATTTGAAAATACTCATACTTAGCCCCTACAAAGTATGAAGTACGTATCTCAACTATTCGTAGTCGTTTTGGGTAGTTCAACTCAAAAATTACAAATCTGACATTAGTTGGAGAACAAAATGTGCTATAACTCAATTTGTAGTTTTCAAAATTTTATTAAATTACTCTGAATATATCCCCAAATAGTCATATTTAGACCCTAATAAGTATGGAATATGTACATTAATTGTTTGTAGTCTTTTTGGTTTGTTAAACTCGAAAGTTATGAATCTAACATTTGTTAGCGGGTAAAAAGTACAATAATTTTGTTTGTAATTTTTAAAATTTAATAAAATTACATTGAATATATTTATAAATAGTCATACTTAGCCCCTACAAAGTATAAAATGTGTATCTCAACCATTCGTAGTCTTTTTGGGTTGTTAAACTCAAAAATTAGAAATCTGACATTACTTCCTGGATAAACAGTGTTATAACAATGTTTGTAGTTTTCAAAATTTTATTAAATTACTGTGATTGTATCCACAAATAGTAATATTTGACTTTACAAAGTATGAAATATGCATCTCAACTATTTGCACTCTTTTTGGGATGTTAAACTTGAATATTACAAATTTGACTATAGTTAGGGTACAAAAAGTACTATAACTCTGAATTTAGTATTCCAAATTTTATAAATTTTTTGAAAATATACGTACAAATAGTTATAATTAGACTTTACAAAGTATAAAATATATATCTCAACTATTTATAGTATATTGGGTTGCTAAACTCAAAAATTATAATTTCATATTAGTCAGGCGATAAAAAGTATCATAACTCTGTTTGTAATTTTCAAAATTTTATAAAATTACGTTAAATATATTTAAAAATAATCATACTTAGCCTCTACAAAGTATGAAGTATGTATCTCAACTATTCGTAGTATTTTTGGCTAGTTTAACTCAAAAATTACAAATCTGACATTAGTTGGAGAACAAAATGTACTATAACTCTGTTTGTAGTTTTCAAAATATTATTAAATTACTCTGAATATATCCCCAAATAGTCATATTTAGATCCTAATAAGTATGGAATATGTACATTAATTGTTTGTCATCTTTTTGGTTTAAAAAAAAATACGAATCTAGCATTTGTCAGAGGGTAAAAAGGACTATAACTGTTTGTAATTTTTAAAAATTTATAAAATTACGTCAAATATATTTATAAATAGTCATACTTAGCCTTTACAAAGTATAAAATGTATATCTTAAACTCAAAAATTATAATTTAATTTAAGTACGTATCTCAACTATTCATAGTCATTTTGGGTAGTTCAACTCAAAAGTTACAAATCTGACATTAGTTGGAGAACAAAATGCACTATAACTCTGTTTGTAGTTTTCAAAATTTTATTAAATTACTGTGACTGTATCCACAAATAGTAATATTTAGACCTTACAAAGTATGAAACATGTATCACAATTATTTGAACTCTTTTTAGGGTGTTAAACTTCAATATTACAAATTGGACTATAGTTAGGGTTCAAAAAGTACTATAACTCTGAATTTAGTATTCAAAATTTTCTGGACATTAATAGATATAGCAACATTAAACATTTTATTCAACAAAATATTTAAATTTAAAATTTAAATTCTTTTTATATTTTGAATGAGATTGTAAAAACCGATTGTAAAAATTTGATATGTCTACTTAGAAATTATGATTTCTAATATATTTTTTTAAATCCGTTGCACCACCACGATCAATGACGCGGATAGGATGGTGTAGAGTTTGAGGTAATGGTCTTTAGTTACATAAAATTATCTACCTGCTCTATATGTTACATATGAATTACCACGTTCACATATAGAATTGAAATCAAACTGAATACAATCCCATTTAGATCTAAAATTTATGATGGCGCATCTACATGAATTGAAATGCTATTTAGGAATCTTAATTTCTAGTTTCTAAAACTCAGCTATTCGAAACTGGGAGCCGCTAAAAAAATCTCATAATAATAAAAGGGCAATTACTGCGAACTAACTGCTGCACCATTACATGAAAATAGTTAAATTTTAGTAGCATTAAATAGCCGGAAAGTATGTTTACAGCAAACATAAAATTATCCGTTTATGGCTCAAAACTGTGCGCTTCACATAGAAAATTAATACTGAAGTTTTAATTTCTAATTCTTTTATCGGAACAGGGAAAGTTTTAAGTGCGATTTTATTACCAGATTGTCTATATAGCCCGCGGGTGCCGACGCGTCTAAATGGAATCTGTCACATACAAATTCGTTATTTGCAGTAGTCGAATAAAATGCAAATTAAATACGAAATCCACTAGTCGGTTCGAATTCTAGATTATTTCAAAGTGCACTATTGTAAACTAATGCAGTCTCTTCTCGTTTTTGGTTATCTGCGTGAAATATAAATTTAGGTCGTTAGCCTATTACAACACGTAACAATCCCAATTGGTAAAGTAAAACAAATGTATTGTAATTTATGTAATGTTGTTGTCAATAAAGATAATTATATATATATATATATATATATATATATATATATATGTATATTGTATGTATATATATATATATATATATATATATATATATATATATATATATATATATAAATTTAGCGCTCACTTTCGCAACGATTATTCTCGCATATTTTGGCAATACACACTTTCTGATGATATTGTGCACTCTATTGGAAGCGACAGCGCAACTGGCGCAACATGGAGATATTAAGGCGATAAAAGCGTGAGGATGATGAACAGTCTCATCAAAGGGAGAGCAGTGAAAAAAATCTATGCGGTTTTACCGAAACAATTCCCTACATATATGATTTAGATTAGGAATGAGCAACCCGCGGGCTACGTGCGATCCTTCAAAGATTTTATGTGATATCAATGTGATTAAATACATATTTATATGTTTATATGTTGTAATTGCTCAAAATGAGACTAAAATTGAATGTTGGATAATTTATCCGTTGTACAAATTAATAATCAGGTTTTGTTCTTCTTCAGCCTGTTGTTACCAACTTCTGGACATAATCAAAACATCCTTTAAACTCTTCCACGAGGTCCTATTCTTTGCCATACTTGAGAATTGCTTGATTTTTTTAAATAAGACACGCCATAGGTTTTATATTTATTCGAAAGAATTCACGAGGATTCAAAAAATAAACGATCAAAAAACCGCACAGCAAACCGGGTCCAGTCTGTTTGTCTTAACCCCTTTAATGCCCCTATCTCTTTTAGACCGGATGTAAGATTTACCAAAACAAATGGGCGAAACGTGTGCGGCTATTACGCGCAAATCGATTAATAAAACGCGACGGGACCCCACAATTCTACCTGCGCTTCGGCAAACAACACGCTCCACCGCGAATATATCACTGTAATATGTGTTTACCGCAGGTAGCGGGATGGAAAAAAATCACACAATGGTAGTGCACGGGAGGACGCAATGAACGACACCGGGCTCAACGCGTCCGGCTCTGCGGAGGAGGCCTACATCCCCTACTCCGAACGCATCGAGACCTACCTGGTGCCCGTGCTGTTTTTCATCATTTTCGTGGTTGGTGTTGTTGGAAATGGCACGCTTGTGGTCATATTTCTGCGCAACAGGACCATGCGAAATGTACCAAACACGTAAGTAAATATTTATTCGAAACACGCGTGTAAAATGATATTATATACCAATAACAAACAGAGGGATTTTAGATTACTAATATTAGATTTATTAAATCATAATAAATAGCATACAGTTTAATGCAGAATTCAAATCATCTGAAATTGTGAATATTTCAACTAAATTTAAAATGTAGAGAAGTCTATATTTTAAATTTATTTGAAAAAGCAACACATAATTTTAACACTTTATTACAATTTGCCATTTTAGCACAACTTTTTTTGATTTATTTTTTTGAAGAAGTGGTAGGTGCAACAATTAATGCATGTTGTAGGCAAATACATATAAATTGCATACAATTAAAACTCTGTAACGTTAAATAACCATCAATTGTTAATGAGAAAATAAATAGTAATTGTAAGAAATTTTTATAAACTTTGAAGCGTTGTGGCGCGAAACCGAGAGATATCCACAAATGATTTTCGAATGTTTAATTAGCATCCTAAGGAGTATTGATAGGTAGCATAAAATATATATATATATATACATATATATATATATATATATATATATATATATATATATATATATATATATATATATATATATTAAATAAAGTAAATGAACAAAACTACTATGTTTTTTACCACTTGTTGTGGTCTATAATTTTTTAATTTATTATATTAAATTTCAACTCCCTTTCAACCCTTTGATAATTTCTCGAGTTTTCGCATGTCACGTTAAAAGTAATGAAGACAGATATGGGATAAAAGCGTTTTCGTATAGAATAACATAAACTGAATTTTAAATTTTTATTTTAGCAATTTCACCTCTAACCCTTTGATAATTTCTCGTTTTTTCGCCTGTCACGGTAAAAGTAACGGAGGGAGATAGGGGATAATAAATTTCTCCTATGGTAAGCCACCCCCTGAATCCAAAAACACAAACTAGAAGTCGATACGACAAAAACTTACTGAGATACAGCTTGAAAAGTGCGTTTTTGAAATGGTAAATTCAAGACATTTTTACGAATTTTGAGGAACTGTGACGCGAAAACGGAAAGAGATATCTACAAATGGTTTTTGGATTTTTAATTAACATCCCAAGGAGTATTGATTGATTAAATAAATTTAAATTTTTTATTCTTATTGTAAAAATCTCACCTCAAACCCTTTATATAATTTTTCGGGTTTTCGCATGTCACGTCAAAAGTAATAGAAGCAGTTTGAGGATAATAAAGATCGCGTATGAAAAGCCACCTCCTGAATACAAAAACACAAACTAGAAGTCGGTACGACAAACACTTACTGAGATACAGCTCAAAAAGAACGTTTTTGAAATAGCAATTTCCATCAATTGTTACGAATTTTGAAGGGTGGTGGCGCGAAAACGGAAAGACATATCTACAAATGGTTTTCGAATTTTTAATTAGCATTCTAAGTAGTATTGATTCGTAGCATAAAATGAATTTTTAATTTTTTAATTTTTATTGTAAAAATTTTACCTCTAACCCTTTGATAATTTCTCGGTTTTTCGCATGTCACGGTAAAAGTAATAGATGCAGATTGAGGATTATAGAGTTTTCGTATGGAAAACCACCCCCTGAATCCAAAAACACAAACTAGAAGTCGGTACGTCCACAACTTACTGAGATACAGCTCGAAAAGGGCGTTTTTGAAATTGCTAATTTCAAACCAATTTTACGAACTTTCAAGGGCTGTGTCGCGAAAACAAAAAAAGATATCCATAAATGGATTTTGGATTTTTAATTAGTGCCCAAAGAAGTATTAATGGTAGCATGAAAATAATTTTGATTTTTTTTATGTTTATTGCAAAAATTGACCTCCACCCCCAGGATTATTTCTCGGTTTCTCGCAACTAAACTATACCCGTCCACTATTTCAATCGACTATTCCCAGACGAGTATTACCCTATAGAAAAGCTATGCGAGCAAAGGTGGGGTGGGTGGGTGTCCCCTACCAACCAAACTATGCCCGTTCACTATTTAAAACGACTTAAACTATACACTACATTGTTTCTCACATTTTTTTTACGAATCAGGCGTAAATTAATAAATGAAACTAAAATTAAATCATAGAAAGTAACGGATAATAATGTAGCGCATAGTTCAAGTCATTTGAAATAGTGGACGGACATAGTCTGGTTGGTAGGGGCCACCCACCCACCCCACTTTTGCTTACTTAGTTTTTCCATAGGATAACACTCTTCTTGGAATAGTTTAAACAATATAAAACGTTTGTATCCATTGAAAAAACTATTCGAGCGAAGGTTGGGTGGGTGGGTTGTCCCTACCAACCAGACTATTCCTGTCCAGTATTTCAAATGACTTGAACTATGCGCTACATTATTATCCGTTACTTTCTATGATATAATTTTAGTTTCATTTATTAATTTACGCCTGACTCGTAAAAAAAATGTGAGAAACAATGTAATGTATAGTTTAAGTCGTTTGAAATAGTGGACGGGTATAGTTTGGTTGGTAGGGAACACCCACCCACCCCACCTTTGCTCGCATAGTTTTTCCATAGGATAATACTCGTCTTGGAATAGTTTAAATAACAAAAAACGTGTGTATCCATTGAAAAAACTATTCGAGCGAAGGTGGGGTGGGTGGGTGGTCCCTACCATCCGGACTATGCCCGTCCACTATTTCAAATGACTCTAAGTATGCGCTACATTATTATCCGTTACTTTCTATGATATAATTTTAGTTTCATTTATTAATTTACGCCTGATTCATAAAAAAAAATGTGAGAAACAATGTAGTGTATAGTTCAAGTCGTTTGAAATAGTGGACGGGTATAGTTTGGTTGGTAGGGGACACCCACCCACCCCACCTTTGCTTGCTTAGTTTTTCCATACGATAACACTCTTCTTGGAATAGTTTAAACAATATAAAACGTGTGTATCCATTGAAAAAAACTATGCGAGCGAAGGTGGGGTAGGCGGGTGGCCTCTACCAACCAAACTATGCCCGTCCACTATTTCAAATGACTTGAACTATGCACTACATTGTTATCCGTTACTTTCTTTGATTCAATTAGTTTCATTTATTAATTTACGCCTGATTCGTAAAGAAAATGTGAGAAACAATGTAGTGTATAGTTTAAGTCGTTTGAAATATTGGGCGGGTATAGTTTGGTTGGTAGGGACCACCCACCCACCCCACCTTTGCTCGCATAGTTTTTCCATAGGATAATACTCGTCTTGGAATAGTTTAAATAACAAAAAACGTGTGTATCCATTGAAAAAACTATTCGAGCGAAGGTGGGGTGGGCGGGTGGTCCCTACGTGGGGTGGGCGGGTGGTCCCTACCAACCAGACTATGCCCGTCCACTATTTCAAATGTCTTGAACTATGCGCTACATTATTATCCGATACTTTCTATGATATAATTTTAGTTTCATTTATTAATTTACGCCTGAATCGTAAAGAAAATGTGAGAAACAATGTAGTGTATAGTTTAAGTCGTTTGAAATAGTGGACGGGTATAGTTTGGTTGGTAGGGGCCACCCACCCACCCCACCTTTGCTCGCATAGTTTTTCCATAGGATAACACTCTTCTTGGAATAGTTTAAACAATAGAAAACGTCTGTATCCATTGAAAAAACTATTCGGGCGAAGGTGGGGTGGGCGGGTGTTCCCTACCAACCTATGCCCGTCCACTATTGCAAATGATTGAAATGACTATGTCCCAAAAATCTGGAATAAATTCTATAAAACCTTATGATTTTTGCACAAAAAATTGCTCGGACACATTTTTAATTTTAAATTGCCAACTTTTAATAAAAGTAATGAATTTTTTCGTCAATTTTTTAATAAGCAATGACGTCAACAACAATTTTTTCAAATTTGTTGCGGATTCGGAAATATATTTAAAGTCAATAATTTTTCAGATATATATTCTCGCTGGCCCTCGCGGACCTACTAGTGATCATAACCAGCGTACCGTTTACCTCGCTAGTTTACACCATGGAGTCATGGCCATGGGGTGAACTGATCTGCAAAATGTCGGAGACCGCCAAAGACGTCTCCATAGGGGTGAGCGTGTTCACGCTCACTGCCCTATCAGCGAACAGGTTTTTCGCGATCGTCGACCCGCTGAAGAAGCTACACGCCACCGGTGAGTTTAGCACATGTATCTGGTTACTCGCATAATTTTTGGCGGGTTATCGGGGAACTCGATAACCCGCGCAATTGGAAAATACAATTTACGGAACGCTTTTATGTAGAGGGGGTTGGGTGGTGCTATCGAGTTCTGTATAAAGTTACCAGGGAGAGAACAATTTGTGTACACACATTTGCATGTGGTTTATGCCCCACAAGCAAATGTGTATACACAATTTGTTTGGAAGATATCAGATTTGGATGTATTTTTATTACATTATTTAAACAACACCAGTAAGAGTGTTTCGTTGGTATTAAATCACTCCTCTCTTTGTTCGTACAGTTTGGTAATGGGATAAACATTTTTTTCTGGAATTGGAGTATTTTATTCCAAAAAATATTAATAATGAATGCACATACTAATGATAAACCGGACATAAGAAAACTATATAGAAAAATTAATGGGTAGGCGAATGATACAAGACCAACCAAACCTATACACATTCAAAATTTTAAGTGACTTTACATTGGACTGTTTTCCGAAATTGTTTATGATTCAATCAATTTAATTAATTAATGATTTTTTTTTAAATTAAATGTTGGAAAATGGGCATGTTACCTAGTAACGGCTATGAGTTGCTCAAACTGATGACAAATAATAGATGACAGATGACAGATGACAGATGACAGATGACAGATGACATGACAAATGATAGATGACAGATGACAGATGACAGATGACAGATGACAGATGACAGATGACAGATGACAGATGACAGATGACAGATGACAGATGACAGATGACAGATGACAGATGACAGATTATTCTTTTATTAATTTATGCCTAATTCGTAAAAATAAAGTGAGATATAATGTAATGCATAGTTCAAGTCATTTGGAATAGTGGACGGGTATAGTCTGGTTGGTGGGGGCCGCCCGACCACCCCACCTTTGCTTGCATAGTTTATTCCATAGGATAAAACTCTTCCTTGGAATGGTTTAAACAATATACAACGTCTGTATCCATTGAAAAAACTATGCGAGCAAAGGTGGAGTGGGCGGGCGGCCCCCACCAACCAGACTATACCCGTCCACTATTCCAAATGACTTGAACTAGGCACACATTATGTCTCACATTTTGTTTACGAATTAGGCGTAAATTAATAAATGAAAATAATTGAATCATAGAAGGTAATAGATAACAGTGTAATGCAGACTTCAAGTCGTTTGAAATATTGGGCGGGCATAGTTTGGCTATGAGTTGATAGATGACAGATGACAAATTTCAGATGAGATGATAGATGACAGATGTCAGATGAGATGACAGATGACACATGACAGATGGCAGATTATTCTTTTGTTAATGTATGTCTAATTCGTAAAAAAAAGTGAGATATAATGCAGTGTATAGTTCAAGTCATTTGAAATAATGGACGGGCATAGTTTACTTGGTGGGGGACGCCCGCCCACCCCACCTTTGCTCGTATAGTTTTTTCAATGGATACAGACGTTTTATATTTCCATAAACCATTCCAAGGAATAGTGTAATCCTATAGAAAAAACTATGCGAGCAAAGGTGTGGTGGGCGGGCGGCTCCCACCAAGGCCCCCACCAACCGGACTATGCCGGTCCACTATTTCAAATGACTTGAAGTCTGCATTACACTGTTATCCATTACTTTCTATGATTCAATTATTTTCATTTATTAATTTACGCCTAATTCGTAAACAAAATGTGAGACATAATGTGTGCCTAGTTCAAGTCATTTGGAATAGTGGACGGGTATAGTCTGGTTGGTGGGGCCGCCCGCCCACCACACCTTTGCTCGCATAGTTTTTTCCATAGGATTACACTCTTCCTTGGGATGGTTTAAACAATATACAACGTCTGTATCCATTGAAAAAACTATGCGAGCAAAGGTGGGGTGGGCGGGCGGCCCCACCAACCAGACTATACCCGTCCACTATTCCAAATGACTTGAACTATGCACACATTATGCTTCACATTTTCTTTTAAGAAATAGGCGTAAACTAATAAATGAAAATAATTGAATCATAGAAGGTAATGGATAACAGTGTAATGCAGACTTCAAGTCGTTTGAAATATTGGACGGGCATAGTTTGGCTATGAGTTGCTCAAACTGATCACAGATGACAGATGACAGATAACAGATGACAAATAACAAATGACAAATGACAGATGACAAATGACAGATGACAAATGACAGATGACCAATGACAAAGACAGATGACAGATGACAGATGACAAATGACAAATGACAAATGACAAATGACAGATGACAGATGACAGATGACAGATGACAAATGACAAATGACACATGACAGATGACAGATGACAGATGACAGATGACAGATGACAGATGACAGATGACAGATGACAGATGACAGATGACAGATGACAGATGACAGATGACAGATGACAGATGACAGATGACAGATGACAGATGACAGATGACAGATGACAGATGACAGATGACAGATAACAGATGACAGATGACAGATGACAGATGACAGATGACAGATGACAGATGACATATGACAGATGACAGATGACATTTATGGTGTACTAAATATGTATATTTCAAATTTAATTATAAAATAAAAAAATGTGAGATTGTATTTTCCGAAATTGTTTATGATTCAATCAATTCAATTAATTAATGTTTTTTTTTAAATTAAAAGTCATATCTGTTGGAAGACGGGCTTGTCACCTAGTAACGGCTATGAGTTGGTCCTGGAGTGCATGTCCGCATGCCCCTATTTATCGCTATGGTGACCGCATGAATATAAAAACTAAATCTGCTCACAGATAAGGTTTTAGAGTTTCGTATTTAACGGAACTGAAAGTGCGGAGCTGAATGAATTAAGTAGGCAGTTGCCTGCATGCTATAGAGAGGCGATTACGCTGATAAAGCACTTTTATAATTTCACTTTGTGTCGGAAATGGGGATAAGTGGCAATATAAGCGTACAGTTGGGAAATTCGTCGATCGTATCAATTACTAATGAAATAATTCAATCACCCACACAATGTAGATGTTAAAATTCAAAGTAATGCAATTTTCTGTCTATAGCGAAAATTTACCTGCAAAAAAATTAACAATGCACACCCATATGGTAGTATCCATCAACATACGAGGGTCGATCAATAAATACCCATGTTTGAAGACAGGTGCCGTTGCTGAGAGAAAAATGTTGTCTTCTATTTTCTTATCTAACTAATCTATGAATCATTATCAAAATTTTGTATGGTGTCGTGTGACAGATGGCATTACAGGACGGTACTGCCAACACCGTCGTGTCACGCCATCTGTCACACGACACCATACAAAATTTCAGAGTGATTCATAGGTTAGTTAGATAAGAAAATACAAGACAAAATTTGTGATAAACAATTGATCCTCCCTCGTACTCATACCACCAGCATCACAATTTAAATTCATATTTCAAAGTTTACATATATACATGTGACACATGACAGATGACAAATACTAGATACTAGATATTAGATACTACATATTAGATACTAGACACTAGATACTAGATGATACTAGACACTAGATACTAGATGATACTAGATGATACTAGATGATACTAGATGATACTAGATGATACTAGATGATGCTAGATGATACTAGATGATACTAGATGATACTAGATAATATTAGATGATACTAAATGATACTAGATGATACTAGATGATGCTAGATGATACTAGATGATACTAGATAATACTAGATGATACTAGATGATACTAGATGATATTAGATAATACTAGATGATACTAGATGATACTAGATGATACTAAATGATACTAGATGATACTAGATGATGCTAGATGATACTAGATGATACTAGATAATACTAGATGATACTAGATGATACTAGATGATACTAGATGATACTAGATGATACTAGATGATACTAGATGATACTAGATACTAGATACATATTATTCCTTAACGGTAAACATTATATATTTCTTCTCTTTCAGATGACAAATACTAGATACTTGATACTAGATAGTAGATAGTAGATACTAGATAGTAGATACTAGATACTAGATACTAGATACTAGATATTAGATACTAGACACTAGATACTAGATACTAGATGATATTAGATGATACTAAATGATACTGGATGATACTAGATGATGCTAGATGATACTAGATAATACTAGATAATACTAGATGATACTAGATGATACTAGATAATACTAGATAATACTAGATGATACTAGATGATACCAGATACTAGATACATATTTTTCCTTAACGGTAAACATTATATATTTCTTCTCTTTCAGATGACAAATACTAGATACTAGATACTAGATACTTGATACTAGATAGTAGATACTAGATACTAGATACTACATATTAGATACTAGACACTAGATACTAGATTATACTAGATGATACTAGATGATATTAGATGATACTAGATGATACTAGATGATACTAGATGATACTAAATGATACTAAATGATACTAGATGATACTAAATGATACTAGATGATACTAGATGATGCTAGATGATACTAGATGATACTAGATAATACTAGATGATACTAGATGATACTAGATACTAGATACATATTTTTCCTTAACGGTAAACATTATATATTTAATCTCTTTCTGCCACGACACGTATATGACAGATGACAGATGACATTTATGGTGTACTAAATATGTATATTTCAAATTTAATTATAAAATAAGAAATTGGTAGATTGTACTCAATGAAAAACAGGCATTATAATACATGAAAAAGAAAAAAAATAGTCAAAACAAAAAATTAAAAAAGAGATAATAAGAAGAATAATGTGATATAGATTGAGAAAGGTGTGTTGATTTGTAATAGTTATTTTAGTTATAGTATATGTTCAATGTCAATAAATTTGTTATATAAAAAAAGTGATAGCAGATGGCAGATGGCAGATAACAGATGACAGATCATAGATGACAGATGACAGTGACAGATGACAGATGACAGATGACAGATGACAGATGACAGATGACAGATGACAGATGACAGATGACAGATGACAGATGACAGATGACAGATGACAAATGACAAATGACAGATGACAGATGACAGATGATAGATGACATTTATAAATATGTATATTTCAAATTTAAAAAATTAGAAATTGGTAGATTGTACTGAATGAAAATGAACAGGGATTACAATACATGAACAAAATAATAATAGTTAAAAGGAAAACTAAAATACAAAAATGGTTGACAGGTGGCAGATAACAGATGACAGTTGACAGATGACAGATGACAGGTGGCAGATAACAGATGACAGTTGACAGATGACAGATGACAGACGACAGATGACAGATGACAGATGACAGATGACAGATGACAGATGACAGATGACAGATGACAGATGACAGATGACAGATGACAGATGACAGTTGACAGATGACAGAGAGGTGAGTGATGAGTGATGAGTGATGAGTGATGAGAGATGAGAGATGAGCGATGAGCGATGAGCGATGAGCGATGAGAGATGAGCGATGAGAGATGAGAGATGAGAGATGAGAGATGAGAGATGAGAGATGAGAGATGAGAGATGAGAGATGAGAGATGAGAGATGAGAGATGAGAGATGAGAGATGAGAGATGAGAGATGAGAGATGAGAGATGAGAGATGAGAGATGAGAGATGAGAGATGAGAGATGAGAGATGAGAGATGAGAGATGAGAGATGAGAGATGAGAGATGAGAGATGAGAGATGAGAGATGAGAGATGAGAGATGAGAGATGAGAGATGAGAGATGAGAGATGAGAGATGAGAGATGAGAGATGAGAGATGAGAGATGAGAGATGAGAGATGAGAGATGAGAGATGAGAGATGAGAGATGAGAGATGAGAGATGAGAGATGAGAGATGAGAGATGAGAGATGAGAGATGAGAGATGAGAGATGAGAGATGAGAGATGAGAGATGAGAGATGAGAGATGAGAGATGAGAGATGAGAGATGAGAGATGAGAGATGAGAGATGAGAGATGAGAGATGAGAGATGAGAGATGAGAGATGAGAGATGAGAGATGAGAGATGACAGAGATGAGAGATGACAGAGATGAGAGATGACAGAGATGAGAGATGACAGAGATGAGAGATGACAGAGATGAGAGATGACAGAGATGAGAGATGACAGAGATGAGAGATGACAGAGATGAGAGATGACAGAGATGAGAGATGACAGAGATGAGAGATGACAGAGATGAGAGATGACAGAGATGAGAGATGACAGAGATGAGAGATGACAGAGATGAGAGATGACAGAGATGAGAGATGACAGAGATGAGAGATGACAGAGATGAGAGATGACAGAGATGGGAGATGACAGAGATGAGAGATGACAGAGATGAGAGATGACAGAGATGAGAGATGACAGAGATGAGAGATGACAGAGATGAGAGATGACAGAGATGAGAGATGACAGAGATGAGAGATGACAGAGATGAGAGATGACAGAGATGAGAGATGACAGAGATGAGAGATGAGAGATGACAGATGACAGATGACAGATGAGAGATGACAGATGACAGATGACAGATGACAGATGACATTAATAAATATGTATATTTCAAATTTAAAAAAATTGAAATTGGTAGATTGTACTCAATGAAAATGAACAGGGATTACAATACATGAAAAAAATAATAATAGTTAAAACAAAAACTAAAATAATTTAAGAGAGGTAATAAGAAGAATAATGTGATATATAGATTGAGAAGATGTTTTGATTTGTAATACATTTAATTTTAATATATGTTCAATGTCAATAAATTTGTTATATAAAAAAATGATAACAGGTGGCAGATAACAGATGACAAATGACAGATGACAGATTACAGATTACAGATTATAGATTGCAGATGAAAGATGACAGATGACATTTATAAATATGTATATTTCAAATTTTAAAAATTAGAAATTGGTAGATTGTACTCAATGAAAATGAACAGGAATTACAATACGTGAAAAAACTAATAATAGTTAAAACAAAAAATAAAATAATTTAGGAGAGCTAATAAGAAGAATAGTGTGATATATAGTTTGAGAAGGTGTGATCATTTGTAATACTTATTTTTATTTTAATATATGTTCAATGTCAATAAATTTGTTATATAGAAAATGTGATAACAGATAGCAGATGACAGATAACAGATGACAGATGGCAGATGACAAATGACAAATGACAAATGACAGATGACAGATGACAGATGACAGATGACAGATGACAGATGACAGATGACAGATGACAGATGACAGATGACAGATGACAGATGACAGATGACAGATGACAGATGACAGATGACAGATGACAGATGACAGATGACAGATGACATTTATAAATATGTATATTTCAAATATAAAAAATAAGAAATTGGTAGATTGTACTTAATTAGAATGAACGTAATTACAATACAAAAATAATAATAGTTAAACAAAAAATGAAAAAATTTAGGAGAGAGAATAAGAAGAATAATGTGATATATAGATTTAAAAAGGTTTGTTGATTTGTAATAATTATTTGTTTTAGTATATGTTGAATGTCCATAAAGTTGTTATATAAAAAAAGTTACGTTTTACAAATTATGTTCTGGAAAATAATGATTGTATCGATAAAACATGTGCACTTTGCCAGTTTTATTAAGCTATTAAAGAAAATCCACATAAAAAGAAAATACTTTCGGAAACAGCTACCGTTGTGCTTTGATATTGCAACATACGCAATAAACGAATTGTCCATTGACCGAAAGCCATAGTTCTTTCGAATGTTGGACGACGAAATGATTTTCCTCTTTAATACGCTCATAAATTCTCGTGCCGCCAATCTAAGCAGCAGCTACATCGTGTACTCGCAGCTCTCTAAATCATCTCATAATGCAGTTCTTTCCGGTCCAGATTGTATGCATTGTTCCCGACAGCCGGAGTAATTTATTGCGAACAGACGACGAACACATCAGTGCTCATAAATGATGACGTGTTCAATTTACACTCACGACAAGATTCGATTTTAATCCGGGGGCCCGTTGTTCCAAAGACGCGTTTTCATTAATTTAATGCGGATTTTATTGGAGCACCTTGTGGATTAAATGTGAACGCGCGACAGGGGGGGTCTGAGAGTGTCTCGCGCCCATAGGAAAACTTTAGGATTTAATTGGATTGAATGTACGCAATTTGATGCGGAAAGTTTCCATTTGATCACGAAATACTTAGATGTGAGAGAGGATGTAATTACATGCAATACGACTTTCAAATGTAGGCGAGGTGGAGATTTAGAGTAGGTTATCTCATCTAATTCACACACATATAGAGAAAATGAGGATAACGGGAGTAACTTATGCATGGATGAAGATTTCAATTGATATAAACATGCATTAATCATAATAATTTATATAAAAAACAGTAATTTCTAATATTTAACAATCACTTAAACTTCATACGAATAAAATGCATCAACTTCCTACAAATATAACCGGTAAAACAGATATGATTTTATTGTATTGTCAGGATCACCGATGGTGTCTTCATGGAATAGAATGGAGTGTTAGATGACAGATGACAAATGACATATGACAGATGACAGATGACAGATGACAGATGACAGATGACAGATGACAGAGGACAGATGACAGATAACAGATGACAGGGGGGATTTTGTGAAAGGAAGTTGTATGAACTTTAGTGTAGGTTAATAAAGGTAGTCGGTTTTATTGAATAAAAGAAGAAGACAGCATGTGGGGAATGTGTGGAGGAATAAGAAACGACTGGAAGCACATGCACCAAAGTAAATTAGACGGACGTGGAAGACTGAAAAATAAGAAGACGGACAGGGACTATACAATAAATGGAAAAATCATCTGTCATCTGTCATCTGTTATCTGTTATCTGTCATCTGTCATCTGTCATCTGTCATCTGTCATCTGTCATCTGTCATCTGTCATCTGTCATCTGTCATCTGTCATCTGTCATCTGTCATCTGTCATCTGTCATCTGTCATCTGTCATCTGTCATCTGTCATCTGTCATCTGTCATCTGTCATCTGTCATCTGTCATCTGTCATCTGTCATCTGTCATCTGTCATCTGTCATCTGTGATCTGTCATCTGTCATCTGTCATCTGTCATATGTCATCTGTCATCTGTCATCTGTCATTTTTCATCTGTCATTTTTCATCTGTCATCTGTCATCTGTCATCTGTCATCTGTCATCTGTCATCTGTCATCTGTCATCTGTCATCTGTCATCTGTCATCTGTCATCTGTCATGTGTCATCTGTCATCTGTCATCTGTCATTTTTTTATTTTAACTATTTTTCCATATATTGTATAGTCCCTGCCCGTCTTCCTTGAGTATAATCTACCGTCTTCTTATCTGTTATCTGTTATATGTTATCTGTTATCTGTTATCTGTTATCTGTTATCTGTTATCTGTTATCTGTTATCTGTTATCTGTTATCTGTTATCTGTTATCTGTTATCTGTTATCTGTTATCTGTTATCTGTTATCTGTTATCTGTTATCTGTTATCTGTTATCTGTTATCTGTTATCTGTTATCTGTTATCTGTTATCTGTTATCTGTTATCTGTTATCTGTTATCTGTTATCTGTTATCTGTTATCTGTTATCTGTTATCTGTTATCTGTTATCTGTTATCTGTTATCTGTTATCTGTTATCTGTTATCTGTTATCTGTTATCTGTTATCTGTTATCTGTTATCTGTTATCTGTTATCTGTTATCTGTTATCTGTTATCTGTTATCTGTTATCTGTTATCTGTTATCTGTTATCTGTTATCTGTTATCTGTTATCTGTTATCTGTTATGTTAGGTAGATGGAGTAATGTGCATAAATGATATAAATTATAATACATAGTTGATGACTAAGATAATCATTAGATTAAGGTCAAGAAAAAAAAAATGAGAAAACTATGCGAAAAATAATAATAGTTATTGTATATAACATCCTATTACAAACTATAAATTTCTCTAATCAAGTAATTTTCATGAGTTTGTAGGTGGCAGTCGAAGAGCGACTCGTCTGACAATAGGCACAGCGATTTTCATATGGATTCTCGCAATAATTTGCTCGCTGCCGGCGGCGTTCGGCTCGCACCTGATGCCGTTCAAGAACCAGGATGGCGAAGTGATACTGACAGTTTGTTATCCGTTCCCCATGCACTGGCTGAACAACAACTACCCCAAGATAAACGTGCTAGTCCGCTTCCTCATACTCTACGTCATTCCGCTGATTATCATCGCTATTTTCTATCTGATTATGGCTATTCACTTATTTGCGAGCACGAGGAACGTGCCCGGGGAGATGCAAGGGACACAGAGACAGGTAATAACTGAATTGAATAAGATTGAGGATGCAGATATTGCAATTCGAGCGATGTGGGTTATCGTAGCTAGTCTGAGGTGATATACAGAGGGATTTATAAATTAATAGTCATATACTGGCTCAAATTTTAATTTAATTGTGGCTCAAAATAAACCATTTTTTGATAATTGTCAGCCAAAAATAGTCAGAAAGGTTTTTATTGCACGAGCTGTTTTAAATTAATCGCCGTAGTTATAAAAAATATATAAAAAATCAATGATTTAAGAAATTTAAATTTATGTTTTTATTTTACATTCTATATTTAATTGGGCTCAAAATAAGCCATTTTTGATAAATTTCACCCAAAAAATAAAGTCTGCAGAAAGGTTTTTAGTGTACGAGTTGTTTTAAATTAATCAACTGAGTTACAAAAAATTATAAAAAACCAAAGATTTAAGAAATTTAAATTTATAATAATATGTTACATTTTATATTTAATTAGGCTCAGAATAAGCTGCTTTTTGATCATTTTCACTAAAAAATAAATTCAGCATGATAGTTTTTATTGTACGAGCTGTTTTAAATTGATCGGCTAAGTTATAAACAATTATAAAAAAATCAATGAATTAAGAAATTTAAATTTATGATATTATAGAATGTAACTATAATTAATAGGGCTCAAAATGAACTATTTTTGAAAATGTTCACCCTAAAAATAAAGTCTGTAGAAAGGTTTTTAGTGTACGAGTTGTTTTAAATTAATCGACTAAGTTATAATTTTTTAAAAAAAATCAAATATTTAAAATATTTAAATTTATGATATTATTTTACATTCTATATTTAATTAGGCTCAAAATAAGCTAATATTTGATCATTTTCACCGAAAAATAAAGTCTGCAGGAAGATTTTTATTGTACGAGCTGTTTTTAATTAAGAGGCTAAGTTATAAAAAAAATATAAAACATCAATGATTTAAGAAATTTAAATTTATGATATTATTTTACATTCTATAATTAATAGGGCTCAAAATTAGCTATTTTTGAAAATAATCACCCTAAAAATTAAGTCTGCAGAAAGGTTTTTAGTGTACGAGTTGTTTTAAATTAATCGACTAAGTTATAAATTTAAAAAAAAATCAAAGATTTAACAAATTTAAACTTATTATATGATTTTACATTCTATATTTAATTAGACTCCAAATAAGCTATTTTCTAATAATTTTCACCCAAAAATTAAGTCTGCAGAAAGGTTATTATTATTGCACGAGCTGTTTTAAATTAATCGGCTGTTATAAAAAATTATAAAAAATCAATGATTTAAGAAATTTTAATTTATGATATTGTTTTACATTTTATATTTAATTTGGCTCAAACTAAGCTGTTTTTAGATAATTTTCACCTATAAATAAAGTCTACAGGAAGATTTTTATTGTACGATCTATTTTTAATTAATTGTTTGAGTTATAAAAAATAATAAAAAATCAATGATTTAAAAAATTTAATTTTTTGATAATATTTTACATTTTATATTTAATAGGGCTCCAAATAAACCATTTTTTGATCATTTTCATGCAAAAATAAAGTCAACAGGAAGGTTTTCATTGCATGAGATATTTTATATTAATCGCCTGAGTTATAAAAAATGATAAAAAATCAAATATTTAAGAAATTTAAATTTATGATACTATTTTACGTTTTATATTTAATTGTGCTCAAAATAAACCATTTTTTGATCAATTGCACCCAATAATAAAATCATCAAGAAGGTTTTTATTGCACGAACTGTTTTAAATTAACCGACCGACTTATAAAAATTGATAAATAATCAAAAATTTAAGAAATTTAAATTTATGAGATTATTTTACAATTTATATTTAATTGGGTTCAAAATAAGATATTTTTTGATCATTTTCACCCAAAAATGTAGTCTGTGGAATATTTTTTATTGTACCACCTAGTTGTAATTAATCGACTAGTTATACAAAAATCAAAAATTTAAGAAATTTAATTTTATAAAATTATTTTATATTCAATGTTTAAATAGGCTCAAAATAAATTATTTTTTATAATTTTCACCTAAAAATAAAGTCTACAGGAAAGGTTTTATTGCACGAGCTGTTTGAAATTAATCGCCTGAGTTATAAAAAAAATATAAAAAATCAATAGTTTAAGAAATCTTCCAAGTTATAAAAAATGATAGAAAATCAAAGATTTAAGAAATTTAAATGTATGATATTATTTTACATTCTATATTTAAGTATGCGCAATATAAGCTAATATTTGATCATGTTCAACGAAAAATAAAGTCTGCAAGATTTTTATTGTACTAGCTGTTTTAAATTAATCGCCTGAGTTATAAAAAATGATCAAAAATTAAATATTTAAGAAATTTATGATATTATTTTTCATTCAAAATTTAATTATGCTCAAAATGGGCCATTTTTTAAATAATTTCACCAAAAAATAAAGCCTGCTTAATAACGTTCACCAAAAAATATAGCCTGCAAGAAATTTTTTATTCTAGGAGCTGTTTTAAATTAATCGACGAAGTTATAAAATATTATAAAAAATCAATGATTTAAGAAATTTAAATTTATAATATTATTTTACATTCTATAATTAATAGGGCTCAAAATGAGCTATTTTTGAAAATTTTCAGCCTAAAAATAAAGTCTGCACAAAGGTTTTTAGTGTACGAGTTGTTTTAAATTAATCGACTAAGTTATAAAAAAATTATAAAAACTCAAAGATTTATTATATATATATATATATATATATATATATATATATATATATATATATATATATATATAGATATATATATATATATATATATATATATATATATTATTTTTTAATAATTTTCCTAACCTAGGACCTACAAGAACCGGAGCATGTGAAAATTACTTAAATATTCGTGAAAATAAATAATTTTGAAAATAAACAATATAGTTATTTTGCTTAAATATAAATATTTTCGAAACAATTCCAGCATAAAAACATATTTTCATGTTTACTGTTGAATCTTTTTGGAAATCATAAATGTACCATCGAAATCTGAATTCCTGATATATTTTTCACATACCTCAAAGTGGTGGCTATTGATGAAATTATCGAAAAAACATTTTGAACTTTACAGATGTATATCTTTGGAAATAATAAAGATATCTGAGGGTAATTTCTAATAATTTTCACCCAAAAATAAAGTCTGCAGGAGAGTGTTTATTGTAGGAGCTTTTTAAAATTAGTCGCCTGATTTATCAAAAATGATAAAAAATCAAAGAGTTAAGAAATTTTAATTTTTATTCATTTCCGCGCATGATCTTCTTTAGATTTTCAAAATATTGTGTATATCTTACTTGGAAAAAATATTTTACAAATATTTTACTAACATGTTTTTTTTAAGTTTAAAAAAAAACGTGGGGGCTACATAAATAAAATTGCAATTTGTTTTGTTGCAAATATTATTCAATAACAGCTGACAAAATTAACTTAAATTTGTTTTTTTCTTTCTTATTTATGGTTACCATTTATTTTGATATAATTTTACATTCTACATTTACTACGGCTCAAACTGTTCTTTGATAATGTTCACCCAAAAATAAAATCATCAGCTAGTTTATTATTGCACGAGCTGTTTTAAATTAACCGACCGACTTATAAAACTTGATAAAAAATCAAAAATTTAAGAAATTTAAATTTATGATATTATTTTACAATCTATATTTAATTGGGTTGAAAATAAGATATTTTTTGATAATTTTCACCCAAAAATGTAGTCTGTGGAATATTTTTTATTGTACCACCTATTTGTAATTAATCGACTAAGTTATACAAAAATCAAAAATTTAAGAAATTTAATTTTATAATATTATTTTATATTCCATGTTTAAATAGGCTCAAAATAAATTATTTTTTTAAATTTTCACCTAAAAATAAAGTCTACAGGAAAGTTTTTATTGCACGAGCTGTTTGAAATTAATCGCCTGAGTTATAAAAATAATATAAAAAATCAATAATTTAAGAAATTAAAATTTTTGATAATTTTTTACAGTTTATATTTAATTAGGCTCAGAATAAGCTATTTTGTGATAATTTTCACCGAAAAATAAAGGCTACATGAATTTTTTAATTGTATCAGTGGTTTTAAATTAATCCCCTGAGTAAAAATATATAAAAAATCAAAGATTTAAGAAATTTAAATTTTTCATATTATTTATTATTTTTATTATTTTTATTATTTTTATTATTTTTATTATTTTTATTATTTTTATTATTTTTATTATTTTTATTATTTTTATTATTTTTATTATTTTATATTATTTATTTAATTAGGCTCAGAATAAGCTGTTTTTTGATCATTTTCACCCAAAAATAAAATCTACAGGAAATTTTTTATTGTACGAGCTGTTTTAAATTAATCGCTTGAGTTATAAAAAATGATAAAAAAAATCAATGAGTTAAGAAATTTAAATTTTTGATATTATATTTCATTCTATATTTAAGTGGGTTCAAAATAAACTGTTTTTGATCATTTTCACCAAAAAATAAAGTCTGCAGGAAGATTTTTATAGTACGAGGCTGTTTTTAATTGATCGCCTGAGTTATAAAAAAATATTTAAAAATCAAAGATTTAAAAAATTTAAATTTTTGAATATATTTTACATTCTATATTTAATTTGGCTCAAAATAAGCTTAATATATAAAGATATAATAAGACTTCTTTATCATTTTCATCCAAAAATAAAGTTTTCAGGAAAGATTTTATTGCACGAGATGTTTTAAATTAATCGACTGAGTAATAAAAAATTATAAAAAATCAAAGAGTCAAGAAATTTAAATTTTTGATATTAGTTTACATTCTATATATAATTAGGTGCAAAATAAATCGTTTTTTGATAAATTTCACCTAAAAATAAAGTCTGCAGGAAGATTTTTATAGTACGAGCTGATTTAAATTAATTGACTGAGTTATAAAAAATGATAAAAAATCAAATATTTAAGAAATTTAAATTTTTGATATTACTTTACATTCTATATTTAATTAGGCTCCAAATAAGCTGTTTTCTGATCATTTGCACCCAAAAGTAAAGTCTACAGGATTTTTTTTAGTGTACGATCTGTTTTAAATAAATCGCCTGAGTTATAAAAAATGATAAAAATTAAATATTTAAGAAATTTAAATTTATGATATTATTTTTCATTCAAAATTTAATTGTGCTCAAAATGAGCCATTTTTTAATAACTTTCACCAAAAAATAAAGCCTGCAAGAAGATTTTTATTGTACGAGTTGTTTTAAATTAATCGACTAACTTAAAAAATATTATAAAAAATTAAATATTTAAGAAATTTTAATTTATGATATTATTTTACATTCTATAATTAATAGGGCTCAAAATGAGCTATTTTTGAAAATGTTCACCCTAAAAATAAAGTCTGCAGAAAGGTTTTTAGTGTACGAGTTGTTTTAAATTAATAGACTAAGTTATAATTTTTTTTTATATCAAAGATTTACGAAATTTTAATTTATTATATTATTTTACATTCTATATTTAATTACGGTCCAAATAAGCTACTTTTTAATAATTTTCACCCAAAAATAAAGTCTGCAGGATAGTTTTTATTGTAAGAACTGATTTAAATAAATTGACTGAGTTATAAAAAATGATAAAAAATCAAAAATTTAAGAAATTTAAATTCTTTATATTATGTTACATTGTATATTTAATTGAGCTCAAAATAAACCATTTTTTGATAATTTTTACACAAAAATATAGTTCGCAGGATGATTTTTATTGTACGAACTGATTTAAATTAATTGACTGAGTTATAAAAAATGATAAAAAATCAAAAATTTAAGAAATTTAAATTCTTTATATTATGTTACATTGTATATTTAATTGAGCTCAAAATAAACCATTTTTTTATAATTTTTACCCAAAAATATAGTCTACAGGATGATTTTTATTGTACGAACTGATTTCAATTAATTGACTGAGTTATAAAAAATGATAAAAAAATCAAAGATTTAAGAAATTTAAATTCTTGATATTATGTTACATTTTATATTTAAATGAGCTCAAACTAAACCATATTTTGATAATTTTTACCCAAAAATATAGTCTGCAGGATAGTTTTTATTGTACGAACTGATTTAAATTAATTAACTGAGTTATAAAAAATGATAAAAAAATCAAACATTTAAAAAATTTAAATTCTTGATATTATGTTACATTGTATATTTAATTGAGCTCAAAATAAACCATTTTTTGATAATTTTTATCCAAAAATATAGTCCGCAGGATGATTTTTATTGTACGAACTGATTTAAATAAATTGACTGAGTTATAAAAAATGATAAAAAACCAAATATTTAAGAAATTTAAATTCTTGATATTATGTTACATTGTATATTTAATTGAGCTCAAAATAAACCATTTTTTGATAATTTTTACCCAAAAATATAGTCTGCAGGATGATTTGTATTGCACGAGCTGTTTTAATTTAATCGCCTGAGTTATAAAAAATGATAAAAAATCAAAGAGTTAAGAAATTTATTTTTTTTTATATTATTGTACATTCTATATTTAATTGGCTTCAAAATAATAAATAATTTTTTCATAATTTTCACCCAAAAATAAACTCAGCAGGAAGATTTTGTATTGTACGAGTTGTTTTTTGATAAATCGAGTAAGTGATAAAATATATATATATATATATATATATATATATATATATCTATATATCTATATATATATATATATAATTTCTCTGATTCATAGATTCGTGCAAGAAAAAAAGTTGCAATAACCGTCCTAGTTTTCGTGCTAGTATTCGCAACATGTTTCCTCCCCTCACACATCTTCATGCTATTCTTCTACTACTACCCCAACTTCCAAAACGAGCACTACAACGACTACTGGCACCACTTCCGCATCATGGGCTTCTGTCTCTCCTACATTAATTCATGCGCCAACCCCGTCGCCCTGTACTGTGTGAGCGGTGCATTTCGCAAACACTTCAACAGGTACGGGCACTTACTGCTGGAGGCGGCGGCGAATTCATTACGTCCGTATGTATTCTTTTAGGTATCTGCTGTGCGTTAAGCCCCCGCACAGCCGTTGCGACACGTGCCAGGGGCGGCACGCCACCTCCATGAGTCTGGTGTCGACATACAAGCGCAACCAGTCGGTGTGCCAGCGGAAAGGGGGCCGCGCCGCCTCTATTAATCGCCGGCAGGACGTTGTCGGCGGACAGGAGACGTCCATCACTCTTCTTGGGAATGGGAACGAGCATGCTTGCAGCAAGATGTAATAATATGCGGGAGGTGAGTTGTTTTAATATCTGATTGTATTTTTTTTTTTGGATTATAAGGTTCTCAAAGTCATAATAATAATATCGAAGAACCTACCTACCTAGGACCTGATATCTGATTGTATTTTTTTTTAAATTAAAGGTTCTCAAAGTCATAATAATAATATCAAAGAATATGTATCTAGGACTTAATATCCGATTGTATTTTTTGGATTTTAAGGTTCTCAAAGTCATAATAATATCAAAGAAGGACCTGATATCTGATTGTATTTTTTTGGATTTTAAGGTTCTCAAAGTAATAATAATAATATCAAAGAATATGTACATAGGACCTGATATCTGATTATATTTTTTTGGATTTTACGGTTCTCAGAGTAATAATAATAATATCAAAGAATATGTTTCTAGGACCTGATATCTGATTGTATTTTTTTGGATTATAAGGTTATCAAAGTAATAATAATAATATCAAAGAATATATACCTAGGACCTAATATCTGATTATTTTTTTTGGATTATAAGGTTCTCAAAGTAATAATAATATCAAAGAATATGTACCTAGGACCTACAAGGACCGGAGCATGTGAAAATTACTTAAATAATCGTGAAAATAAATAATTTTCAAAACATATAACTCATAAATATTGTTATTTTGCTTAAATATGAATATTTTCAAAACAATTCTACCACAAAAACATAATTTTCATCTTTACTGTTGGATATTTTTGGGAATCATAAATGTACCATCGTAATCTGAATTCCTGATATAATAATAAACTGTCTTTATTTTTTTTGAAAAACATTTACAACCAAATTTACATTTGAAGAACAGGCGAAGTTCAGATTCTGATCTGCTCTATATATGTATATTTTTCACATACCTCAAAGTGGTGGCTATTGATGAAATTATCAAAAAAATATTTTGAACTTTACATATGTATATCTCTGGAAATAATAAAGATATCTGAGTGTAATATCAAAATCTAAATTCCTGATACATTTTTCAATAAGAATCACTTAGATAAGCCATTGTGCCCCAAATTGATGACTAGTATTATTGATGAAATTAACGAATAATCAGATTTATCATTTCACTGATGCATATCTTTGGAAATAATAAAGATATCTAATTGTACTACCAATATCTTGAGTTTCTGATATATTTTTCAACAAGAATCATCTAGATAATCCATTGGACTTCAAAATATTTTTGTTTTATTGATGATATTAGCGAATACACATAATTGTCATCTTTACTGATGGAGATTTTTGGAAATAATAAAGGTAATTGAATGTATCATCGATATCTGAATTCCTCATATATTTTTCAATAGGAATCAGATATGTTTATTATTTCTAAAGATATTAATGAGTGAAATGAAAAATTATACTTTTCCGCGAATTGATTAAATTATCGAAAAAACATTTGGAACTTTACATATGTATATCTTTGGAAATAATAAAGATATCTTAGGGTAATATCAAAATCTAAATTCCTGATACATTTTTCAATACAAACCACTTGTATTGAATCTGAATCCAGTTTAAGGAAAGTTTGATGTGCGTTATTTTGTGTGGTTTCAATACGATTTAGATTTTTTCCATCCCACAAATGCCCTTTCCATGTATGGCAATCAAAAAATTCACAGAGCGCGGCAGTCCGGCCGTACCGTGGGGGACGATGCAAATTCGTGAAGGGTTTGCATATATGTGGAAAACACACCACCCTCCCGGATGGACTAAACCGAGCGACCGCCGCTAATTCTGCACGGACAGCACAAAATGGAATATAAAATCAAAAAGCCGCCGCATCCCCGGTTTATCATCCGCCCGGCACGATCTTATTTAATTGTCTCGTCTATCTAGAGAGGCGGCGGCTTCAACCGCAGAGGATGATTATCCTTCTCGTGTAGTTTATAAAAAGGGCTTTATAAAAATGAGGGCAAATCTATTTTGTATTTAAAATTTTAAAATCTAAAAAAATTCATATATGAAATTATTATATAAGAGTTATCTGCTAATGATTGTCTATGAAAAATAACATACATACAATTATCAGCCAGATTGGATTAAATACAAGTCTGGCTGATAATTGTATTATTTTTTATAGACAATCATTAGCAGATTACTCTCGAGTTCAATATTTGAGTCCACATCATTTTTGATAAATTTCACACATAATGATTGAGGCGGTTATTTTTTTTTCTGTTATTCTTTCTCTGATATTTTATTTTAATTTATTTTAAATTTCTTATTTTATGTTAAGTGTTTGTTCTGAGCACCATTATTTGTACTAATTACAGGGGTTAGATAAAAAATAACAATAATGCCACGTTGCCCTGTTTATATAATTGATATACCATAACTATGATTAATGGTTTAGTATGTGTATATGTATGTATATATCATATATACATACATATATTTCAATAAATGATTAGGTGTAAGACCGGGGTAGATTAAATAATCTACCAACCCGAACCTAATCTTTACCTTCCATATTTCTACTGTTCTTTTGTATACATTGTATGAATGTACTGGAGGTAATAAATAAATAAAAAAAATAAAAAATAATAATAATAATAAATAAATATATGGCAACATCGCATGAAAACTATTTTTTGAAGAATACATTTTTTAGAAACTAAAATTAACATATACTCTAAATTGTCTACCCTTATTTCGATGACATTATAAATCTATAATGTTATCGAAATAAGTATAATAAGCACTAGTGCGGGAAGTATTATTTCCCACACCCAAATCAATGCCTTGTCTTAGAACATGAGTACAAAAAATAAATTAAATAATCTAATTGTTTCTCATTGAGATTTTTTTCTAGTTCAACCCTAAACCATGGCAAGGAACGAACAAGTCATCATCAGATATTATTTTCAAATACATTACAACCCGCACCATGTGTTTTCTGTTATGTCTTGACAAGGGAACAAACGCTTATATAACTAAGACACCCAGAGATCCAGCTCCCAAACACCCCTCACCCCCTATCCCGTGTACATGCAAGCAACCCCATAAAACATTATTGTTATGCTAATAAATGTACATTTAATTACGCCTTGCGATCGATTCCCAGCGCTGGAAGACGTACAAGAGATTGTGGTTGAATTACGCTTTTAGTGCGGCGGTTCAAAAAACCGCCGCCCCCGCTAGAGCATAATCATTTGCAGTATGAAAAATAAGACTGGGGATTGTAAGCTAAAACGTCTAATTTCGCTGGGAATATACGACAGCCGCAATCCAGCCCCCAAGGAAATGTTTCGTGATAAATTGGTACGTTTGTAAGGGCGCAATTTTTTCTCTTCACTGTTTTTGTTTTGAATGAATGAATCGTTATGGCTATAAATCACAATTTAACTGAAATTGCTGAAGTAATTATATTTATGATTACTAAATCAATCTCACTAATTCTATTTTTCACCATTATCATCATAAATTTATATGCCGCACTCATAATAGTGATCCCCCTATAGTTCTTTACACTCGAGACCGCTCCCACCTTTATGCACCGGGGCCACTACCCACACACGCTACTTTACTACTTCTCAAGCCTGTAAATTACACCCCATACATTGATTTTTGAGTGGGGTTTCTTATTTTTGCAAAAGTCATAAATAATGGTTTAGTTTAGTTAGATTCAGCAAAGGTGATCAGTACAAATACATAAATTATTTACGCCAAAGAAACCCCACTCAAAAATCAATGTATGTAAATACAAATTTGTATATTTGTACTCGACACCTTGGCTGAATCTAACTAAACTATACCTTTATTTATAAATGTTGCAAAAATTACTCAAACATACAATAATAACAAGTTTTGACGAATATAAAGGTAATTACATCACTTTTTTTATCTTACTAATGTTAAATTAAGAAATTTTTTAGTTTAACACCCCAAAATGACTATAAACAGTTGAGTTATGAATTTGAAACGTAATAGTCATTAAATATGACTATTTGCGAATACACTCAAGGAAATCTCAACAAGCTTTTACAACTTTAAAGAGAATTACATCACTTTTTTTACCGTACTAATGTTACATTTTGTAATTTTCGAGTTTAACGTCCAAAAATATCTATAAACAGTTGAGTTATGAATTTGAAACGTAATAGTCATTAAATATGACTATTTGTGAATAAACTCAAGGCAATTTCAACAAGTTTTTACAAATTTAAAGAGAATTACATCACTTTTTTTACCGTACTAATGTAAAATTTTGTAATTTTCGAGTTTAACGCCCAAAAATGTCTATAAACAGTAGAGTTATGAATTTGAAACGTAATAGTCATTAAATATGACTATTTGTGAATACACTCAAGGCAATTTCAACATTTTTTTACAAATTTAAAGAGAATTAGATCATTTTTTTTACCGTACTAATGTTAAATTTTGTAATTTTCGAGTTTAACGCCCAAAAATTTCTATAAACAGTTGAGTTATGAATTTGAAACGTAATAGTCATTAAATATGACTATTTGTGAATACACTCAAGACAATTTCAACAAGTTTGTACAAATTCAAAGAGAATTACATCACTTTTTTTACCGTACTAATGTTAAATTTTGTAATTTTCGAGTTTAACGCCCAAAAATGTCTATAAACAGTTGAGTTATGAATTTGAAACGTAATAGTCATTAAATGTGACTATTTGTGAATACACTCAAGGCAATTTCAACAAGATTTTACAAATTTAAAGAGAATTACATCACTTTTTTTTCCGTACTAATGTCAAATTTTGTAATTTTCGAGTTTAACGCCCAAAAATGTCTATAAACAGTTGAGTTATGAATTTGAAACGTAATAGTCATTAAATATGACTATTTGTGAATACACTCAAGGCAATTTCAACAATTTTTTACAAATTTAAAGAGAATTAGATTACTTTTTTACCGTACTAATGTTAAATTTTGTAATTTTCGAGTTTAACGCCCAAAAATGTCTATAAACAGTTGAGTTATGAATTTGAAACGTAATAGTCATTAAATGTGACTATTTGTGAATACACTCAAGGCAATTTCAACAAGATTTTACAAATTTAAAGAGAATTACATCACTTTTTTTTCCGTACTAATGTCAAATTTTGTAATTTTCGAGTTTAACGCCCAAAAATGTCTATAAACAGTTGAGTTATGAATTTGAAACGTAATAGTCATTAAATATGACTATTTGTGAATACACTCAAGGCAATTTCAACAATTTTTTACAAATTTAAAGAGAATTAGATTACTTTTTTACCGTACTAATGTTAAATTTTGTAATTTTCGAGTTTAACGCCCAAAAATGTCTATAAACAGTAGAATTATGAATTTGAAACGTATAGTCATTAAATATGACTATTTGTGAATACACTCAAGGCAATTTCAACAATTTTTGACAAATGTAAAGAGAATTAGATCATTTTTTACCGTACTAATATTAAATTTAGTAATTTTCGAGTTTAACGCTCAAAAATGTCTATAAACAGTAGAGTTATGAATTTGAAACGTAATAGTCATTAAATATGACTATTTCTTAATAAACTCAAGGCAATTTCAACAAGTTTTTACAAATTTAAAGAGAATTACATCACTTTTTTTACCGTACTAATGTAAAATTTTGTAATTTTCGAGTTTAATGCCCAAAAATGACTATAAACAGATGCGTTATGAATTTGAAACGTAATAGTCATTAAATATAACTATTTGTGAATACACTCAAGGCAATTTCAATTTTTTTTTTTAAATTTAAAGAAAATTACATCACTTTTTTTACCGTACTAATGTCAAATTTTGTAATTTTCGAGTTTAACGCCCAACAATGTCTATAAACAGTACAGTTATGAATTTGAAACGTAATAGTCATTAAATATGACTATTTGTGAATATACTCAAGGCAATTTCAACAAGTTTTTACAAATTTAAAGAGAATTACATCACTTTTTTTACCGTACTAATGTCAAATTTTCTAATTTTCGAGTTTAACGCCCAAAAATGTCTATAAACAGTAGAGTTATGAATTTGAAACGTAATAGTCATTAAATATGACTATTTCTTAATAAACTCAAGGCAATTTCAACAAGTTTTTACAAATTTAAAGAGAATTACATCACTTTTTTTACCGTACTAATGTAAAATTTTGTAATTTTCGAGTTTAACGCCCAAAAATGACTATAAACAGATGAGTTATGAATTTGAAACGTAATAGTCATTAAATATAACTATTTGTGAATACACTCAAAGCAATTTCAACATTTTTTTAAAAATTTAAAGAAAATTACATCACTTTTTTTACCGTACTAATGTCAAATTTTGTAATTTTCGAGTTGAACGCCCAACAATGTCTATAAACAGTAGAGTTATGAATTTGAAACGTAATAGTCATTAAATATGACTATTTGTGAATACACTCAAGGCAATTTCAACAATTTTTTACAAATTTAAAGAGAATTAGATCATTTTTATTACCGTACTAATGTTAAATTTTGTAATTTTCGAGTTTAACGCCCAAAAATGTCTATAAACAGATGAGTTATGAATTTGAAACGTAATAGTCATTAAATATGACTATTTGTGAATAAACTCAAGGCAATTTCAACAATTTTTTACAAATTTAAAGAGAATTACATCACATTTTTTACCGTACTAATGTCAAATTTTGTAATTTTCGAGATTAACGCCCAAAAATGTCTATAAACAGTTGAGTTATGAATTTGAAAAGTAATAGTCATTAAATATGACTATTTGAGAATACACTCAAGGAAATTTCAACAAGCTTTTAGAAATTTAAAGAGAATTACATAACTTTTTTTACCGTACTAATGTTAAATTTTGTAATTTTCGAGTTTAACGCCCAAAAATGGCTATAAACAGTAGAGTTATGAATTTGAAACGTAATAGTCATTAAATATGACTATTTGTGAATATACTCAAGGCAATTTCAACAAGTTTTTACAAATTTAAAGAGAATTACATTACTTTTTTTACCGTACTAATGTCAAATTTTCTAATTTTCGAGTTTAACGCCCAACAATGTCTATAAACAGTTGAGTTATGAATTTGAAACGTAATAGTCATTAAATATAACTATTTGTGAATACACTCAAGGCAATTTCAACATTTTTTTAAAAATTTAAAGAAAATTACATCACTTTTTTTACCGTACTAATGTCAAATTTTGTAATTTTCGAGTTTAACGCCCAACAATGTCTATAAACAGTTGAGTTATGAATTTGAAACGTAATAGTCATTAAATATGACTATTTGTGAATATACTCAAGGCAATTTCAACAAGTTTTTACAAATTTAAAGAGAATTACATCACTTTTTTTACCGTACTAATGTCAAATTTTCTAATTTTCGAGTTTAACGCCCAAAAATGTCTATAAACAGTAGAGTTATGAATTTGAAACGTAATAGTCATTAAATATGACTATTTGTGAATACAATCAAGGCAATTTCAACAATTTTTTACAAATTTAAAGAGAATTAAATCATTGTTTTACCGTACTAATGTTAAATTTTGTAATTTTCGAGTTTAACGCCCAAAAATGTCTATAAACAGTTGAGTTATGAATTTGAAACGTAATAGTCATTAAATATAACTATTTGTGAATACACTCAAGGCAATTTCAACATTTTTTTAAAAATTTAAAGAAAATTACATCACTTTTTTTACCGTACTAATGTCAAATTTTGTAATTTTCGAGTTTAACGCCCAACAATGTCTATAAACAGTTGAGTTATGAATTTGAAACGTAATAGTCATTAAATATGACTATTTGTGAATAAACTCAAGGCAATTTTAACAAGTTTTTACAAATATAAAGAGAATTATATCACTTTTTTACCGTATTAATATTAAATTTAACAATTTTTGAGTTTAACACCCCAAAATATCTATAAACAATTGAGTTACGAATTTGAAACGTAGTAGTCATTAAGTATGACTATTTGTGAATAGACTCAAGGCAATTTTAACAAATTTCGACAAATATAAAGAGAATTACATCACTTTTTTACCATACTAATGTTAAATTTTGTAATTTTTGAGTTTAACGTACCAAAATATCTTAAAACAGTTGAGTTATGAATGTGTAACGTAGTAATCATTAAATATGACTATGACGTTAAATACAAAGGGGCTCAAAGTTAATTGTAAGTCTTGCCATTCTAGTGAAAGTCTTATTTCCGTAACTCCATTTAATGAATAATTAAGTTGACGAGTGTGACATTTACAAATGCCATCCAATTCTGTCTGATTAATTCCTTGAAATTGTATATTATAAAACAAGAAATGATAATAACAGTATTTTTGTGAGGTGACATTTCCCATGAACGGTAAAACGTGACAACTGACGAGGGTAGATTGTATGTAAATATAATGAATTAACGAGAGTAGTATTAATAATGGACAATATACAAATTCATTATATATATATATATATATATATATATATATATATATATATATATATATATATATATATATATATATATATATATAAACTATTGAACGTATGAGGGAATTTATGTCAACTAAAAGTCGAGTTATATTATTGCCATCGCCGATTTTTATTGGAAAGTAATTTAAATAACAAACTAGAAAATTTAATACCAATTTGAAATTTGATGGTAAACATAAAAATATATTAGATACCAATTTATATCAAAAGGTTTTTTAACTACAAATTAATGTAATCTATTCTTACAAAATAAGTAATAAGAACCAAATACAACGAGTATTTTTTTTACTTCTTTAATTTGCTAGTTGACTTTGATTAAAAGTTGGTAATTTAAAATCGACGTGTCCGAGCAATTTTTGTAATAATCTCAATACAACTTTGCAATTCGCACCGTATAATTTATAGAGGGTGGACACTAAAGTATAGAATAAATTCGATACAAACTTTATTTATTATTTTTGCAAAAGTTACTCGGACACTTTTTAATTTTTAATTTTAAAAGTGTTTTTTTTTCGACCATTTTTTAAAGAGCAATGATGTCATTAACAATTTTTTTTCAAATGACAACCCTATTTTTTATTGCGGATTCTGAAAGGGATTATTTTTATCATCGTTGATCGCAGAAAAATAATCCCTTTTAGAATAAAATAGCGTCATTAAATAATAATACAGACGTAATACAATAATACAGATAATAATATATAATAAAATAATAGAGACGTGATAACTCCCTTAACGCTCTAATTTAAAAAAAAAAAATGGTTTTACCAACCAAAAATCGTTGTTACTTATAAGTTTATGCATTGCTAATTACGCTCTTAAAGTTTTCAACGCCCCGCGCGCCTAATCTATCCATTACGGGCCCTAAATTTGCATTTTGATTGAATATCTCAGCCCTTGAAAATAAACAAAGAAACTGCGTATAATATCCGTTCGGGCAGGAAATAAATTCCTCACCTACTAAGCTCCGTTGTAGCACACGAAGCGCACAGATTAAAATTAAATATTTAGTAACAAACAGGCGCGCGCGCTGATTAAAGCCACCAGAATGGGAAAGTTTTCCACTATCCTGAGGAGATGTTGTTCCTTGGTTCATTTTGACTGTAGAAGTTTCATTCAGTAAATACTTCTGTCCCGCGCGTAATTTCCTGCTAGCACGCATTTACCATTCTGTTTCATAAAATACGAATCAATTTGAAATCTTATTGTAATCAAACTGTTAAACGTATGTGGACATCTCAGTGTTTGATGTGTTTTATTTATTTCTCTTCATTTATTGATTGAGCAATACTATATTAAACAGGACAAAAAGTAATTAAAAAGAATTAAGGTCGTTTTAGACAAGACAATTTCTTGACTCAAAAGTTAGCCAAGATGCGAGACAATCTAAATTGTCAGCAAATTATTTGATATATTGAATTGGATAGTAGATCGAATGTAAATATATAACGCGTTCTATTTGTCAAGGAGAAATTGTATGCGAGGAGGATATATGAATTAATTTCTTCAACAACTTTTGAGCTAAGAAATTGTCTTGTCTAAAACGACCTTTACAGGATAAATAAAACGATTTTTTACTTTGTTTCTTATCACACTTAATACATAATTAATTAAAAATTAAAAAAATCAAAAACAAAGTTAAAAATCGTTTTATTTATCCTGTAATTCTTTTTAATTACTTTTAATCCAATATTTAATAACCTATTATGTAATATATATATATATATATATATATATATATATATATATATATATATATATAATCAATCTTTAGTTGGCTATCGACCCATGCATAGGTCTTTCCGCCTTCGTGTAATATATTAATATACAAAAAAAAACGATTAGTACCAATTCAACATAAAAAATTTTCCTTGGGGGATACCATTTTAGTTATTATCGTTATTATCGTCATTATCAACATCATCATCAACACTGTATTGTAATAAATTATTCTACTATAATATAAATTGTATTCCCAAAAGTCGGATTTTTATAGGATTGAAATATAAAGCATATAAAATTGGCCTCAAATCAATCAAAATGAGTATATATATATATATATATATATATATATATATATATATATATATATATATATATATATCTTATTTAAGAGTCCCCAACTTACTGGGGAACCTATTTGCACCAACCTTACATTTCTATTAAGATAATTCTTTAAATTAACTACTTATAACGATATGTAATTCTACTATTGTCCAAATTTCTTAGTGTTCTGTTTTTAAATTAGTTTTGTTTATTTCTAAAATATTCTGATCTTAATAATTTATAGCCTATTGAGTTAGTAACACATAACCGTTATTAGAATTTTCAAAAATAATAGTTACGATTTTTTGCAATTTTTTAAATAGCGCACACAAGTTTGAGATGTTACTTTTTTACACTTTTCATTATTCTGATCTTAATAATTTAGCTATAGAAACATATTATATCTCATTTTGTAGCTAATTAAGCTAGTAACGCATAACCGTTTTTAGAAGTTTCAAAAATAATAGTTACGATTTTTTGCAATTTTTTAAATAGCCCACACAAGTTTGAGATGTTACTTTTTTACACTTTTCATTATTCTGATCTTAATAATTTAGATATAGAAACATATTATATCTCATTTTGTAGCTAATTAAGCTAGTAACGCATAACCGTTTTTAGAAGTTTCAAAAATAATAGCTATGATTTTTTGCAATTTTATAAATATCCCACACAAGTTTGAGATGTTACTTTTTTACACTTTTCATTATTCTGATCTTAATAATTTAGATATACAAACATATTATATCTCATTTTGTAGCTAATTAAGCTAGTAACGCATAACCGTTATTAGAATTTTCAAAAATAATAGTTACGATTTTTTGCAATATTTTAAATAGTACACACAAGTTTGAGATGTTACTTTTTTACACTTTTCATTATTCTCATCTTAATAATTTAGCTATATAAACGTATTATATCTCATTTTGTAGCTAATTAAGCTAGTAACGCATAACCGTTTTTAGAAGTTTCAAAAAATAATAGCTACGATTTTTTGCAATTTTTTAAATAGCCCACACAAGTTTGAGATGTTACTTTTTTACACTTTTCATTATTCTGATCTTAATAATTTAGATATAGAAACATATTATATCTCATTTTGTAGCTAATTAAGCTAGTAACGCATAACCGTTTTTAGAAGTTTCAAAAATAATAGCTATGATTTTTTGCAATTTTATAAATATCCCACACAAGTTTGAGATGTTACTTTTTTACACTTTTCATTATTCTGATCTTAATAATTTAGATATACAAACATATTATATCTCATTTTGTAGCTAATTAAGCTAGTAACGCATAACCGTTATTAGAATTTTCAAAAATAATAGTTACGATTTTTTGCAATATTTTAAATAGTACACACAAGTTTGAGATGTTACTTTTTTACACTTTTCATTATTCTCATCTTAATAATTTAGCTATATAAACGTATTATATCTCATTTTGTAGCTAATTAAGCTAGTAACGCATAACCGTTTTTAGAAGTTTCAAAAAATAATAGCTACGATTTTTTGCAATTTTTTAAATAGCCCACACAAGTTTGAGATGTTACTTTTTTACATCTTTCATTATTCTGATCTTAATAATTTAGCTATATAAACATATTATATCTAATTTTGTAGCTAATTAACCTAGTAACGTATAACCGTTTTTAGAAATTTCAAAAATAATAGCTACGATTTTTTGAAATTTTTTAAATAGCCCACACAAGTTTGAGATGTTACTTTTTTACACTTTTCATTATTCTGATCTTAATAATTTAGCTATATACACATGTTATATCTCATTTTGTAGCTAATTAAGCTAGTAAAGCATAACCGCATAACATACACAAAATTCTATAAAAATTCGACTATATTTGTATTAAAATTAAGACCACCTGTAAATATTAACTTTAAATGTATATATGTACCGAATTTAATTAAAACTGAGCTTGAATGAAATTGGTAGTCAAACTTGTAAGATGCTTTGGTGAAATAGCTACTATATAGAGTGTAAAGTGATACTATTCTATAATGGCAGTGTGATAAAGATACTATATGTTTGTGGGGCACATTTGATTCAAAAATAAAGATATCATTAGATGGATTGGTTTCTTTCTGCAAAAAGGCGTCCAAATTTACGTTACCAACAGTTAATTATGGACGTAATAGTAATTTCCATTAAATGATTTTTATATTTTTATATTATATAATTTTCAATGTATCCATTCAATAGCTTATGTTTATGGGATGTTGGTGAAAACTGGCATAAGACTAGTAACAATTAATTTAATAAAAGCTCAGATTTAACTAAATTCGGCTTTTAACGGTAACATAATATAATGTATTGATTCCTTCCCTTTATTGTGATTTTAGTTTAAAGCAGGAGATTGCATAGTTTTATTTTTTTTGTACCTGTCACAAATATCTATGAATGTTGAATTTTAAATATATAAATGTAAACCTCACAACGAGTCTATCAACTTATATATGTATAAAGTAAAAAAGCAAATATTTTAAGACAGTTGTATCCGTCCTTTGTAAAAAAAATAATAATAATAAAGAACCAAAAAAATATATTGTATTGTTTGTTTTCTTATAGGAATGACACTGAAACACACAACAACAAAACACAAATACTAGTTCTTTTCATACCGAATGTACAGGGTGTTATGTACTACGATAAACAAAACACAAATAATAGTTCTTTTTAAACAGAATATACAGGGTGTTATGTAATACGATAAACAAAACACAAATAATAGTTCTTTTTAAACAGAATATACAGGATGTTATGTAATACGACAAACAAAACAGAAATAATAGTTCTTTTTAAACAGAATATACAAGGTGTTATGTAATACGACAAACAAAACACAAATAATAGTTCGTTTTAAACAGAATACACAGGGTGTTATGTAATACGATAAACAAAACACAAATAATAGTTCTTTTTAAACAGAATATACAGGGTGTTATGTAATACGAAAACAAAACACAAATAATAGTTCGTTTTAAACAGAATATACAGGGTGTTATGTAATACCATAAACAAAACACAAATAATAGTTCTTTTTAAACAGAATATACAGGGTGTTATGAAATACGACTAATAAAACACAAATAATAGTTTTTTTATACAGAATATACAGGGTGTTATGTAATACGAGGACAATCAATGAAGTGTTGGTAGAAGTGAGTTGATCCTGCAAGAATTTTGATTTTTTATTTGCACATTCTCACTGGTCTACTTAAGAAAAGTCCTCCAGTCCAAATGAAGACGAATTTATAAATTTAAAAAATCGAATTCTCGTTAGATTAACTCACCTCTACCACCACTTAATTGATTATCCTAGAATCACATAACACCCATTTTTGTTGTTTTATTAGTTTTTGTATTCCATTATACAATGGAATAAAAAAACTAAAATCAAAAGTTTTATTATGAGTTTTATTCCATTATACAATGGATTAAAAAAACTAATAAAACAGCAATAATGAATGGCCCTTTACTGATATGATTATAATTTCAAAATAATTTACAGTAATTTTTGTAAGAAAATACACAAGTAATTGTTTTTTGGTTTAGTTACATATGAACGGATTAAAGCCAAAGTGTGTAAGTCAGATATTGTCAGATTAGAGTAAAGTCAATATGTCTACTACCCTTAATCAAAAGAAGGTGTCTGTCAAAGATTCCTAAATCATAGTTCTATAGAGTCGAGAAATATCAGCACTTCACTCTGCCTGAATTAAGATCGGCTGTGTTAAAGCCAACCTGGTTTTTAGTTTGACTTACATCTTCTGCCAAGTCAACAACACTTACACAAATTTTAATAAAATTGTTTCATTTTTTTTAAATAAGTGCATTTATTAACTTTTTTTTTTGATGAAGGAGAAAAAGAGCGTTGTTTTGTGGGCAAAGTGGATGTTTTATGAAGCAACTGAGCACAAATATATCGACCAAGAGTTCAAGTTTCAACAAGATTTAATACAAGTATATAAAAATATAACCTGAAAACCGACTGAAAATACTCATGTTATTTAATTAATACCAAATATAAGTAGCAATAGTACACAAAATAATCACCACAAGAATAAATAAAGCATTTGATATAAATTAAAACACGCAATTGGAATGAATCATATGAGATAAATTGTGCACATAAAAACTTACCCGTAATTCCAACAAAAACACCCAGATCTTTATCATATTTATGCAATATGTGACTGTTCTAACTCTTCACAGGGTACACCACTTACATTAAACACACACATAATTAAAACAGTTTTATAAATAAATTTCACTTTACTAAATCGGAACCGGTACGCGCACAATACAATTCATCTCACGAATGAATGACCTTACCCGGGCGCACCGTGGACTAGCAGAGATGATTAATTTTTTTCAACTCATAAAAACATCTCCGCTGCGAATAGAATTTATTTTCGTATCCCATAAAAACAGTGTTATTTTGTTACAATGATCGAATGTTTTATTTGTTTAGAAAAATATGTATAAGGCAATAATACTGTCAATCCTAGTACTGTCAATATTTGCTTCAATCCTCCTTTTATATTTATCAAGTAATCAATTATCCGGATACAGCTCAGTATTTTCTTCATTACATCATTATTATACCTTACACGATGAGTAATACTGGCAATATTTTAGAATAATGAACATTTTAAATATATTATCGTACAGTAATACTGTCATTATTCTAAAATATTGACAGTAATATTGATCGTGTAAGGTGCCTTTATAATTTTACTTTGTTCGCATAAAATACAATTCCTAATTTTAAAATGTTGTAAGGTGGAAATTTTAATTGTAATATGGTTTATTATTATATTCTGAATACAGCAATACTGTGTAAGGAATGTATTAAAAACTTCTATTTTTATAGCTAAGAGCTATGAGGGTTTTTTTCGCTGGTAAAGGGTATTTACGTAGTATTAAAATCATTTAAATTTTGTTGATCAATTTTATTTTGCCCCATATTTGTTCTGTTCTATTTCGGTAAGTATTGAATAAAAAAATATGTTTTTTTTAAATTTAATGACCTTGATCCAATGATCATTTAGCCAACCACTATGTATTATTAATGTATACCAAGTATATATATATATATATATATATATATATATATATATATATATATATATATATATATATATATATATATTATTTACATTATAAGTAAACTTATACTGTAGACAAACACACCACCCATGGGATAATAGACCCAAATTCCATACGGAAAAGAGTTAATATCGGACTCGAACCGGTAAAGGGGTGGACGCAGTGACTTCAGACCGTCGCCTTAGACCACTGCGCCACGACCGCCCAAAAATATCATTGAACAGTGTAAATTGAAGGAAATTTAATGCTCTATAACTTTGTATATAGACATTTTTCTCGAAAACACTATGGTTTAGAAGATATAAGAAAAGAATAATATCAAATCATGGAAGATTAAAAAAAACGAAAATTTACAGACTGATAAAATTAAGTTTGGGTTTCTGATACCCCTCTGTGCACATTAAGTATTTCTAAATAAGTGTGCACGTCTAGACACACCTAATTTAATAAATAAAATTTACTTACATAATTTCATCTGCGATGCATAATTCAGATTCTATGGCTTGTAATCACTGTACACTATACACTATCACTACAATTCACCTTAAATTAGCTGTATTAATCATATTAATTAGATTATCTTTAATCCGCGATCAATAGCACAGCTCTTAGGCCGCTATATTTCACTGAACTGGCAGCGGCCGGTCGAGTGATTCATGCGCTCGACAAGCCAGTCACAAAATGACGTGATCATCCACCAATCACAGAAGCGAATTTTGAGAACAACAAGTTAATAATAGATGTGTCTTATCGCGCTACGATGTGACTTTTATTTTAAAGCATAAATGTAATAAATAAGTAATATAAAATTTAGTGAAAACCCAACTAGACGTATAGAAATGGAAGATATTTTCTATATGTAATTTGGAAGAGAAATAGAAAATAGATGTAATAAAAAATAATAAAGGGAGATAATTAACAAAAGGATGTTTGTAATTGCATAAATTATAACGTGTACATGTTATGCACATAATTATTACCATCCATACAGTCTTTTCATTGTACACATATCTTTCAAATTTGGTGCGGACTTATTTATGCCGTGTGGATGTAATTTACCTATAATAATAATAATAATAATACATGATTAATCTATATATATATATATATATATATATATATATATATATATATATATATATATGTCATTTGATTGGAAATATAGTCTAGATGGCGACAAAAATGTCGAGATTATTGTAAATTTGAATCTGAAAAGCTACAGGTCTTGGCATACATATACATATATATATATATATATATATATATATATATATATATATATATATATATATATACATATATATATATATACTTATATATTTTTTGTATGTTATTAATATTTCATTGTGTTTTATTTTATACTTATCAATGTAAGTGTGTTTAGGCAGGATGTAAATAAATGAGTAATAAAGAAGTTTTTTTAGAATGGTAATATTTTCTTAATAAAATTATTGAAATTTATTTCGATGTTATAATTGTCTCATATCGTAAGTATTCTGTTATGTAAAATAAACCAAACTTGCTATATCATCCATAAATTTCGTCATGTGAATCGAGTATCAGTAGGTTGACAATGCAGGTGCTCAGGTAAGTAGCTATTTTATGAAGTTAAGAAATACAATACTCATCAATACAAAAACTATTAAAAAAGATATATAGGTGTCGTATTGAAATAATTCCATAAAGCCTATATTATGATTTTTGTAAAAAATCCTCGGACACGTCGATGTTACATTTTGAGTAATGTAGGAATTTTTAAACGTTTAAATGTAAAATTTTTGAAGGTCCGCAGGTTGCTCATTCCTGCTTTAACCTTCCGGCACTTGCGCCCAGTCTCATAGACCCGGAGCATATATATGCCCCGGGTCTATGGGTCTATGAGACTGACTGGCTGCGAGTGCCGAAATGTTAAAGTGTACCCCGTCCGTGTCATATTGGTGAATGCGCCGGGTAATATCGAGATGCGTTTGAATATAAGCTATTCAATCCTGATATAAATTGCTATTGTATACAATCTGGAGAATAATTCAATTTTGTAGTAATATATAGGGTTTGTCCGAAATGTAATGTCAGTGGCGCAGTCGGGTAGGCAGGGATCGGTGGGGGTGTTTACGTACATGCGGTCGCTCACTGGTCTCTAACCATCCGGATAGAAAGGACATACATTTTCACGAAAATCGTTTTCGTCCCCCATGCAAGCCACGATGCTTGATGGAGCAAAAGATTGCCATCAAGTTTTGAGTCAAACTCGGCAAGTCCACAGTGGAAACTTTCTGTATGATAAAGACGGTGTTTATTGGTGAATGTTTATTATCGGAACGCCAAGTCTACCGATGGCACAAGGCATTTTTTGAAGGCCGTGAAGAGGACAACGATAAAGCCCTCGCTTGAAGGCCATCAACAATCAGCACCGGCGAAAATGAGACGCGTGGGACTGAACTCAGACCGTCGTTTGAATGTTCGTTTAATGACACAGACATTAAACATTCCAAAAAGTATCGTTCACAAAATTGTGACGAATAATCTGAAGATGACAGAATTGTGACGAATAATCTGCAGATGACACATTTGTGAGAAATAATTTGAAGATGACTAAATTGTTTACGAATAATCTGAAGATGACAAAATTGTGACGAATAATCTGAAGATGACAAAATTGTGACGAATAATTTGAAGATGACAAAATTGTGACGAATAATCTGAAGATGACAGAATTGGGACAAATAATCTGAAGATGACAAATTTGTGACAAATAATTTGAAGATGACAAAATTGTGACGAATAATCTGAAGATGACAAAAGTGTGACGAATAATCTGAAGATGACAAAATTGTGACGAATAATCAAAAGATGACAAAATTGTGACAAATAATTTGAAGATGACAAAACAGTGACGAATAATCTGAAGATGAAAAAATTGTGAGGAATAATTTGAAGATGACAAAATTGTGACGAATAATCAGAAGATGACAGAATTGTGACGAATAATCTGCAGATGACAAATTTGTAACAAATATTTTGAAGATGACAAAATTGTGACGAATAATCTGCAGATGACACAATTGTGACGAATAATCTGAAGATGACTAAATTGTGACGAATAATCTGAAGATGACAAAATTGTGACGAATAATCTGAAGATGACAAAATTGTGATGAATAATCTAAAGATGACAAAATTGATATGAATAATCTGAAGATGACAAAATTGTGACGAATAATCTGAAGATGACAAAATTGTGACGAATAATCTGAAGATGACAAAATTGTCACGAATAATTTGAAGATGACAGAATTGTGATGAATAATCTGAAGATGACAAAATTGTGACGAATAATTTGAAGATGACAGAATTGTGATGAATAATCTGAATATGACAAAATTGTGATGAATAATCTGAAGATGACAAAATTGTGACGAATAATCTGAAGATGACAAAATTGTGACGAATAATCTGAAGATGACAAAATTGTGACGAATAATCTGAAGATGACAAAATTGTGACGAATAATCTGAAGATGACAAATTTGTGACAAATAATTTGAAGATGACAAAACTTTGACGAATAATCTGAAGATGACAAAATTGTGACGAATAATTTGAAGATGACAAATTTGTGACAAATAATTTGAAGATGACAAAATTGTGACGAATAATCTGAAGATGACAAAATTGTGACGAATAATTTGAAGATGCCAAAATTGTGATGAATAATCTGAATATGACAAAATTGTGATGAATAATCTGAATATGACAAAATTGTGATGAATAATCTGAAGATGACAAAATTGTGACGAATAATTTGAAGATGACAGAATTGTGACGAATAATCTGAAGATGACAGAATTGTGACGAATAATCTGAAGATGACAGAATTGTGACGAATAATCTGCAGATGACAAAATTGTGACGAATAATCTGCAGATGACAAAATTGTGATGAATAATCTGCAGATGACAAAATTGTGACGAATAATTTGAAGATGACAAAATTGTGACGAATAATTTGAAGATGACAAAATTGTGATGAATAATCTGAAGATGACAGAATTGTGACGAATAATCTGCAGATGACAAAATTGTGATGAATAATCTGAAGATGACAAAATTGTGACGAATAATTTGAAGATGACAAAATTGTGATGAATAATCTGAAGATGACAAAATGGTGACGAATAATCTGAAGATGACAGAATTGTGACGAATAATCTGCAGATGACAAAATTGTGATGAATAATCTGAAGATGACAAAATTGTGACGAATAATCTGAAGATGACAAAATTGTGATGAATAATCTAAAGATGACAAAATTGATATGAATAATCTGAAGATGACAAAATTGTGACGAATAATCTGAAGATGACAAAATTGTGACGAATAATCTGAATATGACAAAATTGTGATGAATAATCTGAAAATGAAAAAATTGTGACGAATAATCTGAAGATGACAAAATTGTGACGAATAATCTGAACATGACAAAATTGTGATGAATAATCTGAAGATGACAAAATTGTGACGAATAATCTGAAGATGACAAATTTGTGACAAATAATTAGAAGATGACAAAATTGTGACGAATAATCTGAAGATGACAAAATTGTGACGAATAATTTGAAGATGACAAAATTGTGATGAATAATCCGAATATGACAAAATTGTGATGAATAATCTGAAGATGACAAAATTGTGACGAATAATCTGAAGATGACAAAATTGTCACGAATAATTTGAACATGACAGAATTGTGATGAATAATCTGAAGATGACAGAATTGTGATGAATAATCTGAAGATGACAAAATTGTGACGAATAATTTGAAGATGACAAAATTGTGATGAATAATCTGAAGATGACAAAATGGTGACGAATAATCTGAAGATGACAGAATTGTGACGAATAATCTGCAGATGACAAAATTGTGATGAATAATCTGAAGATGACAAAATTGTGACGAATAATCTGAAGATGACAAAATTGTGACGAATAATCTGAAGATGACAAAATTGTGACGAATAATCTGAAGATGACAAAATTGTGACGAATAATCTGAAGATGACAAAATTGTGACGAATAATCTGAAGATGACAAAATTGTCACGAATAATTTGAAGATGACAGAATTGTGATGAATAATTTGAAGATGACAGAATTGTGATGAATAATCTGAAGATGACAAAATTGTGACGAATAATTTGAAGATGACAGAATTGTGATGAATAATCTGAATATGACAAAATTGTGATGAATAATCTGAAGATAACAAAATTGTGACGAATAATCTGAAGATGACAAAATTGTGACGAATAATCTGAAGATGACAAAATTGTGACGAATAATCTGAAGATGACAAAATTGTGACGAATAATCTGAAGATGACAAATTTGTGACAAATAATTTGAAGATGACAAAATTGTGACGAATAATCTGAAGATGACAAAATTGTGACGAATAATTTGAAGATGACAAATTTGTGACAAATAATTTGAAGATGACAAAATTGTGACGAATAATCTGAAGATGACAAAATTGTGACGAATAATTTGAAGATGACAAAATTGTGATGAATAATCTGAAGATGACAAAATTGTGACGAATCATTTGAAGATGACAGAATTGTAACGAATAATCTGAAGATGACAGAATTGTGACGAATAATCTGAAGATGACTAAATTGTGACGAATAATCTGATGATGATAAAAGTGTGCACGAAGCTGGTACCCAAAGTGTTAGCGGACGACCAAAAATCGCGCCAAATCGAAACGTGCCAGGAACTGTGAAACTGCCCCTATTTTTTTAGATAATGTCATCACAGATAATGAGTCTTGGGCCTTTGAGTACAACCCCGAAACAAAAAGACAAAGTACCCAGTGGTCCACCTCGGAGTTCCCTCGCCCCAAAAAGGCAAGAATGAGGAAATTTAAGACCATGCTGATTGTGTTTTTTACATCAGAGGGCTCATCCACCATGAGTTTGTACCACATGGTATAGTGCTCAAGAGACTCAAACAAAGGGTTCATTGCGTTGCGGTATTACACGGATTGGATCAATAAATATTTTTTAATGGACTCTCTGACATTACTTTTAGGACAAACCTTGTATATATATATATATATATATATATATATATATATATAAAACAAACCTTATAAATATATATATATATATATATATATATATATATAAGGTTTGTACGAAAAGTAATGTCAGCGAGTCGGTTGAAAAATATTTATTGATCCGATCGGTACAAAACATTAGAAAATAAGCTCCTCCTGCGTCGATACATCGCTGCCAAAGAGATTTAAAAAGTGTCCCGGTAAGCTTTTTCCGAAATGTCCTTTAAAGCGATGGTACAAGCCTTTTTGATTTTCAAGTGTCCTTTCATGTCCGTTGTGGGACAATATATATATATATATATATATATATATATATATATATATATATATATATATTGTCCCACAACGGACGCGTCAGTAGATTATACTTTAACTATCATTCGGAATGCTACAATTCTTTTCTTTTCATAATATTCTTGAAAATAACATTGTTATATACAGGGTGCTGCATCAACGTTCTAATTTTTTTAAATGGAAACATATATTTTTCCTTACAAATTCCGACAGTACGTCAAAAATAGTGCAACATAATATAAGAAATAATGTCTAATTGCAATAGCTTTTGAGATAATCTTCGTTATTAGTAAATTTAGGTATAGGTATTAATAAAAAAGAAAGAGCAACTTACTGTCTATAAGACCCACTAACAAAAAAAGTGGCAACTTAAAATCAGTGAGTTATGAATATCATGTAGTATATTATATTGTATATTCATATAGTCGACTATAGTGTCAAGTAGAAATCGATCAAATTTATAAGTAAATTTTGGTTTTAGGAGCGTTTTATGGGAAAAGCAAAATAGCAACTGATGAGAAATGTAATGAAAAAATTGGAAATATTGAATGGACGACTATTGTATGAAACAATAACAGCTTAACATTTGGGATTGAATTAATTTGATATTTACCTCTTTAATGACCGTATTCACCAACATCCCATAAACTTTATAGGTCCCATAAGTTATTGAATGGATAAATTGACAACGTCATTGTAACTGAATATGCCAAAACAAATGCCAAAACAAATGTCAAAGACCTTGAATGGCGCTTGCGATTGGAGTTTTGATGAAACCTTTTGTTTAATTATTCATTGCTTCCAATAGAGCGAATCTAAAGTAACTACATTCCCTAGATAATGTATTTATTGTTGCTATAACAACGAATACTTATGGGTTCAATAGCTATTGATAAAGGCACCTTGCATGGTCAATAATACTGTCAATCCTTGTACTGTCAGTATTTGCTTGAATCCTCCTTCAATATTTATCAAGTAATCAATTATCCGAAGTATTTTCTTCATTCCATTATTACTATACCTTACACGATCTGTAATTCTGTCAATATTTTAGAATAATATAAATTTTGAACATGTTATCGTATAGTTTACTGTCATTATTCTAAAATATTGACAGTATTATTGACCGTGTAAGGTGCCTTATAGATTTATAGAACGTTGGCGAATACGGGGGTGAGCATATTAAATGTTTCTGCATATTAATATCTGAGGTATGATTAATGTATAAACAATAAAACAAATAAATAAATAAATCTAAATCTTCCTGATTTTGGATTTAAATAGCAGCATTGAATTTTCTCCGGCACAAGATTTAAAAAAAAAAAAATTCTCTATCGCTCTTTGAACCTTACAAAGTCGCAGCACAAACACGCCCCAAGATGTATATTACATAAATATATTCCAAAGAGGCATGATTGCCATCGCTTTTTAATTCAACCCACAATCAACAATTTCTATAGCGCACAGAAAAACGCAATTACGTGCACTTTTTATTCGAATTGCCCGTGATGAAAGGGCTCAAGAAATTTCAATGCGAGAAACAATGTTACAAATTACAGAAGCAGAAGCATACAAACGCATAGCTATAAATTAGTCACAAATGTGGCTAAAATTGTCGCTCTCTCGAGATATATATATATATATATATATATATATATATATATATATATATATAGAATGTCTTGTAAAAATTGACTACATGGCACTGTAGTTGAAAATGTACTGTTTTGGAGTTCTTAAGTCGATATATGTCGCTATGGACCGTCTATACAGCATGGGGGTAGCTCTGATATCAGCTAGGAGCAACCCATGTCCGTATAGAAGCAAATATTAGTTAACACAAGAGAGTGGCGTTTGCAACAAATCCGTGCCGTCAATAATAGAGCCTTTTATTTAATAACATATTATCTTCTGCTAACTAGAACTGTTCAGTATTTTAATTGGATGCAATAGTAATTTAAAACACAAACGTGCTTGACGAGTCAAATGAATTAAAGCTATTTCCAATTTGAGAGCATTGTACCAATTATTTTATCAAATGAATTTTTTTACACAAATATACGATTGATTAGGTATGGTATGTTTTTGTTGTTGTTGAAGATATCTAGAATAGTTATAATAATAAATGATATAGATTTTTTTTAATTAGGAATAAAGACAGATTTGTATAACAATTGCGGAAAAAAAATTATAAAAATAATTGAAAATACGAATAAAATATTGTATTTCTTTAAAAACGTATTCTATTTCTTTAACAAAAAAAAATCGATTTTATTTACTATTATTTTAATACAACTTATTTTTATACTTTTTTTATATTTTTATTTCTTTTACTACTAAGCAATATACACATGTGCAAAAACAGGCATAAAAACCTCCAAGGGGGTCGATGATAGCCCAATAAATAGTGAAAGGTCACATGCTGTCAAAAACAGGCTTGCCAAACTCAAAATTCAAAAATTATAATATATATATATATATATATATATATATATATATATATATATATATATATAATTAATAAAAATATTATTAATTTTAATTTTGGCAAGCCTGCTTTTGACAGCATGAGACCTTTGACTATTTATTGGGTTATGGGGACGCTATGCGGCGTTTGACATATGACATTTGACAGGTAGGACACGTGACCTTTGTCTAAAGGCCATTTCAAGGTCGTCCCAAATGACGCCATACCTACTAATAAATTGGATTGTAAATAATACGGCTTTTACTCAATACTAATTGAAAATCCCTCGGGGTGATATAAAAAAATGTTGAATTTGGATCCAATTGGAAATAAAGTAGCAAAAGTATATATAAAATTGAAGAACATTTAATGTTAAAAGGAAAATAAAGTAACAAAATATAAATTGAAAAAATGCTCTACAACTTTGTTTTTACAATTTTTCTGAGAAACTGAAAATAAAATCATAAAAGACCACAATTACTGCACGCAGTTTCCTAGGAAACCAGAGCATTAGGGGATTGTTGAAGTATTTATTTATTCATAATTCATAATACAACTCTTATACACGTATGTAATACACTAGTTGTTATATATACTTCTACAGTCTCTAGTAAAGTAGCTGCACTCAAGTAATTGTTTCCATTAATAATATGCTCGTAAAAATACGAGTAGCATAAAATATTATTCTTGTAGACCAAAGTATATTATGTTTTCGCCTTTATAGCAACGTAAATTAGGTTGCGAAGCGTATTTTAATGCGTATTTATATCAGGTGGCGGCGACGTATTTTGTTACCCCGGGGCGTCGCGACGGCGGGCGTAAACATGCCGATAATGACCGCCGACGGCCTACGGAGGCAGATGGATAAAAAATGTTTTGCGGCCGCTTGAGAATTGGGTTGGTTTTAGCTTCTAATAGAATTTCGGGTCACTATAATTGTAATTTATTGGCGGCGCTGGGTTATAACTGTAATTAATGTAATTACGACAAGAATAGGTAAATGTACGCAGTTTCTTTAGGTCGTATATTTGGGCCCTTGCAGTCCGAAATGTAAACTATATACAGTGTGGCACTAGAGCCTAGACAGGATCAATGTATTTAGTTTATCATAGTATATCGTAGGGAAAGCTAAAATTAAATTTATTTGAGGGAAAATACATATAAAACAACCATATATAATTATATCCTAAAGATTAGGATGGAGATTATGAAGCAAATCACAACTTTCTTCATAATCGCCATCCTAATCATCGGTATATAATTATAGATGGTTGTTTTTGGTGTGTTTAGCGAGTTCTTCCTCAAATAAATTTAATTTTAGCTTACATCCCTATAATATAAAAACGAAGACAATGTTTTGAAGTCGACCGACCTGTCATTTATGGCTTTTTTTGCCTGTCGCGACAAAGGTTTTTATTACTGACAGTTTTGTTCGTCAAATTGTATTTGGATACCCCTTTTTATGCTGAAATCAATGCTCAGCACGTACAAGACAATATTTTGAAGCCGACCTAACAATAGATAAAGTTTTTACAGATATGTTATTAAATAAATATTAGCTAACATATTCTTATAATACATATAATAATCGTATAAAATACGTAAAATATTCAAAATTTTTTTAGAAGAATAATGTTCAAGTAGGAACTCACCCGCCAGAGTTTTGCGACTTGCACGCAAAATTGACTGGTGGGACGAGTGAGCAGCCTTAAAGGGAGGTTTCACAATGGGCCCATTTTGAGGCCTAAGTGTCTGTAGCTATGCTACCCTCCAGCCAACTATCCAGAACTATCCAGGAACTCTCCCTACGACTGACCCGTTTGAAGCTACTAAGGGTCAGGGTACCATCTGGGCCCCACTATCATTATTTCACCGAAGTCTGATTAGCTTCTAGACCGAACAGCTGAACCCAGTTAGAACTATGACAATCGAATTAGTGAACACATATGTATGAGAAGTTGCATATAGAGTATTGATCATAACTCACGAGTATCGAGGGTCGCCTACTTTATTACAGTATTATGAAGAGTTTTACAATACAAACTGTTAGAAAAAAGTTTTATAAATCGGGCAAATTAACACAAAATTGTATAAGAGTAAAATATAAACTAAAACCGATAGTATATCTGAAACAAAATCGTTTCTTGTTGTAGTAATTCGCGTATCTCTAAAAAAAGAATCGTTACATTTTAAGCCTAAAATTCTTAATATAAACCCGATTTATGCGATGTCTGTGTGTATGTATGTCTATCTTTCGTCAGTGTAATACTGCCAGGGATATACTGCCTTATGTGAAATGTCACAAATTTGTCAAAACTACAGAAAAAAACTCGTAGTTTTGACAAATTTGTGACATTTGGCATAAGGCAGTATTACTAATGTAATACTGCCTTATACCAAAGTATTATAGTGTAATACTGCCTTATGTCAAAATATTACTAGTGTAATACTGCCTTATGCCAAAGTATTACTAGTGTAATACTGCCTCATGCCAAAGTATTACTAGTGTAATACTGCCTCATGCCAAAGTATTACTAGTGTAATACTGCCTTATGCCAAAGTATTACTAGTGTAATACTGCCTTATGTCAAAATATTACTAGTGTAATACTGCCTTATGCCAAAGTATTCTAGTCTAATAGTGCCTTATGCCAAATGTCAAATGAACAAATGTCAAATGAACGCTAGTTCTGCCTTATGCCAAAGTATTACTAGTGTAATACTGCCTTATGTCAAAATATTACTAGTGTAATACTGCCTTATGCCAAAGTATTACTAGTGTAATACTGCCTTATGCCAAAGTATTACTAGTATAATACTGCCTCATGCCAAAGTATTACTAGTGTAATACTGCCTTATGCCAAAGTATTACTAGTGTAATACTGCCTTATGCTAAAGTATTACTAGTATAATACTGGCTTATGTCAAAATATTACTAGTCTAATAGTGCCTTATGCCAAATGTCAAATGAACAAATGTCAAATGAACGCTAGTTCTGCCTTATGCCAAAGTATTGCTAGTGTAATACTGCCTTATGCCAAAGTATTACTAGTGTAATACTGCCTCATGCCAAAGTATTACTAGTGTAATACTGCCTTATGCCAAAGTATTACTAGTGTAATACTGCCTTATACCAAAGTATTACTAGTGTAATACTGATTTATGCCAAAGTATTACTAGTGTAATACTGCCTTATACCAAAGTATTAATAGTGTAATACTACCTTATGCCAAAATATTACTAGTGTAATACTGCCTTATGCCAAAGTATTACTAGTGTAATACTGCCTTATACCAAAGTATTACTAGTGTAATACTGATTTATGCCAAAGTATTACTAGTGTAATACTGCCTTATACCAAAGTATTAATAGTGTAATACTACCTTATGCCAAAATATTACTAGTGTAATACTGCCTTATGCCGAAGTATTCTAGTCTAATAGTGCCTTATGCCAAATGTCAAATGAACAAATGTCAAATGAACGCTAGTTCGTTCGCGGAATCTGGAAACTGTTTGGGCGTATACATGGAGGCTTTAGGCGGTTTAGTTTAGCATGGTTTAGCATTGCTAGTGGCGTGTAATTCTACAGGAGATATGGACTAGTAGTGACAATAGTTTTATGATGATTCTGTTTGTTATCATATAAATCCTCCTACCACGAAATATTGTTAAAACAACTCCGCGTCTCCTATCTCTAGAAGTCAAACATGAAATATCAAAAACAAATAACTACGCCTGTCTTTCACACACACACACACACACATACACAACAAAGGACGCGGAAAAACAATTTTTAATTAAAATGTGACGGGCGGCAATTTCGTTACTCACAAAAAGCACGGTCGCCACTAACCCTCTTGCAAATTTAATTTATTAATAAAACACGCGACATAGCGGCAATATTCAATGATTAAATATTTGGACGTTGTATCGTCCATGCAGAGCTTGATTTTATTTGGAATTTCATTATACATATACTCGGGCAAAATGGGTAACGCATATTATATTTTACAAATTTAATCTCTTTTCGCTGAAAATTGTGCATTTTTATGGGTTGGAAGTTTAATACATAGACAAGTAAAATAAATCGATCTCTCTTGGTATATTTTTGTTATTTTCTTGGTATATTAATGTTATTTTCTTGGTATATTTATGTTATTTTCTTGGTATATCTTTGTTATTTTCTTGGTACATTTTTGTTATTATCTTGATATATTTTTGTTATTTTCTTGGTATATTTTTGTTATTTTCTTGGTATATTTTTGTTATTTTCTTGGTATATTTTTGTAATTTTCTTGGTATATTTTTGTAATTTTCTTGGTATATTTTTGTAATTTTCTTGGTATATTTTTGTAATTTTCTTGGTATATTTTTGTTATTTTCTTGGTATATTTTTGTTATTTTCTTGGTATATTTTTGTTATTTTCTTGGTATATTTCTGTTACTTTCTTTATATATGTTTGTTATTTTCTTGGTATATTTTTGTAATTTTCTTGGTATATTTTTGTAATTTTCTTGGTATATTTTTGTTATTTCCTTGGTATATTTTTGTAATTTTCTTGGTATATTTTTGTAATTTTCTTGGTATATTTTTGTAATTTTCTTGGTATATTTTTGTAATTTTCTTGGTATATTTTTGTAATTTTCTTGGTATATTTTTGTAATTTTCTTGGTATATTTTTGTTATTTTCTTGGTATATTTCTGTTACTTTCTTTATATATGTTTGTTATTTTCTTGGTATATTTTTGTAATTTTCTTGGTATATTTTTGTAATTTTCTTGGTATATTTTTGTTATTTTCTTGGTATATTTCTGTTACTTTCTTTATATATGTTTGTAATTTTCTTGGTATATTTTTGTAATTTTCTTGGTATATTTTTGTAATTTTCTTGGTATATTTTTGTTATTTTCTTGGTATATTTTTGTTATTTTCTTGGTATATTTCTGTTACTTTCTTTATATATGTTTGTTATTTTCTTGGTATATTTTTGTAATTTTCTTGGTAAATTTTTGTAATTTTCTTGGTATATTTTTGTAATTTTCTTGGTATATTTTTGTTATTATCTTGGTATATTTTTGTTATTTTCTTGGTATATTTTTGTAATTTTCTTGGTATATTTTTGTTATTTTCTTGGTATATTTTTGTAATTTTCTTGGTATATTTTTGTAATTTTCTTGGTATATTTTTGTTATTTTCTTGGTATATTTTTGTAATTTTCTTGGTATATTTTTGTTATTTCCTTGGTATATTTTTGTTATTTTCTTGGTATATTTTTGTTATTTTCTTGGTATATTTTTGTTATTTTCTTCGTATATTTTTGTAATTTTCTTGGTATATTTTTGTTATTTCTTGGTATATTTTTGTTATTTTCTTGGTATATTTTTGTTATTTTCTTGGTATATTTCTGTTACTTTCTTTATATATGTTTGTTATTTTCTTGGTATATTTTTGTTATTTCCTTGGTATATTATTATTAACCTAATTAATGTTGCAAACCATCATCCTTTTGGGAAGATGATCCTCGTTTTGAACATAATGTCCTTCCATCTACCTCTCTCTTGCTAAAATTACCTATTTTTCTTAATTTATATTATTTATCTCGTAGAGTCCTACTTTTAAAACAAAAATAGTTAGCAACCCTAAACCTAGACTAACAATAAACTGTTGTAATTTTCTGAAGGAACTAAAATATCGAAAAGCCATTATATTTTATTTTAATATATTAGGTATTACATCTAATACATTAAAATGAAATGTCATGGCTTTTCGATATTTTAGTTCCTTCAGAAAATTACAACAGTTTATTGTTAGTCTAGGTTTAGGGTTGCTAACTATTTTTGTTTTAAACGGAGGACTCTACGAAATAAATAATAAAAAATGAGAAAAATAGATCATGTATGTATATATGAATTTTACAACAGCAAAAAATTGCTTGCAGGGGTACAACATCCGATAAAATTGTGTACATGCGGCGGCAGGTGTATTTTTTAACGCACCGCCTGCCGCCCTTGTTTTAACTCGCGGCGCACCTGTTTTTTTCCTCCTCGTCGCCGCCGGATGATTTTGCCGGTCCGGCACCTCCTGCACGGACAGGTGCGATACGTCGAGCTCATTAAGGAGCAAAACAAAAGCAAATCAGAGCGCAGAGCACTAACGACACACGTCTAGAAATAAGCCACTCGAAATGTCTAATGAGCAAACCAATCGAGTATTAGAATGTTAATGAATTTGTCTGTGACGATTCATAGCAAATAATTGAAAGACCTTCAGGTGTATTGTTCATTATATATATATATATATATATATATATATATATATATATATATATATATATATATATATACATACATACATATATACATAATGCGACGTTGCCATATATAAACAGAGGTACATGGGTCAAATTTTCGGTCGCAATCTGTTGAGGCATTTTCCCAGACTTTTGTCCACATATATACATACATACACACAGATATCGCAAAAACCAGGTTTAGTTCGACTATTTTAGGCATAAAAAGTAACGAAAATTTAGTTTTTTTCTAAATTATTCATGGCAACAATACCTTCCTTCTAGTGTAGTTTTTTTTTCCTCGAAAAGTTCGCATATTTTGACAATTTTAGTTAGAAACCGTGAAGATACCTTTAATACTTTTAATACCGGCAGTGCAATGCTCGTTAAGTAATATTTAATCACATAATTCCAACATTTTCAATTATGCCTCTACCACCTCTACTGCCCAACTGGAGTTCGAATTTGATTATTTAAGTACACTTTTATGTTTCGTCTGTCACTATCTGTGTCTGCGCATATTTAATCATACGCTGCCCGCCACCTGCCCCTACCATACTGGCGCGTCCGTGAGAAAATTTCCGGGGCGATTATGGGAACGTGAACAGGAAGAAGTTGCGGCCTGCGCCCTTTCTGTATTTTTTTTCCTCTCCAATCGCCCTTTCCATATGGGAAGTTATATCGGTAACAGGTACACACGCCACTTAAAAGCGTATCACCGAAAAAACGGGGGGTACAATTTAATATAGTTTACCCAAAAAAATAACTGCAATTTGTATAACATACTACACTAATCCCCGTATTCACCAACGTTCCATAAATGTATCAATAACTATTGAATCCATAAGTATTCATTTATTCATTTATTCATTTATTCATTTATTCATTTATTCATTTATTCATTTATTCATTTATTCATTTATTCATTTATTCATTTATTCATTTATTCATTTATTCATTTATTCATTTATTCATTTATTCATTTATTCATTTATTCATTTATTCATTTATTCATTTATTCATTTATTCATTTATTCATTTATTCATTTATTCATTTATTCATTTATTCATTTATTCATTTATTCATTTATTCATTTATTCATTTATTCATTTATTCATTTATTCATTTATTCATTTATTCATTTATTCATTTATTCATTTATTCATTTATTCATTTATTCATTTATTCATTTATTCATTTATTCATTTATTCATTTATTCATTTATTCATTTATTCATTTATTCATTTATTCATTTATTCATTTATTCATTTATTCATTTATTCATTTATTCATTTATTCATTTATTCATTTATTCATTTATTCATTTATTCATTTATTCATTTATTCATTTATTCATTTATTCATTTATTCATTTATTCATTTATTCATTTATTCATTTATTCATTTATTCATTTATTCATTTATTCATTTATTCATTTATTCATTTATTCATTTATTCATTTATTCATTTATTCATTTATTCATTTATTCATTTATTCATTTATTCATTTATTCATTTATTCATTTATTCATTTATTCATTTATTCATTTATTCATTTATTCATTTATTCATTTATTCATTTATTCATTTATTCATTTATTCATTTATTCATTTATTCATTTATTCATTTATTCATTTATTCATTTATTCATTTATTCATTTATTCATTTATTCATTTATTCATTTATTCATTTATTCATTTATTCATTTATTCATTTATTCATTTATTCATTTATTCATTTATTCATTTATTCATTTATTCATTTATTCATTTATTCATTTATTCATTTATTCATTTATTCATTTATTCATTTATTCATTTATTCATTTATTCATTTATTCATTTATTCATTTATTCATTTATTCATTTATTCATTTATTCATTTATTCATTTATTCATTTATTCATTTATTCATTTATTCATTTATTCATTTATTCATTTATTCATTTATTCATTTATTCATTTATTCATTTATTCATTTATTCATTTATTCATTTATTCATTTATTCATTTATTCATTTATTCATTTATTCATTTATTCATTTATTCATTTATTCATTTATTCATTTATTCATTTATTCATTTATTCATTTATTCATTTATTCATTTATTCATTTATTCATTTATTCATTTATTCATTTATTCATTTATTCATTTATTCATTTATTCATTTATTCATTTATTCATTTATTCATTTATTCATTTATTCATTTATTCATTTATTCATTTATTCATTTATTCATTTATTCATTTATTCATTTATTCATTTATTCATTTATTCATTTATTCATTTATTCATTTATTCATTTATTCATTTATTCATTTATTCATTTATTCATTTATTCATTTATTCATTTATTCATTTATTCATTTATTCATTTATTCATTTATTCATTTATTCATTTATTCATTTATTCATTTATTCATTTATTCATTTATTCATTTATTCATTTATTCATTTATTCATTTATTCATTTATTCATTTATTCATTTATTCATTTATTCATTTATTCATTTATTCATTTATTCATTTATTCATTTATTCATTTATTCATTTATTCATTTATTCATTTATTCATTTATTCATTTATTCATTTATTCATTTATTCATTTATTCATTTATTCATTTATTCATTTATTCATTTATTCATTTATTCATTTATTCATTTATTCATTTATTCATTTATTCATTTATTCATTTATTCATTTATTCATTTATTCATTTATTCATTTATTCATTTATTCATTTATTCATTTATTCATTTATTCATTTATTCATTTATTCATTTATTCATTTATTCATTTATTCATTTATTCATTTATTCATTTATTCATTTATTCATTTATTCATTTATTCATTTATTCATTTATTCATTTATTCATTTATTCATTTATTCATTTATTCATTTATTCATTTATTCATTTATTCATTTATTCATTTATTCATTTATTCATTTATTCATTTATTCATTTATTCATTTATTCATTTATTCATTTATTCATTTATTCATTTATTCATTTATTCATTTATTCATTTATTCATTTATTCATTTATTCATTTATTCATTTATTCATTTATTCATTTATTCATTTATTCATTTATTCATTTATTCATTTATTCATTTATTCATTTATTCATTTATTCATTTATTCATTTATTCATTTATTCATTTATTCATTTATTCATTTATTCATTTATTCATTTATTCATTTATTCATTTATTCATTTATTCATTTATTCATTTATTCATTTATTCATTTATTCATTTATTCATTTATTCATTTATTCATTTATTCATTTATTCATTTATTCATTTATTCATTTATTCATTTATTCATTTATTCATTTATTCATTTATTCATTTATTCATTTATTCATTTATTCATTTATTCATTTATTCATTTATTCATTTATTCATTTATTCATTTATTCATTTATTCATTTATTCATTTATTCATTTATTCATTTATTCATTTATTCATTTATTCATTTATTCATTTATTCATTTATTCATTTATTCATTTATTCATTTATTCATTTATTCATTTATTCATTTATTCATTTATTCATTTATTCATTTATTCATTTATTCATTTATTCATTTATTCATTTATTCATTTATTCATTTATTCATTTATTCATTTATTCATTTATTCATTTATTCATTTATTCATTTATTCATTTATTCATTTATTCATTTATTCATTTATTCATTTATTCATTTATTCATTTATTCATTTATTCATTTATTCATTTATTCATTTATTCATTTATTCATTTATTCATTTATTCATTTATTCATTTATTCATTTATTCATTTATTCATTTATTCATTTATTCATTTATTCATTTATTCATTTATTCATTTATTCATTTATTCATTTATTCATTTATTCATTTATTCATTTATTCATTTATTCATTTATTCATTTATTCATTTATTCATTTATTCATTTATTCATTTATTCATTTATTCATTTATTCATTTATTCATTTATTCATTTATTCATTTATTCATTTATTCATTTATTCATTTATTCATTTATTCATTTATTCATTTATTCATTTATTCATTTATTCATTTATTCATTTATTCATTTATTCATTTATTCATTTATTCATTTATTCATTTATTCATTTATTCATTTATTCATTTATTCATTTATTCATTTATTCATTTATTCATTTATTCATTTATTCATTTATTCATTTATTCATTTATTCATTTATTCATTTATTCATTTATTCATTTATTCATTTATTCATTTATTCATTTATTCATTTATTCATTTATTCATTTATTCATTTATTCATTTATTCATTTATTCATTTATTCATTTATTCATTTATTCATTTATTCATTTATTCATTTATTCATTTATTCATTTATTCATTTATTCATTTATTCATTTATTCATTTATTCATTTATTCATTTATTCATTTATTCATTTATTCATTTATTCATTTATTCATTTATTCATTTATTCATTTATTCATTTATTCATTTATTCATTTATTCATTTATTCATTTATTCATTTATTCATTTATTCATTTATTCATTTATTCATTTATTCATTTATTCATTTATTCATTTATTCATTTATTCATTTATTCATTTATTCATTTATTCATTTATTCATTTATTCATTTATTCATTTATTCATTTATTCATTTATTCATTTATTCATTTATTCATTTATTCATTTATTCATTTATTCATTTATTCATTTATTCATTTATTCATTTATTCATTTATTCATTTATTCATTTATTCATTTATTCATTTATTCATTTATTCATTTATTCATTTATTCATTTATTCATTTATTCATTTATTCATTTATTCATTTATTCATTTATTCATTTATTCATTTATTCATTTATTCATTTATTCATTTATTCATTTATTCATTTATTCATTTATTCATTTATTCATTTATTCATTTATTCATTTATTCATTTATTCATTTATTCATTTATTCATTTATTCATTTATTCATTTATTCATTTATTCATTTATTCATTTATTCATTTATTCATTTATTCATTTATTCATTTATTCATTTATTCATTTATTCATTTATTCATTTATTCATTTATTCATTTATTCATTTATTCATTTATTCATTTATTCATTTATTCATTTATTCATTTATTCATTTATTCATTTATTCATTTATTCATTTATTCATTTATTCATTTATTCATTTATTCATTTATTCATTTATTCATTTATTCATTTATTCATTTATTCATTTATTCATTTATTCATTTATTCATTTATTCATTTATTCATTTATTCATTTATTCATTTATTCATTTATTCATTTATTCATTTATTCATTTATTCATTTATTCATTTATTCATTTATTCATTTATTCATTTATTCATTTATTCATTTATTCATTTATTCATTTATTCATTTATTCATTTATTCATTTATTCATTTATTCATTTATTCATTTATTCATTTATTCATTTATTCATTTATTCATTTATTCATTTATTCATTTATTCATTTATTCATTTATTCATTTATTCATTTATTCATTTATTCATTTATTCATTTATTCATTTATTCATTTATTCATTTATTCATTTATTCATTTATTCATTTATTCATTTATTCATTTATTCATTTATTCATTTATTCATTTATTCATTTATTCATTTATTCATTTATTCATTTATTCATTTATTCATTTATTCATTTATTCATTTATTCATTTATTCATTTATTCATTTATTCATTTATTCATTTATTCATTTATTCATTTATTCATTTATTCATTTATTCATTTATTCATTTATTCATTTATTCATTTATTCATTTATTCATTTATTCATTTATTCATTTATTCATTTATTCATTTATTCATTTATTCATTTATTCATTTATTCATTTATTCATTTATTCATTTATTCATTTATTCATTTATTCATTTATTCATTTATTCATTTATTCATTTATTCATTTATTCATTTATTCATTTATTCATTTATTCATTTATTCATTTATTCATTTATTCATTTATTCATTTATTCATTTATTCATTTATTCATTTATTCATTTATTCATTTATTCATTTATTCATTTATTCATTTATTCATTTATTCATTTATTCATTTATTCATTTATTCATTTATTCATTTATTCATTTATTCATTTATTCATTTATTCATTTATTCATTTATTCATTTATTCATTTATTCATTTATTCATTTATTCATTTATTCATTTATTCATTTATTCATTTATTCATTTATTCATTTATTCATTTATTCATTTATTCATTTATTCATTTATTCATTTATTCATTTATTCATTTATTCATTTATTCATTTATTCATTTATTCATTTATTCATTTATTCATTTATTCATTTATTCATTTATTCATTTATTCATTTATTCATTTATTCATTTATTCATTTATTCATTTATTCATTTATTCATTTATTCATTTATTCATTTATTCATTTATTCATTTATTCATTTATTCATTTATTCATTTATTCATTTATTCATTTATTCATTTATTCATTTATTCATTTATTCATTTATTCATTTATTCATTTATTCATTTATTCATTTATTCATTTATTCATTTATTCATTTATTCATTTATTCATTTATTCATTTATTCATTTATTCATTTATTCATTTATTCATTTATTCATTTATTCATTTATTCATTTATTCATTTATTCATTTATTCATTTATTCATTTATTCATTTATTCATTTATTCATTTATTCATTTATTCATTTATTCATTTATTCATTTATTCATTTATTCATTTATTCATTTATTCATTTATTCATTTATTCATTTATTCATTTATTCATTTATTCATTTATTCATTTATTCATTTATTCATTTATTCATTTATTCATTTATTCATTTATTCATTTATTCATTTATTCATTTATTCATTTATTCATTTATTCATTTATTCATTTATTCATTTATTCATTTATTCATTTATTCATTTATTCATTTATTCATTTATTCATTTATTCATTTATTCATTTATTCATTTAGTTGTCTGTTCAGTTCAGCCTATTGTGTGAATACAAATACTGTTGTTAAATCCTCTATAGTTATTTTCAATTTTAAGATGAGCGCAACATACATAATTACAATTTATATGGTAACTGTGCAGTTTAATATTAAATTTTTTGTAATTAATAATGCAGGGGAAGCATTATTCATAACACATTTTGTATATTCATCAATTTTAATACGAACTCCCGTTAGCGTCTTTATCATGTAATTTGTTCCCTCTATAGGGGTAGTACCTGCTCTATGGAACTCCCGTTAGCGTCTTTATCATGTAATTTGTTCCCTCTATAGGGGTAGTACCTGCTCTATGGGAATGGTGGAGGGCGAGAGATTCCGTGGGAAGAGCATGTCCGCCAATATTACACACATAGTCGCTACCACACAGGTTCCCTCTTTATAACCCAAAATCCTTTCTTATACACTTATTTTTTTGTGGGAATTAAGTTAAAATGTGCACTTGTCCAAAAAGCCACAAAATGTTTAGTACATTCAATGGCTATTATATAAATAATCCGAAGGATTAATACCTATTTCATTTAATAAACAAAATATAAAAATATTTTTTTGTAGGAATTAAGTCAAATTGTGCCTTTTTTTCCAAAATTTTGTTTTTTTTTATAGATTTCAACCTGGAATAAATAAATATTTTGTTTATTAAATGAAATAGGTATTAATCCTCCAGATTATTTATATAATCGCCATTGAATATTGCAAACATTTTGTGGTGTTTGGAATATACAAATATTCTGGTTTTTTTTTGTATTCCTATGTATCTTTGTTATATCTTTGTTTATTCCTTAATATATTTTTTAAATATATATGAATACAAAAAAAACAGAATATTTGTATATAGTATTTTTTTGTAATGTAGAATATATTTTTACATGACAAAAAAAAATACTATATACAAATATTCTGTATTTTTTTGTATTCCTATGTATCTTTGTTATATCTTTGTTTATTCCTTAATATATTTTTTAAATATATATGAATACAAAAAAAAACAGCATATTTGTATATAGTATTTTATTTTGTCATGTAAAAATATATTCTACATTACAAAAAAATACTATATACAAATATTCTGTTTTTTTTTGTATTCATATATATTTAAAAAAATATTAAGGAATAAAAAAAGATATAGGTATAAATTGGTTACTACAACCTATATATTTAATTTATAGCGTTGATTGAAGTATATAAATATATAAATACTTCAATCAACGTTTATAGTTAGTACATATTTCAATAAGAAAAAATTAATAATAAATTAAGTTTTGGAAAATTGTAAATAATAGAGGGCTCAATGCTCCTCCTTGCCTTAGTCTATGCAAAGTAGAATGCTTTGAATCACAGTGAATTGAAAGCGATTTTTCGAAGATTTATTTTTAAAAAAAGTGCAAACAGGATATTACTAAATCCTATTTGTATATTTTTCTTTTAATATAAATGTATTCCCAGGTTCATCCAAAAATTACATTCAATCCACCCTCTCTCTATCGTCATCCATCTTACCCCACGGCTGTTTTTATTCTTTTAATGCATGACAAATTGATCGATTCACGTTCTTTTTAAAGGGGCGCCCAGATATTTTTGCGTATTCCGCAAATAGTCCGCGGGGGCAAGAGGAGGACTGGAATTCCTGGCATTCCAGCCTGTTGTACACTCAGTGCCCAGGTAAGGGGGCACACAAAGGAGACGGAGGAGGCCCACATGGTCGCAATTGATCGTCGAACGCAAAGAGAGTGCCGCGCGTGCGAGACAATAAGACTTTCTAAGAAAACGCTAACAAATAAATCCCGGGAATATCGCGCGGGAAAAATAAGTAAGATATCTGAGATATCATACCGTTATTTTATTTAATCATATGCCTTCTACCGTAAGGTGTAGGCGTATATCATACCATTAAAAAAATCTATAATAAGATACTAACACCTCAGATAAATAATAACATTAAGAAGGGCCGTATCTGAGGGGCGGAGGGAATAGCTTATATATATATATATATATATATATATATATATATATATATATATATATATATATATATATATATATATGTATATATATACATATATATATATATATATATATATATATATATATATATATATAATCCAACCAAACCAACAATATATCAGATAATCAAAAAAGTTATTAAACAAAATGCTATCAATATTAGTTAAGCTGATACGAAGCTGCAAACTTCAATATGATTAATATTTAATGACATCGCCGTATATTTTTCAAAATTTTATAAAAACCACGTGATGGATTTTTATAAAAAACACAGTATTTACCAACAATATGTCAGTTAATCAAAAAAGTTATTAAACAAAATGCTATCAATATTAGTTAAGCTGATACGAAGCTGCAAACTTCAATATGATTAATATTTAATGACATCGCCGTATATTTTTCAAAATTTTATAAAAACCACGGGATGGATTTTTATAAAAATCACAATATTTAACAACAATATGTCAGATAATCAAAAAAGTTATTAAACAACATGCTAGCAATATTAGTTTAGCTGATACGAAGCTGCAAACTACAATATAATTAATATTTAATAACATCGCTGTATATTTTTCAAAATTTTATAAAAACCACATGATGATTTTTTATAAAAAATCACAGTATTTACCAACAATATGTCAGATAATCAAAAAAGTTATTAAACAAAATGCTATCAACATTCGTTTAACTGATACGAAGCTGCAAACTTCAATATGATTAATATTTAATGACATCGCCGTATATTTTTCAAAATTTTATAAAAACCACGTGATGGATTTTTATAAAAATCACAGTATTTACCAACAATATGTCACGCAATCAAAAAAGTTATTAAACAAAATGCTATCAATATTAGTTTAGCTGATACGAAGCTGCAAACTTCAATATGATTAATATTTAATAACATCGCCGTATATTTTTCAAAATTTTATAAAAACCACGTGATGGATTTTTATAAAAATCACAGTATTTACCAACAACATGTTAGGCAATCAAAAAAGTTATTAAACAAAATGATATCAATATTAGTTTAGCTGATACGAAGCTGCAAACTTCAATATGATTAATATTTAATGACATCGCCATACATTTTTCCAAATTTTATAAAAACCACTTGATGGATTTTTATCAAAATCACAGCATTTACCAACAATATGTCAGGCAGTCAAAAAAGTTATTAAATAAAATGCTATCAATATTAGTTTAGCTGATACCAAGCTGCAAACTTTAATATGATTAATATTTAATGACATCGCCGTATATTTTTCAAAATTTTATAAAAACCACGTGATGGATTTTTATAAAAATCACAGTATTTACCAACAATATGTCAGATAATCAAAAAAGTTATTAAACAAAATGGTATCAATATTAGTTTAGCTGATACGAAGCTGCAAACTTCAATATGATTAATATTTAATGACATCGCCGTATATTTTTCAAAATTTTATAAAAACCACGTGATGGATTTTTATAAAAATCACAATATTTACCAACAATATGTCAGATAATCAAAAAAGTTATTAAACAAAATGATATGAATATTAGTTTAGCTGATACGAAACTGCAAACTTCAATAAGATTAATATTTTAATGACATCGCCGTATATTTTTTAAAATTTTATAAAAACCACGTGATGGATTTTTATAAAAATCACAGTATTTACCAACAATATGTCAGATAATCAAAAAAGTTATTAAACAAAATGGTATCAATATTGGTTTAGCTGATACGAAGCTGCAAACTTCAATATGATTAATATTTAATAACATCGCCGTATATTTTTCAAAATTTTATAAAAACCACGTGATGGATTTTTATAAAAATGACAGTATTTACCAACAATATATCAGATAATCAAAAAAGTTATTAAACAAAATGCTATCAATATTCGTTTAACTGCTACGAAGCTGCAAACTTCAATATGATTAATATTTAATGACATCGCCGTATATTTTTCAAAATTTTATAAAAACCACGTGATGGATTTTTATAAAAATCACAGTATTTACCAACAATATGTCACGCAATCAAAAAAGTTATTAAACAAAATGCTATCAATATTAGTTTAGCTGATACGAAGCTGCAAACTTCAATATGATTAATATTTAATGACATCGCCGTATATTTTTCAAAATTTTATAAAAACCACGTGATGGATTTTTATAAAAATCACAGTATATACCAACAATATATCAGATAATCAAAAAAGTTATTAAACAAAATGCTAGCAATATTAGTTTAGCTGATACGAAGCTGCAAACTACAATATAATTAATATTTAATAACATCGCCGTATATTTTTCAAAATTTTATAAAAACCACGTAATGGATTTTTATAAAAATCACAGAATTTACCAACAATATGCCAGACAATTTTGTTGGCTCTGAATCATAATTTGTAAGAATTGATGATTATATCATACCATATATTAGATTATAACATTATAAATTATGAGGCAATTGATATTTTATATGAATCGCCGGTTTCAATTGCAAGTAATGAAAATTAGACGTAAATGCAAACGCACGCGTAATTTGTTTTGCTTGAAGTTTGTCCATCAATTTTATTCACGCTCGTCCCGAGGTATAAACTTCAGCAGTCTGCAGCTACCGTTGTGAATACCTAAATTGAGTAGTTTCAATTGGAGAGTTTCAGTTGCTGACAGGGCGCGCATTTAATTCTCTTTCACCGACACGGGGAAGATGCGCGCGTGTCCCATACATTTATTTGGACAGATTAATTCTGAATAAAAGAACTCATTGGCTCGATTGATTGAACGGCAAAATAGCGAGACGATGATCCGGAAAAGTTGATGAAAACCCTATTTATTTGTATATAACGCAATTATTATATACAAACAAATAGGGTTTCCTATATATCACGTTTACAATGTATAATCAATTCATAATTATATTCATAATACCCAGACGCCTCGTGATGTTGGTTGGTGCAGATTAGATGATGATATGCAAGGATGTAGCATGTTACATCCTTGGTAGATGATGATATTCTAGGATGTAACATGCTACATCCTTGGATACCAACTTTTCTATATGTTATAATGAATAATAAATGAATAATTTCATTTTGATGTAACTTCACCTTTAAAAGTAATATTGTATGTACATATATTTTAAGTGAACCCGTTCAGGTCTAAAATAAATATTGTAGAATATTGTGTCGTGATGTTGGTGCAGATTAGATGATGATATCCAAGGATGTAGCATATTACATCCTTGGATATCATCATTTAATCAGCACCAACGTTTCTATATGTTATAATGAATAATATATGTATCATTTTTATAAGTATCACCTTTATAAGTAATATTATACGTACATATATTTTAAGTTAACCCTTTCAGGCCTAAAATAAATATTGTAGAATGTAATAATAATATTCAAATGTTCGAATATTACCATGAAAAAATTTGTACCGACAAAAATTAATGTAATTTACAGTTAGGAGCCAAAACATTTACAATTTTTGGCGTATTTGATTTCTAAAAGCTACCACTGGAACTTTGAAAACTGGAAATAATTTATATTAACATGAGTATAAGCATTGTGTATTGGGGGATGTGTGTATTTCTTGAAAAGTATGCCAAATATAGGTCTTGTTTTAATTAAAAATTTTTAAATTTTATTATCCTTCCGGAACTCGTGCCCAGTCTCATAGACCCGGAGCATATATATGCAGCAACAACAAGAAAAACAAGAACAAGAACTCCTTTACACCAGGCTGTCCAGGTCAGTGGATTGGTGACAGCACTGAGAGGGAGCACAATTTTCCGAAATTAATATGTTATTTATATGAAACCTATGTATGTATGCAAAAATAATAAATGATTTAAAAAAAAGGCTAACAAGGTGTTTTTTGTAAAACCACTACGAACAAAAGGGTTAATAATCATTAACGAATCGGTTGTCAAGGTTTTCTAGCACACCCCTTTATGTAACTAATATTAATTTTATTATAATTGAATGTATAACTTTCTTGTTTTTAAACTATTACATAAAAGCACAATTTCCAACTTCCAAGACCTTCAGCGGCATAAGTTATGACCCAGCCCCCTCCATAATGTTATGAAACGTTTTTCTTTTCTTTTCATGTTTACATTTTTCGAGGAAGACGGAGAGGTGAAAAAGCGAGACGCGACGGCGACAGATGTTAGGGATAACGACAAAGGAGTTCCGGCGCAACAGACGGAGCGGCACGTGGCGGGCCGTTTGTTTAATGGGATGCAGGAGGGAAATAAAAAGGAGGGGAGCTGAAGAGTCGTGCGCGCGAGGTTGTGTTTCATGCACGCCGGAAGCACAACCCCAGCGACGGGAAGGAAGTGACCGAACCGAGATGACGAAAGTTACCAACGACAATGCACAATTTTTAAACTAATTGTCTAACCTTTCGATTATATAACCTCTTTCATCCGGACTAATTAGGGCTCTATGTCGTATTGGAGAACCTGAGTTCGATCCCCAGCGGGGAGTGAATTCTCGCGAATCGCCTTTCACAGGTTTTCAGAGGTTTTCTCTCAAGTTAAGGTAAATACCGGGTGATTAAACTCCTCTGAGCTTCTCCCTTGACCGGCGGAAAAGCCTCACGGCTGATAGCCCTATAAAGATAGAAGTTATTAGATTTCTGCTCATTATCAGAAACGAAGAAGAAAGGCAAAGACACCACCATACGGTGGGAAAGCAAAACTGTCGTACAACTGTTGATACACGAGAAATACGAAGGAAACTGATATATGTTTCCTATGTTAACGATAGAATATTAACAATGACAGCAAAATGTATTCACACCTTACTTCATGTGATTAGCACATTCGCATCCGATATCAATAAGCCAAGAGAGGAAAACTTGGACTGTTACAAACGACCTCCAATCAGAACTAGATAAATTAGATGCATAGGGGAAAAAATATGATAATGGCGGAGCTATTGAACACGGACGTTGTTTCATTCAAATCACTATAACTAGACTCACAATTATCAAAATTTCATAAAAAATACTTCAATTTGTTTGAAACATATACAAGAAACTTATTTCAAATGTTCAATTGTTTTCAATCAAAATTGAATTTTTTATGAATTTTCAAAGTTATAACAATCCCAATCTTGCGGACGTTGTTTGATTCAAATCACAGTAACTAAAGTCACAATTATCAAAATTTTACAAAAAATACTGCAATTTGTTTGAAACAAATACAGAAAATGTATTCCAAATGTTCAATTATTTTTATTTAAAATTAAATTTTTTATTAATTTTCAAAGTTATAAATTCCAATCTTGCAGGCGTTGTTTGATTCAAATCACAATTATCAGAATTTTACAAAAAATACTTCAATTTGTTTGAAACACATATAGGAAACTTATTCTAAATGTTCAATTGTTTTCATTCAAAATTGATTTTTTTATTAATTTTCAAAGTTATAAATCCCAATGTTACAGACGTTGTTTGATTCAAATCACAATAACTAAAGTCACAATTATCAAAATTTCATAAAAAATACTTCAATTTGTTTGAAACACATACAAGAAACTTATTTCAAATGTTCAATTGTATTCATTCAAAATTGAATTTTTTATTAATTATCAAAGTTATAAATCCCAATGTTACGGACGTTGTTTGATTCAAATCACTATAACTAAAGTCACAATTATCAAAATTTTACAAAAAATACTTCAATTTGTTAGAAACACTTACAGGAAACTTACTTCCAATGTTCAATTGTTTTCATTCAAAATTGATTTTATTATGAATTTTCAAAGTTATAACAATCCCAATATTGCGGACGTTGTTTGATTCAAATCACAATAACTAAAGTCACAATTATCAAAATTTTACAAAAAATACTGCAATTTGTTTGAAACAAATACAGGAAACTTATTCCAAATGTTCAATTGTTTTTATTTAAAATTAAATTTTTTATTAATTATCAAACTTATAAATCCCAATGTTACAGACGTTGTTTGATTCAAAGCACAATAACTAAAGTCACAATTATCAAAATTTCATAAAAAATACTTCAGTTTGTTTGAAACACATACAAGAAACTTATTTCAAATGTTCAATTGTTTTCATTCAAAATTGAATTTTTTATTAATTTTCAAAGTTATTATTCCCAATGTTACGAACGTTGTGTGATTCAAATCACTATAACTAAAGTCACAATTATCAAAATTTTACAAAAAATACTTCAATTTGTTTGAAACACTTACAGGAAATTTACTTCCAATGTTCAATTGTTTTCATTCAAAATTGATTTTATTATGAATTTTCAAAGTTATAACAATCCCAATCTTGCGGACGTTGTTTGATTCAAATTACAATAACTAAAGTCACAATTATCAAAATTTTACAAAAAATACTGCAATTTGTTTGAAACAAATACAGGAAACTTATTCCAAATGTTCAATTGTTTTTATTTAAAATTATTTTTTTTATTAATTTTCAAAGTTATAATTCCCAGTGTTACAGACGTTGTGTGATTCAAATCACAATAACTAAAGTCACAATTATCAAAATTTTACAAAAAATACTGCAATTTGTTTAAAACAAATACAAGAAACTTATTCCAAATGTTCAATTATTTTTATTTAAAATTAAATTTTTTATTAATTATCAAAGTTATAAATCCCAATGTTACAGACGTTGTTTGATTCAAATCACAATAACTAAAGTCACAATTATCAAAATTTCATAAAAAATACTTCAATTTGTTTGAAACATATACAAGAAACTTATTTCTAATGTTCAATTGTTTTTATTCAAAATTGAATTTTTTATTAATTTTCAAAGTTATAATATTTTTTTATTAATTATCAAAGTTATAAATCCCAATGTTACAGACGTTGTTTGATTCAAATCACAATAACTAAAGTCACAATTATCAAAATTTCATAAAAAATACGTCAATTTGTTTGAAACACATACAAGAAACTTATTTCAAATATTCAATTGTTTTCATTCAAAATTGAATTTTTTATTAATTTTCAAATTTATAAATCCCAATGTTACGGACGTTGTTTGGTTCAAATCACAATAACTAAAGTCACAATTATCAAAATTTCATAAAAAATACTTCAATTTGTTTGAAACACATACAAGAAACTTATTTCAAATGTTCAATTGTATTCATTCAAAATTGAATTTTTTATTAATTATCAAAGTTATAAATCCCAATGTTACGGACGTTGTTTGATTCAAATCACAATAACTAAAGTCACAATTATCAAAATTTCATAAAAAATACTTCAATTTGTTTGAAACACATACAAGAAACTTATTTCAAATATTCAATTGTTTTCATTCAAAATTGAATTTTTTATTAATTTTCAAAGTTATAAATCCCAATGTTACGGACGTTGTTTGGTTCAAATCACAATAACTAAAGTCACAATTATCAAAATTTCATAAGAAATACTTCAATTTGTTTGAAACACATACAAGAAACTTATTTCAAATGTTCAATTGTTTTCATTCAAAATTGAATTTTTTTATTAATTTTCAAAGTTATAAATCTCAATGTTACGGACGTTGTTTGATTCAAATCATAATAACTAAAGTCACAATTATCAAAATTTCATAAAAAATACTTCAATTTGTTTGATACACACACAAGAAACTTATTTCAAATATTCAATTGTTTTCATTCAAAATTGAATTTTTTATTAATTTTCAAAGTTATAATTCCCAATGTTACGGACGTTGTTTGATTCAAATCACTATAACTAAAGTCACAATTATCAAAATTTTACAAAAAATACTTCAATTTGTTTGAAACACTTACAGGAAACTTACTTCCAATGTTCAATTGTTTTCATTCAAAATTGATGTTATTATGAATTTTCAAAGTTATAACAATCCCAATCTTGCGGACGTTGTTTGATTCAAATCACAATAACTAAAGCCGCAATTGTCAAAATTTTACAAAAAGTACTTCAATTTGTTTGAAACACATACAAGAAACTTACTTCCAATATTCGATTGTTTTTATTCAAAATTGATTTTTTTATTAATTTTCAAAGTTATAAATATTTTTATTAATTATCAATGTTATAAATCCCAATGTTACAGACGTTGTTGGATTCAAATCACAATAACTAAAGTCACAATTATGAAAATTTCATAGAAAATACTGAAATTTGTTTGAAAAACTTACAGGAAACTTACATCCAATGTTCAATTGGTTTTATTCAAAATTGAATTTTTTATGAATTTTCAAAGTTATAACAATCCCAATCTTGCGGACGTTGTTTGATTGAAATCACAATAACTAAAGTCACAATTATCAAAATTTTACAAAATGTACTGCAATTTGTTTGAAACAAATACAGGAAACTTATTTCAAATGTTCAATTGTTTTCAATTAAAATTGATTTTTTTATTGATTTTCAAAGTTATAAATCCCAATCTTACTTACGGACGTTGTTTGATTGAAATCACTATAACTAAAGTCACAATTATCAAAACTTTACAAAATGTACTGCAATTTGTTTGAAACAAATACAGGAAACTTATTTCAAATGTTCAATTGTTTTCAATTAAAATTGATTTTTTTATTGATTTTCAAAGTTATAAATCCCAATCTTACTTACGGACGTTGTTTGATTGAAATCACTATAACTAAAGTCACAATTATCAAAATTTTACAAAAAAAATACTTTAATTTGTTTGAAACACATATAGGAAATTTATTCCAAATGTTCAATTGTTTTCATTAAAAATTGAATTTTTTATGAATTTTCAAAGTTATAAATTAAAATGTTACAGACGTTGTTTGATTCAAATCACAATAACTAAAGTCACAATTATCAAAATTTCATAGAAAATACTTCAATTTGTTTGAAAAACTTACAGGAAATGTACGTCCAATGTTGAATTGGTTTTATTCAAAATTGATTTTTTTATAAATTTTCAAAGTTATAAAAATCCAAATCTTACGGACGTTGTTTGATTGAAATCACAATAACTAAAGTTACAATTATCAAAATTTTACAAAAAGTACTGCAATTTGTTTGAAACAAATACAGAAAACTTATTCCAAATGTTCCAATTATTTTTATTTAAAATTAAATTTTTTATTAATTTTCAAAGTTATAAATTAAAATCTTGCAGGTGTTGTTTGATTCAAATCACAATAACTAAGGGCACAATTATCAAAATTTTTCAAAAAATACTTCAATTTGTTTGAAACACATACAAGAAACTTATTTCAAATGTTCAATTGTTTTCATTCAAAATTGATTTTTTTATTAATTTTCAAAGTAATAATTTTTTTTATTAATTATCAAAGTTATAAATCCCAATGTTACAGACGTTGTTTGATTCAAATCACAATAACTAAAGTCACAATTATCAAAATTTCATAAAAAATACTTCATTTTGTTTGAAAAACTTACAGGAAACTTACATCCAATGTTCAATTGTTTTTATTCAAAATTGAATGTTTTATGAATTTTCAAAGTTATAAAAATCCCAATCTTATGGACGTTGTTTGATTCAAATCACAATAACTAAAGTCACAATTATCAAAATTTCATAAAAAAATACTTCAATTTGTTTGAAACACATACAGGAAATTTATTTCAAATGTTGAATTGTTTTCATTCAAAATTGAATTTTTTTATGAATTTTCAAATTTATAATAATCCCAATCTTGCGGACGTTGTTTCACAAAATGTACTTCAATTTGTTTGAAACACATACAAGAAACTTACTTCCAATATTCAATTGTTTTTATTCAAAATTGAATTTTTTATTAATTTTCAAAGATATAAATTCCAATCTTGCAGACGTTGTTTGATTCAAATCACAATAACTAAAGTCACAATTATCAAAATTTTACAAAAAATGCTGCAATTTGTTTGAAACAAATACAGGAAACTTAATCCAAATGTTTAATCGTTTTTATTTAAAATTAAATTTTTTTAAAAGTTATAAATTCCAATCTTACGGACGTTGTTTATTCAAATCACAATAACTAAGGTCACAATTATTAAAATTTTACAAAAAATACTTCAATTTGTTTGAAACACATATAGGAAACTTTATCCAAATGTTCAATTGTTTTGATTCAAAATTAAATTTTTTATTAATTTTCAAAGCTATAAATATTTTTTATTAATAATCAAAGTTATAAATTCCAATGTTACAGACGTTGTTTGATTCAAATCACAATAACTATAGTAACAATTATCAAAATTTTATAAAAAATACTTCAATTTGTTTGAAAAACTTACAGGAAACTTAAATCCAATGTTCAATTGTTTTTATTCAGAATTGAATTTTTTATGAATTTTCAAAGTTATAAAAATCCCAATGTTACGAACGTTGTTTGATTCAAATCACAATAACTAAAGTCACAATTATCAAAATTTCACAAAAAGTACTTCAATTTGTTTGAAACACATACAAGAAACTTACTTCCAATATTCAATTGTTTTTATTCAAATTTGAATTTTTTATGAATTTTCAAAGTTATAACAATCCCAATCTTGCGGACGTTGTTTAATTCAAATCACAATAACTAAAGTCACAATTATCAAAATTATACAAAAAATACTGCAATTTGTTTAAAAAAAATACAGGAAATTTATTTCAAATGTTCAATTGTTTTCAATGAAAATTGAATTTTTTTATTGATTTTCAAAGTTATAAATCCCAATCTTACTTACGGACGTTGTTTGATTGAAATCACTATAACTAAAGTCACAATTATCAAAATTTTACAAAGAATACTTCAATTTGTTTGAAATACATATAGGAAACTTATTCCAAATGTTCAATTGTTTTCATTCAAAATTGAATACGTTATGAATTTTCAAAGTTATAAATCTCAATCTTACGGACGTTGTTTGATTCGAATCACAATAACTAAAGTCACAATTATCAAAATTTCATAAAAAATACTTCAATTTGTTTGAAACACATACAGGAAATTTATTTCAAATGTTCAATTGTTTTCACTCAAAATTGAATTTTTTATTAATTTTCAAAGTTATAATTTTTTTAATTAATTATCAAAGTTATAAATCCCAATGTTAGAGACGTTGTTTGATTCAAATCGCAATAATTAGAGTCAAAATTATCAAAATTTCCTAAAAAATACTTCAATTTGTTTGAAACACTTACAGAAAACTTACTTCCAATGTTCAATTGCTTTCATTCAAAATTGAATTTTTTATGAATTTTATGAAAGTTATAACAATCCCAATCTTGCGGAAGTTGTTTGATTCAAATCACAATAACTAAAGTCACAAACAACAAAAAATACTGCAATTTGTTTGAAACAAATACAGGAAACTTATTCCAAATGTTCCAATTATTTTTATTTAAAATTAATTTTTTTATTAATTTTCAAAGTTATAAATTCCAATCTTGCAGACGTTGTTTGATTCAAATCACAATAACTAAGGTCAAAATTATCAAAATTTTACAAAAAATACTTCAATTTGTTTGAAACGTATATAGGAATCTTATTCCAAATGTTCAATTGTTTTCATACAAAATTTAATTTTTTATGAATTTTCAAAGTTATAAAAATCCAAATCTTACGGACGTTGTTTGATTAAAATCACAATAACTAAGGTCACAATTATCAAAATTTTACAAAAAATACTGCAATTTGTTTAAAACAAATACAGGAAACTTATTCCAAATGTTCCAATTATTTTTATTTAAAATTAAATTTTTTATTAATTTTCAAAGTTATAGATTCCAATCTTGCAGGCGTTGTTCGATTCAAATCACAATAAGTAAGGTCACAATTATCAAAATTTTACAAAAAAAAACTTCAATTTGTTAGAAACACATATAGGAAACTTATTTCAAATGTTCAATTGTTTTCATTCAAAATTGAATTTTTTATTAATTTTCAAAGCTATAAATCCCAATCTTACGGACGTTGTTTGATTCAAATCACAATAACTAGAGTCATAATGATCAAAATTTCCTGCTTGATAAGCAAGACATTATACGATTGTTTAATTTGAGTCAAGTAAAACCAATTTTCAACTCTATATACGTAGTCATACATGTCTTCAAATAGCACATTTGAAATTATCTTCGATAAGCAAAATTTGATTTAGACTAGTTTTGTTCTGTTAACATTGGTATCACTGCTGATGATATTTGCTTCAATTGTTTACCTTCTTTGAATATCCGGAAAATGGTTTCTTTTGGAAATTTAGCTACAAAAGAACTGCGGATTGTACCACGACGTTTAAACGGGATAACTCAGATCTTGTTCAATTTTTTCGACACAAAAATTTCTCGGATAAATTGAACAACATCCGGGTTATCCCATTTAAACGTCGCAGTACAATCCGCAGTTCTTTTATAGCAAAATTTCCAAAATCAACCGTTTTCCGGATATTCAAAGAAGGGTGTCGACCACATTTCGGAAATCATATTTAAACATTAATGCCATAAAATTATCTTTCAAAAAAAAGTCATATTCGTGGCCATTAAAATTAGTTTTACATGTTTTATTTAAATTCAAAGTTCAATTTTTGCGAGAAATTTTTGGGGTTTCGACCACATTCTCCTTTTTTTAGCCGAAACATCCGCACTAGATAATCTTTTATCATATTGTTCTTTAGTGCTATGCCAAATTGCCAAATTCGGGACACAGTTAATCGAGTAACGTCGAATTTGGTTGCAGCTTCGTTAACAGCACCGGGGCCTAATGGTACCTACTTTATATTGCAATAAGAACTGTAAAATACATTATGCAGGTTTTTTTACGGTGAGTACTGCCCACGCCTCTGGGCTATGTGCACTGCGGCCCTTCACGGACCTATTGTAATTAAATAATAAGAAATTACTTTTTATATCAGAAATTTTTTTTATTGTATTATTACTCGTTATGTCCTAAATTTTGGTATACTTTTCTTCTAGATTTTTTGATTATGATATTATTAAATAATAAGAAATTACTTTTTACATCAGATATTATTTTTATTATATTAGTACTCGTTATGTCCTAAATTTTGGTATACTTTTCTTCAAAAATGTTTGATTATTATTAAATAATAAGAAATTACTTTTTACATCAGACATTTTTTTTATTATATTATTACTCGTTATGTCCTAAATTTTGGTATACTTTTCTTCTAGATTTTTTGATTATGATATTATTAAATAATAAGAAATTACTTTTTACATCAGATATTGTTTTTATTATATTATTACTCGTTATGTCCTAAATTTTGGTATACTTTTCTTCAAAAATGTTTGATTATTATTAAATAATAAGAAATTACTTTTTACATCAGATATTGTTTTTATTATATTATTACTCGTTATGTCCTAAATTTTAGTATACTTTTCTTCTAAATTGTTTGATTATGATTATTAAATAATAAGAAATTACTTTTTACATCAGATATTTTTTTTTATTATATTATTACTCGTTATGTCCTAAATTTTGGTATACTTTTCTTCTAAATTTTTTGATTATGATATTATTAAATAATAAGAAATAACTTTTTACAACAGATATATTTTTTTAAATTATATTATTACTCGTGCATACTAAAATTCACTCAATCCCCCTCTGCACACATCCGTCCTGCCTGTTCTACTCGTTCATTCATGTCTCTCGGGTCAGGTTGGGTGCTCGCGACAGGCGTCGTCGCGGGGCGGTGTGCCAGAAGGGGCAGGCGGATTGCAGCCGCGTATTCCGCTCGAAAAGCGCCGCGCCGATTATCTAACTGTGAACGGCGCGTCGCGATCATATTAATTTTCATTAAACCCGACGGACCGACAATAAAAAAAAATCCTTATCGACCATTAATCGTACATCCTGCCGGTCGGCCACCAATTAATTCGACGGCCGAGGCGATTCATTGGGGACCCGTTCTTTGTTTATTAGGAAATTCCGGTGTGTTGTAATGAATCACGCATCTAGTTAATATGGAAATAGTGGGTTTAATTGATTTCCTTTGAATGCTAAGCTTGTCACTAAAAGTTGGTTTATAGTTTAAGTTGTAATCAAAAAGCTTTTGACTGGGCTTGAAGAGATACCTTAATGTACATTTGAAGTTGTAATATAGTAAGGAATCAAAATCTATATTTAGATAGATTGTTTTTATTTGATTAATCGGGACTAATCTTTGATTAAAATTTTTTAAATTTTTATTCTTAGTCTTAGTATAACTAAAAATCATCCCGTCGAATGGCGGGCATTTCACCTAGTATATAATATAAAAATGAAAGTGTGAAAATGCCTAAATGAAAATGTGAAAATGCCTAAATGTAAATATGTCAAAATTGATTTAAAAAAACGTACTGCTTTTGTTTCCAAAGCACTCTGCCCGTAAATAAACAATATAAAATATTGGACACAATTTAAAATTAATTTTAAATTTAAATAATCATGTGTAATAGATCATCGTAATTGGATAAATCTGAAGTCAAAAATGTATAAATCCAATATGGCGCCCATAAAAAAAAACAAAAGATGATCGCTGTTCCTCCGCCATCTTAGATAGCAATGCAAGTCTAGTAGCAAATTTAGATTTAATTTTTTCCATAAAAAATCATGCCCTAATCTTGGTTAGAAATAACTAAAAATTTTAATTATAATTATAAACAAATATCGAAAGTTATCATAAAAAAACGTTTATCCTTATCGGGCTAGCAGCCGAAAGGACTTTGCGTCGGTAAAAGAAGGAATTTAATCACCCGGTATTTACCTTAACTTTACAGAAAACCTCAGAAAAACTATAAATTCGCCTCGATGGGGTTTGAACATTCAAAAACGATATGGAAAGATAGATTTCAATGCTATTCACATGTGCGGGACAAGTTGGGAGTAGTTACCATTCTTACAATTTTCTATAAAAATTAAAATATCCAAGGACAGTTGATGTTTTTGTCAATACCAATTAGATTTTTTAATAACTTCGCTCCGCATGGATACTAAACATGTTATAAATACTTAACATGTTTAGTATCAATGCGGAGCGAAGTTAATAAAAAAAAATCTAATTGGTAAAGGAACATAAAAAATTAATGGGGTTTAAAGTCTTAACGTCACTCCATCTTATTAAATTCCACTAATGTTCCTACTTGCATCTATATAGGTAGTTGCATTTTCACATTTTAAACAATGTGTTTATGTGCTGCAGTGCAATTCTAATAAATCCGGTCCTGTTTCTATACAAACACATTCACATACAAACACTCAGACACTCTCCCATACACACATAGGTAGCAAAAGGAAGGTTAGCCATGGGTGGTGCTCGGCTACCATGCTGAGGGCCCGCAGACCGACCAGTTAGTTCAGTTCGGGCCGCGTTCGCAGCAAGAAGTTGGTGTTGGTGAGGTAGCACGATAAAAAGGATTACCGGCACCCGAGGAGACACAAGCAAGCGGATTCAAGGGGCAACAGGTAAGCCCGAACTAGTTTGCTCGACGATTACGGTGGGATCGCATGCAAAACAGGGGAAAATCGAAAATTACACCGAACGCCAAACAACCACAAACAAAAAAAAAACGACAGCGGATAATGACCGGATACGAGCGGGGCAGTGCGAATTAGGAGCGATTAACATGAAAAAGTTGTAATATTCATTGCGGACTAGGCTTGCATTTAGAGTTTATTTTTATTTTACTGTTTTTAATGCTAATGTTGCAGGCTTTTATGCAATAAAATTAAAATAAACTTGAATCAAGCCTTTTATTATGAACCAAAAATAAAAGTATCGCAACTACTGGATTATTAAACTGGATAACTATTAAACAAGGTTATTCTAATTGTATTCCTTGTTAAGAACAACTGAAACTTCACGGATTTTTCTAATTTCTAAAGTATGCGCAAGCAACTTACAAAATCGCATTTTTATAAAATAATAATTTTAACATTAAATAGCATGAAAAGTAGTAATAGTAAAGTAATTTTTGATTATAACTTTAATAGAAAGATCTATATCAGTGCCTAAAGGTCGTTTTAGACAAGACAATTTCTTGACTCAAAAGTTAGTCAAGATGCGAGACAATCTCAACTGTCTCGTATCATACAGCAAATTATTTTAAATATTGAATTGGATGGTAGATAGAATGGTAAAATATAACGCGTTCTATTTGTCAAGGACAAATTGTATGGGAGGAGGATATTTGAATTCATTTTTTGAACAACTTTTGAGCTAAGAAATTGTCTTGTCTAAAACGACCTTACGCAGCTACTGGCTACACCATACATCTAAAATTTTATTCGAGAATAACAGAAGAGAGAAAAACTGATTACTCTCTTTAATCATTCATCTTTCTGCACTCCCCACACACACCATTATATTCGTTGCTTAGTCAAATTCGTCAAATGGGGACTATTATAGCAACGCGAGAGTAGGATAGTTACAGATTTGACATTAGTTATAGTAAAAAGTATCAAAACTTACAAACAGAGTTATGATACTTTTTACTATAACTAATGTCAAATCTGTAACTATCCTATTCCCACGTTGCTATAATAGTCCCCATTTGACGAATTTGACTAAGCAAAAATGTATTTAATTACCCTGAATATATTTACAAATAGTTATATTTAGCCCCTACAACATATAAAATATGTATCTCAACTATTTGTAGTCATTTTAAGTTATTCAATTTAAAAAAATTAAATTCTGACATTTGTTAGCGGATAAATAGTACCATAACTCTTTTGGTAATTTTCAAAATGTTGTAAAATTACGCTGAATATATTTACGAATAGTTATACTTAGACCCTCCAAAGTATGAAATGCGTATCTCAATTATTCGTAGCCTTTCTGGGGTAATTATAATTATTTTATTTTATTTATGTGCAAGTTATTATTGGGAAAATTAAAAAATGTTGTAAATTATGTTATGTTCCAGTTGCCTTGTTGATTAACTCTGTTTAATTATCCTGATGATGCTCGAAATTTAACGAGCGAAATATATTGATATATTAAAAAGGAGTTTTTTACTGCCCTCGCTGTTTCCCAATAATAACTTGCACATAATTAACTTTCGGCGAATAAATACAATAATATATATATATATATATATATATATATATATATACATATATACATATATATATATATATATATATATATATATATATATATATATATATATATATATATATATATATATATATATATATATATATATATATATATATATATATATATATATATATATATAAATATATATATATATAAATTTTATAAAATTTTGAAAACCACAAAAAACAGAGTTATGTTACTTTTTGTTCCTTAATAAATGTCAGAATTGTAATTTTTGAGCCTAACAACAAAAATTACAATTCTGACAAAAAAAATATAATTCCGGCAACAAAAATTACAATTTGTTGCCGGAATTATAATTTTTGTTGTCAGAATTGTAATTTTTGTTGTTAGACTCAAAAATTACAATTCTAACATTTATTAAGGAACAAAAAGTAACATAACTCTGTTTGTAGTTTTCAAACTTTTCTAAAATTACACTGAATATATTTAAAAGTAGTCATACTTAGCGCCTACAAAGTATGAAATGTTTATCACAATTATTTATAGTCTTTTCGGGTTATTAATTTCAAAAATTACGAATCAGATATGAGTTGGGGGACAAAAACCGCTATAACTCTGTTTGTAGTTTTCAAAATTTTATAAAATTACGATAAATATATTTAAAAATTGTTATACTTAGCCCCTATACAAAGTATGAAATATGTATCTCAACTATTCGTACTTTATTTTGATTGTTAAACTCAAAAATTACAAATTTCATATTAATCCAGATATGAAAAGTATCATAATTCTGCTTGTAATTTTCAAAATTGTATAAAATTACGCTAAATATATTTAAACATAGTCTACTTACTAACTTAGTATAGTATACTTAAACCCTTCAAAGTATCAAATGTGTATATCGACTATTCGTACTCCTTTTGGGTTGTTAAACTCATAAAATACATATCCTATATTAGTCAGATGATAAAAACTACCATAACCCTTTTTGCAGTTTTCAAAATTTGATAAAATTATACTGAATATATTTAAAAGTAGTCATACTTAGCGCCTACAAAGTATAAAATATGTATCTCAATTATTTATAATTTTATATATAATTTTTGGGGTATTAACTTCAAAAATTACGAATCAGATATGAGTTGAGGGATAAAAACTGCTATAACTCTGTTTGTAGTTTTCAAAATTTTATAGAATTACGATAAATATATTTAATAACAGTTATACTTAGCCTCATACAAACTATGAAATGTCAATCTCAACTATACGTAGTTTATTTTGATTGTTAAACTCAAACATTACAAATTTCATATTAGTCAAGGGATCAAAAGTACCATAATTATGTTTGTAATTTTCAAAATTTTATAAAATTACGCTGAATATATTTACACATAGTCATACTTAGACTCTTCAAAGTATCAAATGTGTATCTCGACTATTTGTAGTCCTTTTAGGTTGTTAAACTCAAAAATTACATATCCTATATTAGTCAGGGGATAAAACGTACCATGACCGTTTTTGTAGTTTTCAAAATTTGATAAAATTATACTGAATATATTTACAAATAGTAATACTTAAACCCATCAAAGTATGGAACGTATATCTTAACTATTCGAAGTCTTTTTGGGTTGTTTTACTCAAAAATAACAAATCTGACATTAGTTCAAGGACAAAAATGACTGTAACTCTGTTTGTAGTTTTCAAAATTTTATAAAAATGTTCTGAATATATGCACAAATAGTCATATTTAAACAGTACAAAGTATGAAATATGTATCGTAACCATTCGTAGACTTTTTGAGTTGTTAAACTCAAAAATTACATATCCTTTCTGAGTCAGGAGATAAAACGTACCATAACTATTTTTCTAGTTTTCAAAATTTGATAAAATTATTCTGAATATATTTAGAAATAATAATACTTAAACCCGTCATAGTATGAAACGTATATCTTAACTATTTGACGTCTTTTTGGGTTGTTATACTCAAACATTACAAATCTGCCATTAGTTCGAGAACAAAAATCACTATAACTCTGTTTGTAGTTTTCAAAAGTTTATAAAATCGTTCTAAATATATGTACAAATAGTCATATTTAGACAGTACGAAGTATGAAATATGTATCTTAATCATTCGTAGTCTTTTTGGGTTGTTAAACTCAAAAATTACATATCCTATATTAGTCATGAGATAAGACGTACTATAACCCTTTTTGCAGTTTTCAAAATTTGATAAAATTATACTGAATATATGTACGAATAATAATACTTAAACCAGTCAAAGTATGAAACGTGTATCTTAACTATTCGAAGTCTTTTTGGCTTGTTAAAATCAAAAATTATAAATCTGACATAAGTTCGAGCACAAAAATCACTATAATTCTGCTTGTAGTTTCCAAAATTTTATAAAATTGCTCTAAATATATGCACAAATGGTCATATTTAGACAGTACAAAGTATGAAATATGTATCTTAACCATTCGTAGTCTTTTTGGGTTGTTAAACTCAAAAATTACATATTCTACATTAGTCAAGGGATAAAAACTACTATAATCATTTTTGTAGTTTTCAAAATTTGATAAAATTATACTAAATATATTTAGAAATAGTAATACTTAAATCCGTCAAAGTATCTAAATTATTTGGGTTGTTGAAGTCAAAAATTACAAATCTGACATTACTGCGAGGACAAAAATCACTATAACTCTGCTTGTAGTTGCCAAAATTTGATAAAATTACTCTAAATATATGCACAAATAGTCATATTTAGACAGTCCAAAGTGTGTACGCGTTACGATATCTTCGAGGAATGCAGAGAAGATATCGTTCGTCGAAGATATCGCCCTTTTTGAACTCCACGATTCTTCGGCGCAGTACATACAGGACTCACAGGTGATGAACAATAGACGGATCACGCGAATAAGTGCGGATTTACAAATTAACGACGACAATTGTAAAGAACAGATTGGAGGGATGAAGCGGACAGAAAAGGGTTGTTGTCGGAAAGCCAGATTGAGTTTAGAAAGGGAAAGGGACGAAAAAGCAGATTTTCACGATAGCGAGAATGGTGGAGAAAGTGATGGAGTCACAATATGGCCGTAGGGACATCACAACATGGCCGCCAAGATGGTCGCCATGATGGCTGCCAAGATGGTCGCCATGATATTTGCCATGATATATTTTCCACAATTCAAAATAAGTTGATGTTGTGACCGGATGTTGACATTTTTAATCCATGTTGTGTCGCCATTATTATTATTTTTTTGATCATCTTGTATATTACATTATTTATTTATTTATTTTCTCAGCAGACATTTAATTTAATTACAGAGAAAAGGATACAAAGAATTATATATATATATATATATATATATATATATAGAGAGAGAGAGAGAGAGAGAGAATGATCAAAAATAATAAATCAATATGGGAAATTCTTTGTATCCTTTTCTCTGTAATTAAATTAAATGTCTGCTGAGAAAATAAATAAATAAATAATGTAATATACAAGGTGATCAAAAAAATAATAATAATGGCGACACGACATGGATTAAAAATGTCAACATCCGGTCACAACATCAACTTATTTTGAATTGTGGAAAATGTAGAATATATGCGGTGTTTTGTGGATCTGAAAGCAGCATATGACTAGTTCCTAGGGGTAAACTTGTGGAGTGTACGGAAAGTTTGTGGATGGAAGTGGAGGGGGTGGATTGGGTGAGAAGGATGTGCAAAAATCCGTGTGGAACACCAAGAAAGAGTGAAGAAATTTAGGGTGAAAACTCGATTCACTTTACTATGCTTTACTCCCAAAGCATAGTAAAGTAAATCGAGTTGGAGACACTTCCTTGGACACAAGGACTATATCATCCGCATACCAACATCTACACCTTGGCTCTACCTACCAAGACCACTCCCGTCCTGGTAGGTAGAGGCTAGGTGTGGATGTGGATATTGGCATGCGGATGATGTAGTTCTTGTGTCCGAGATAGTGGAAGAGATTCAACAGATCTTGCAAAGAATTTAACACTTTTTGACTTTTTTTGTTGATATTTTTGACTTTTTTACATTTATGACTTTTGTGACATTTATGACTTTTGTGACATTTTTCACTTTTTTGACATTTTTCTCTTTTTTGACTTTTTGCGCTGACATTTTTGACTTTTTGACATTTATGACTTTTGTGACATTTATGACTTTTGTGACATTTATGACTTTCGTGACATTTTTTACTTTTTTGACATTTTTTATTTCTTGGATATTATTGACTTTTTGGCATTTTAGACATATTTTTTGACTTTTTTTTGACTTTTTTGACATTTTTACTTTTTGAAGTTTCGACTTTTTGTCATTTGGACATCCTGACATTCTAACAATTTGACATTCTCACATTATGACATTTTCCCACGTTTTGCTACGTTTTACCACATTTTCTCACATTTCCACTTTCAAATTCATGACTGTATTTAACATTTAACTATTTTTGCTAATTCCCCGCGCGATTTACGTATATTCTAATAGTCTTTTAAACACCGTTGACAAATATATATATATAAATGCAAATTCTCTAAAAATTTCACCCTCCGGTGGGAATCGAACCCACGTCTCTGGCGGCCAACGTGCTAACAATTGCACCACGTAGGGTATTGATTGGTAGCACGCGAGATATTCGTTATATAGGTTTGTGAATTCGTCACAAACATTTGACGTTTAACCGTTTGGAGAGTCCGATGGTTTTTCGGATTTCACTCCGTGCGGCGCGTCGTGGTGTGATAAATTCGAGTGTGTGAATTTTCAGAGTGAATCTTTCTATATACTAATTTTTCATTCACACTGTACAGAAAGGAATTTTGTAAATATCGTCTTAATTCCAACCCCAACTTAAAATACACCGTGCAGTATATATAGCGAAAATCATAAATTTAAATAAGATAATTTAGAAAGACTAACAAACGTTAATCTCACCTACATAACATATTTCAGCCTGCACCTCGGGCGGGATTACAACGTGCATACTTGCACAGATTATAAACAACGGGCCCCGCTCTTTTGTGCCGTCGCGGTGAATCATCGCAACCTGCAAGGTTGTCTATTGTTTCCACTACAACCGCCTTTTTGTTCTTTGCAGATGATGGACGTTTGAAGATGCTCGTGCGGATTGTGTTTGTGTTGCTGCTGCGCGCGGCTAGCTGTGTGGACTTGCTGGACGAGTACGTGCGGCACGTGGAGGAGGCGAACCGGCAGAAGGTGGTGCACCATGCGCGTCCTCGCAGGGACATAGACGGGGATGGGATCGAGTGGACGCACGCGGAGGTGCTGGATGTGGAAGGGCATGTGGTGCTCAAGTGGCAGCCGCGCCACCAGGAGATTCTGTTCAGGGTGGAGGCGCGCACTAGGGGCTACGTTGGAATAGGCTTCAGTCCGAATGGGGGCATGGAGGGCGCGGATATTGTCATCGGGTGGATTGATGATTACACGGGCAAAGCACATTTGCAAGTAAGTTACACAAAGTTAATAATAGGCGCGTTCGTTTAGCATGGTTTAGCATTGCTAGTCGCCCCCGTGGCGTGCGGTATCGCTCAGGTCTTGCGGTCGTGCCATCGCTCATAATGTTTTCTCCGTAAACTGCACAGATCTCACGATGAATTTCGATCGCTTTTAAACTTTTTGCACTCAGAAAACGAATAGCATACCGAACTTCAAAGTCGGCGGGACTCTCAATCGGTATTGCCATTTTAAATGCTTGCTAACACACGTAATCACGGACCAGTGTTGCCGTAATTGCGTCTCAACCTTGCCAATAGATGCAGGTACACATCGCGCATGCGCGGAATACCGACCGCAGCGCTGAATCGGCGGAATATCAAAACGGTACTTAATTAAAAAACACGCCTCGTATATATATATATATATATAAATATAATTGCAAATTCTCTAAAAATTTCACCCTCCGGTGGGAATCGAACCCACGTCTCTGGCGCTCGCGGCCAACGTGCTAACCAATTAATAAAAAAAAATTAAATTTTTAGAGAATTTGCAATTACATATTTATAGCCTACTATTTGACAATAATAACAGTCTTTAAATCTTTATATAAATATATATATATACACAAATCTATATATATATATATATATATATATATATATATATATCCAAAATATAGTGAAATTTTTTATTTTGGAGGAGTTATTAATATAGAAGAGAAGAAGAAGAGGTACAAAGCAGAAAGGGGGAATGTCAGTGTAACTTTAGAAAATAAAATTTCATGTTTAGAGCACATTTATATACACAAATCTATATATATATATATATATATATATATATATATATATATATATATATATATATATAAAATATAATTTTGTTTTCTAAAGTTACACTGACATTCCCCCTTTCTTCTTTCTACCTCTTCTTCTTCTCTTCTATATTAATAACTCCTCCAAAATAAAAAAATTCAGTATTTTTTGGAGGAGTTATGCCAAATATAGGTCTGTTTTTATACAGCAGTGCTCTATTCAGAAAGTAAGACTACCCAAACGGGAGAAATACATAAATACATAATATTTGTAAAAAAGCAAACAGTAAAGCAAACTTGAAATCACCCTGTACAACACCAGAATTTGTTCACAACTTTTTAAAGAATTTTATTATCTCTCACACCCACTCACCACTCATATAATTCCGGTTGGGCGCACCGAATCAATTTTTCAATACCAAGATGAACAGAAAAAAAAGTACGTCATAATGATGAGAACTCGCACACACCAGCATCCTCACCCAGATCAATTCTTGGTGGGCAGCGTGGCGGAAAATAACGACCGCAAAACGCCCGCGAGATAAAAATGTACTTGCAGCCCCTAATTGCACTTTTGCACGAGTCCATGCGGGAGACAGATGGGCCCGGACAGATGCCCGCAGCATCTGCCCCCGATGGCCGCGAGCCCGTGCGGCATACAACGAACAGATGTGCGGGTGAAAAACGCATGTTAGCTTTAACAGTATTTATTATTCTTCAAGAGTATGTGCAATGTGAGCGCGCGCATTTGTTGAGATGTAATGATCAAAACGGACGCTCTAATCTTGCTACGTTACGGTGTTACGCGACGATGTTACGTTACGATGTTCTGTTGCATATATCTGTGTGCATATATGCAACAGAACATCGCAACGTAACCCCGTCGCGTAACACCGTAACATCAGTTGTCTGTTTTGTCTACCACATCAAAAAGAAAAACGTACGTTCACGTTGCACATATCTTAGGTACGATTATTTAGGTTAGAATTTTTACAGTAAACTAGTAATTAGTTTAGCATTTTCGGTCCTGGGACCGAAAAAACGACTGGATAAGGCAATAAACAAAAGTATGTGATGTTATACATATAATTGGAAACCTAAGGCCCAATTCACAGATATGCGGCGTCGGGCGCAGGCGCGGTGTAGGCGAGGCGCAGGCGCGACGTCGCACAAGCGATTGTGATCCATATGCAGTGAAGGGGTGGACATTGCACCTTATGTTTACATAGAGGCGGCGTGGATGAGTTTCGCCTCTTCGCCAACCGTGTCTTAGGCGAAGTGGCGAAGACGCTGTGCCGGCGCTGCAAGAGGCACGACGCTTCAAACCCCCTCTATATAAACATGTGGTGCAATGCCCACTTAGGTGACAAGGCGAGGTCATTTCCCTCGTGCCTCTCGCCGCGACGGCACCAAGTCTTCGCCTCTTCGCTTAAGACACGGTAGACGAAGTTGCAAAACTCTTTCCACGCCGCCTCTATGTAAACATAAGGTGCAATGTCCACCCCTTCACTGTATATGGACATCACAATCGCCTGTGCGACTTCGCGCCTGCGCCTCGCCTACACCACGCCTGCGCCAGACACCGCTTATGTGTGAATTGGGCCTAAAGTGGCAGGGGGCTGAGCATGTAGCGAGGTTAAAGCAATATAGCTGGACAAAGAAGATTCTAGAATGGATGCCTAGAAATACTGTGAGAAACAGAGGAAGACCAACCAGATGGATGGATGCCATCAAGAGATGAGCGGAAAACCAACTTTCAGTTACACAAAATAGAAGACGGTGGAGAGAAATAGACGAGGCCTATGTCCAGCAGTGGACAGGAAACAGCTGGGAATGATAATAAATACTCGAAACTGGGAAAACACATGAAATTTCATCATATTTACATTTTCTCATCGCTACAACGTGAAAATGATAACCGCTACAGAAGAAAAGTCGAATCTTTATCTGTAGGGTTAGGAATACTCTACATTTTCACAGATAAATTATCTCTGTAGCATTTGTAATAGAGACGCTATAGAGTTGAAACAGGAAAAACATGAAATTTCATCATATTGACATTTTCTGACTGCTATAGCGCGAAAACGGTAACAGTTACAGAAAAAAAGTCTAGTCTTTATCTGTAGGGCTAGGAATACTCTATAATTTCACACATAAACCATCTCTCTAGCGTTTGAAATACAGACGCTACAGTGTTGAATTTGGGGAAAACATGAAATTTCATCATATTTACATGTTCTCATCGTTACAGGGTGAAAATGGTAACAGCTACAAAAAAAAAAGTCTAATCTTTATCTGTAGGGCTAGGAATACTCTACATTTTCATAGATAAACCATCTCTTTAGCATTTGAAATAGAATCGCTATAGAGTTGAAATTGAGGAAAAACAAGAAATTTCATCATATTGACATTTTCTCACTGCTATAGAGCGAAAACTGTAATAGTTACAGAAAAAAAGTCTAGTCTTTATCTATAGGGCTAGGAATACTCTACAATTTCACACATCAACCATCTCTCTGGCGTTTGAAATACAGACGCTACAGTGTTGAATTTGGGGAAAACATGAAATTTCATCACATTTACATGTTCTCATCGTTACAGGGTGAAAATGGTAACAGCTACAGAAAAAAAGTACAATCTTTATCTGTAGGACTAGGAATACTCTACATTTTCATAGATAAACCATCTCTTTAGCATTTGATATAGAAACGCTATAGAGTTAAACTGAGGAAAAACATGAAATTTCATCATATTGACATTTTCTCACTGCTATAGCGCGAAAACGGCAACAGTTACAAAAAAAAAGTCAAGTATCTATCTGTAGGGCTAGAATTGTGCGCGTCGGGAGCGGCTTGCACTACCAATAGAACAAGAGACAATAAGCCCGGAGCAGCACACAGTGATAAACGAAAGCCGGTTTCGTGCTGCTCCGGGCTTATTGTCTCTTATCTGAGTGATAAACGAAAACAGCTTATGTTTGTACGTCTCCAATATCTATTTAAATGAACATCATTAATGTCTATCTGTAGGGCTAGGAATACTCTACAATTTTACACATACACCATCTCTCTAGCATTTGAAATAGAGACGCTACAGAGTTGAATCTGGGGAAAACATGAAATTTCATCATATTTACATGTTCTCGTCGTTACAGCGTGCAAATGGTAACAGCTACAGAAAAAAAGTCAAATCTTTATCTATAGGGCTAGAAGTACTCTACATTTTTACAGATAAACCATCTCTCTAGCGTTTGAAATAGAGACGCTACAGAGTTGAAATCACTTGAGTGACTGGTACAATCAGGGATGGGATGGTCCAAATATGCAAAAACGTATAAACTAACTATAAAATGCAAAATGAAAAATTTGTTTCCGAAACAATTCGCTCCGCGACTAGTTGATTTCTAGAACTACAACCTCCAACTCCAAATCTCTTTGTATTCCACACACTACTCTACTGTTTTCTTTGCGTTACAACTTATTTATTATTCCCCCGCCTACAAGCGTTCGCACCCGGTCGTCGGGATTGATATTTAAAATTAAAATTTATTCGCTTCCCGTATAGAGGATTCTTTTCTTCGTGAAAAACACACCACGGCCATCCTTGTGCCGGCGCGCTGCTTTGCATTCAATAGCAGCGCGCAACGCCCGCACGCAATACCAATCGAGCTGCTGTGATGTGAATCAGTTTTCGGTAAATTATTTGAAGCGAAGAACGAACAAACATACAACAACAAAAAAACAACACACACACACACGTTAGTTGAGACGTCACGCCGTGAACCAGTCTTTTAATAATGAGTCGTTAGCGAGAGAGACAATGGGATATCTTTGAGGGAATTAAATTTATTTCGGCTGCCGAGTGGAATGAATACTAACGAGGCTATTAATTGGATGGAGATTCTTTTAGTGATTCAATCGCGAATAGATTTTTTAAACTTGACATTGTAGTTGTAAACATTGGCCGAAATGTCCGCAGTTCGACAGGGATGAAATTTAATTACAGCGTAACTTTTTCTTTGTAGAGAAAGTTTTGCGACATCTGGCGGCAACCACAAACATAATAATACTGCATGTGATAATATGTACTCATAATATTCCCAACGAAGTATTCGTGGTGTTAGCTCAAAGACAATATTATACAATATATCTCACACTGATATGACAAATGTAACTTCCAAAAAGTAAATAGAGATAAAAAAAAACATCAAATCATAGCCAAACAACTTCACATGTTTTGTATTTTATATTTTTATATTTATATAGAATATGTAACTTTGTTGTTTAAATAAATGCAAAAATGTATATCTTAAAAAAATGGAATAGTTCCAGTAGTTCCAGCATTGAGTATAATGTAATTTATAAATTGTATTGGCATCGAGCTGACTTGCAAAAAGTTCCTCGACCGCTGCTCTAGATTTTGAATAAGAGATTATTAAAGGCGCTTTCGTTTCGCATGGTTTAGCATTGCTAGTCACCACCGTGGCATACAGTATCTCTCATGTCTTGTGGTCGTGCGCCGCCGTTTGTAAGAATTGTGTGCATCGGAAGCGACAAATAGAACAATAATAAGCCCGTACCAGCCCAGAGTGAGAACGAAAGGCACTACAATGAGCTTCTATGCCTTTAGTTAGATATGGATCATTCCATGTCAAATCAACCAATAGTTGGAATCGACCCCTTTCAATGTGGACGAAATTTTGGTCAACTTTTCTTTTATCATAAAACAAAGATTTACAAATTGGATTCACTAAAGTTTCCCTCAGAACATTCTTCACTCCTAAATATTCCAATGGAACACTTTCTTTTTTCTATGATTAATTTTTTATTAGGGCTTATTGTCTCTTCTCTGAATGATAAACGAAAACAGCTTATGTTTGTACGTCTCCAATATCATATTTAAATGAACATCATTACTAATACCAATGTAAAAATTATTTCAGTAATAAGTTACACTCGCCAATTAGTACATAAGAAGATTATTTAAAATTATTTTTAAACTAATTAGAGAGTTCTAGTGGTTTTCCATTCAGTGCACTTATACTTTCAGTGGTATTAAACTCGTCCGTGTCGGGGGGACGACAGACATCATAAATCATACCAAATGTTAGATCCAGATCGTTCCCGTAAACTGTCTTTTCATTTCCAAGAGTTTTGCGCTAATTAAGCGGTTGTCGGGGCTTCGTTTATGAATAATGCGATTAATAAAGCGCGCGACGAATGCCCGTGGTTGAATAACAATGCGCCCGATCGTGTGAGCGGACGGATTAATTGCGACGGCCGTAACGGCACTCGAGCTGGGTTTGTCTAGTTACGAGCACACAGTCTTCGAGTGTAAAATGAATTAACCAGGGGGGTGGGAAGATAAATAGTGACGGTTTGTTGTAATTAGCAACCAAATTTGAACAGTCGTTTGCACTCCAAATGATAATAAACAGGCTTAAACAAAATCTGTTTTGTGTTTTTAAATCGGTTTAAAGGCAGATTGGTTTTCTTCATCAACCCTTTGATGTCCACTTCTGGGCGTAGGCCTCCCTTTTAGACTTCCAGCTACTTTGTGCCTTATGGTACCACTTTTTTCGGTAGTATTAGGGCGGCTGTGTTAAATATTGCAGCCGCCCTTCTGCAAATGTTATAATAATCTCCACATATGAGTATCAAATCTGCCCATCGCTATTTCACAAATATCTCGTTTTTAAACCGGATATCCATATCTAAAGTATAAATATTACAAACTATATATTTTACAAAACCGAACAGATTTGAGCTCGGTTTTGTAAAATTTATAGTCGTACTATTTAGCGAACATTAATTAATACCAGGAAAAGCTGGTAACAGAAGGCACAAAATAGCTGGAAGTCTAAAAGGGAGGCTTACGCCCAGAAGTGGACATCAAAGGGTTGATGAAGAAGATGCAGATTGGTTACTACATCTTCTTCAGCAACCCTTTGATGTCCACTTCTAGGCGTAGGCCTCCCTTTTAGACTTCCAGCTATTTTGTGCCATCTAGTAGCACTTGTTTCCTACTATTTCTTTAATATCATCTAGCCATTTCTTCTAAAGGTTTCCCATTCCTTTTTTTGGTTCTTTTTGAGCGCCAGTGAGTCACTTGGATTGTTAATTTCTCTAATCCTTATCAGACCATGTGTCCCACCTAGGTCAGCAATACGTTCCACAACTTGGGACACGTAGTTCTTCTATGGATACCCTTATTCCTATGTGATCTGTCAAACTTACTGCAAGTGTTCATTTGTTCATGCTCCGTGTTGTGAGTGTCATCATTTTTAAGCCGTATCATACTCGAGTAACTGGTAGTATGCACATACCGAATACTTGGTATCTTCAATCCGAACTCTTTGCGATAACAATTCATTCCTTTCTCTATGTTTCATGACTAATAGCATCTACATAGACTATTTTTGAAAAAAAATTAGTATCTATGTATGTATGTATATTATATTTAAGTAAGCCAACTCTGATGTAATAGTGCCCTCACATAATACTCTCCCTATTTATTAGGTAATATTCTAATCAAGAGTTGTATAGGTAAAGTTGTTGCTATTAATTCGCGTGATACGTGCGGACACACAGCTGTCGCACAGCTGCGCCTGGGGCGGCTTTGTGCCCGCCGAGGGCAAGTCCAATGCGGGCAACCCCCGACAAAGCGACAAAAGAGGGTACAATTCGCAGAAGAACAAGCGCGGCGTTAACGAGACTCCACAGAGGGACTCCACGATGAACGAACGCAACGAGGGGATGTTTTATTGGTCAATGTCGACTGGTTTGAATGAAAATGTAATTTGATAGCTGGTAAAAAAATCCCAACGTTACAGTTAAATATCTTATGACAATATTACACATCCGTTTATTATAATTTAGATAAATAATAATAAATTACATCGTAGGGTAGAAGGTGTATATATATATAGTACTTTTTGCCATTGTCGACTATCTGAATGAAGAATACCCTCCGTAGCGCAGTTGGTAGCGAGACGGCCGCGATAGCCGGAGACGTGGGTTCAAGTCCCACCGGAGAGTGAAATTTTTGAGAAATTATTATATATATATATATATATATATATATATATATAATAATAATTTGTAGTTGTGCCAGATGGCGCTAAACTGTCTCTTCAATGAAAGAGTTACATTGCTTTGAAATTTGTTTTTGTTAATTTTATTATTTGCTGATTATGGTTTAACTTGTATTTCTTCTACTTGTGAGTAGTAATAGTTTCTGTATTTGTTACAATTCAGTAGTATTAGTGTATGAGACTGTTTAGTTTGTAATTAAAGTTTGACTCTTCTGCTTTACAAGTTTGTCGACCCCTGTACTACACATCGAAAGTAATAATACAAACCACCACAGATAATAACTATAACTTTTGAGAAGTTTATATAATAGTTATTGTATTATATCCTATAGTTTTCAATTACCAAAAAAATTAATAATAACAGTCGTTTGTAATAATTAGTAGCACTGGTTGGTAATTTTTTGTGTTGCCACCGGAATCGATTAAAAACGGGACGATATCCTGCCGCCGGCCTCGGGTTTCTGTGGCCAGCAGGCGTGACCGATCTTACAGGATGTAGCTGCTGGGCCGTCTGCGTTTCAAGCAAGAAGCAGACGTCCGGTGGAACGCGGCCGGTTTTTAATTGTATTTGTTTCGTTAGGAAGGCGCGCGCGCGTTATAATCAGCGCCCGTTCTTTTAATTGCCTTTCCCAGGACTGTAAAACACCACCGGGGCTAATCAACAAAAATTTGATGTTCTCAGGACTGTCACGGCGTCCCCAAGAGCCAGGGCAGCGCACCCGTTCGCGACGAGGTCGACAACTACACGCTGATGCGCGGTCTGCAGAACGATACGCACACCGTGCTGGAGTTCAGGCGCGCGCTGGATACGTGCGATCCGGATGATTATATTTTAAATGTAAGTATATCAATCATTTATTTGTAAATAAATAAATACATACAGAAATACAGACATACAGACATACATACAGACATACATACATACAGACATACATACATACAGGTATACAGACATACATACAGACATACATACATACATACATACATACAGACATATATACATACATACATACATACATACATACATACATACATACATACATACAGACATACATACAGACATACATACATACATACATACATACATACATACATACATACATACAGACATACATACAGACATACATACAGACAGACATACATACATACAGACATACATACAGACATACAGACATACATACAGACATACATACAGACAAACATACAGACATACATACATACATACAGACATACATACAGACATACATACAGACATACATACAGACATACATACATACAGACATACAGACATACATACAGCAGACACACATACATACAGACATACATACAGACATACATACAGACATACATACAGACATACATACAGACATACATATATACATACATACAGACATACAGACATGCATGCATACATACAAGAAGTAAAGAAATAAAGAAATGAAGAAATGAAGAAAATATCTTGAATCGGAAGCGGCAAATAGAACAAGAAGCAATAAGCCCGTACCAACCCAGAGTGATAAACGAAAGGCACTTATATACACGTACATAGGTTTTAGTGATATAAAAATTACGTCATTAGAGGCCGTTTTTAAGCTGTATCTATATACTATGGCATTAGAAGGCCAAACGGCATAGTGTGGACACTACTTTAATTGACCGCTCTCCTAGGTGTCCTAGGAAACCAGGGTTTGACGCGACATATCTCATGTATGATATAAGGTTTAATTGAAATTTCGTACGGTTTGATAAATTTTAATTAACACTTTTTTTTATTATTTCATAAAGAGTGATACGGTCCGTGTAATCTGGGCGATTCACGACAATGACCCCCAGTATAACTTCGACATGGTCTACCACGGGACCAAAAGGGGCGCGCAGAGTCTACACCTACTGGCGCCGCCGCCAGTATTGCAGCAGGACCGCAGGAACCACATCCGCAATTGGGAGGTCACACTAAATAATGTAAGCAACTTATGGTTTCTTTAATAGCCTAGTGATTCGTTTTGAACTCTGCACTACACTATTATCCATAACTTTCTATAATTCAATTAATTTCATTTATTATTTTAGACTTTAAAATTTAAAAATATATAGGGAATAATGTAGTGTAGAGTTCAAGTCATTTGATATAGTGAATGGGCATAGTTTGGTTGGTGGGGACCCCCCGCCCACCCCACCTTCGTTCGCATAGTTTTTTCAATAGATACAGGCGTTTTATATTGTTTAAACCATTCCAAGAAGAGTGTTATCTAATGGAAAAAAGTATGCGAGCAAAGGTGGGGCGGGTGGGTGGCCACCACCAACCAAACTAAGCCCATTCACTATTTCAAATGGCTTGAACTCTACACAACACTATTATCCATAAATTTGTATAATTCAACCAATTTCATTTATTATTTTAGACTTAATTTTAAAATATATAGGGAATAATGTAGTGTAGAGTTCAAGTCATTTGATATAGTGAATGGGCATAGTTTGGTTGGTGGGGACCCCCCGCCCACCCCACCTTCGTTCGCATAGTTTTTTCAATAGATACAGGCGTTTTATATTGTTTAAACCATTCCAAGAAGAGTGTTATCTAATGGAAAAAAGTATGCGAGCAAAGGTGGGGCGGGCGGGTGTCCCCCACCAACTAAACTAAGCCCATTCACTATTTCAAATGGCTTGAACTCTACACAACACTATTATCCATAAATTTGTATAATTCAACCAATTTCATTTATTATTTTAGACTTAATTTTAAAATATATAGGGAATAATGTAGTGTAGAGTTCAAGTCATTTGATATAGTGAATGGGCATAGTTTGGTTGGTGGGGACCCCCCGCCCACCCCACCTTCGTTCGCATAGTTTTTTCAATAGATACAGGCGTTTTATATTGTTTAAACCATTCCAAGAAGAGTGTTATCTAATGGAAAAAAGTATGCGAGCAAAGGTGGGGTGGGCGGGTGGCCCCCACCAACCAAACTAAGCCCATTCACTATTTCAAATGACTTGAACTCTACACTACATTATTCCCTATATATTTTTAAAATTAAGTCTAAAATAATAAATGAAATTGATTGAATTATAGAAAGTTATGGATAATAGTGTAGTGCAGAGTTCAAGCCATTTGAAATAGTGAATGGGCATAGTCTGGCTGGTGGGGACCACCCGCCCACCCCACCTTCGCTCGCATACTTTTTTCCATTAGATAACACTCTTCTTGGAATGCTGCTTTTGTACAACCCAGCCTAATTAAATAATGTATACCTACCGTTATACGTGAGAAAACACATTTTTATTCAATAGTCAATAAAATAATATTTACTACATATTTGTATAATTTAAAGAATATATACTAATAATGTTTCCATATTTTCTTACATTTTCACACATCTTCCCACATTTTCCCATATTTCCCCAAATATTCCAACATTTACCCACGTTTTCCAAAATGTTCTCACATTTTCTCCCTTTTTCTCACATTTTCTCCCTTTTTCTCAAATTTTCTCCCTTTTTCTCACATTTTCTGACTTTTTCTCATTTTTTTACATATCCCAATAATTATATAATTTAATAACAGACACTCATACAATATAACATGCTAGACAACCAGTCGAACATTTGGTTCCCATATCCAATTACCTCCATATCAACTGTGTATAAAAGTCTAAATACGAATTTTAATTGGATGTTTTATATGCTTTCAGTTGGAGGTGAAGCAGGACATGAACACAATGTACTGGTGCAAAATCTTCAAAGCACCAGCTCTACAGCAAAAACACCACATCATCGGCTATGAACCGGTGATTGGCGCCAATCATAGCAGCTATGTACACCACATGCTATTGCACGAGTGTGTGATCGACCCTAAAGACTTATCGAAATGGGAAACCTTCAGCAGGGAGGACGGCGCCGCCTGTTACTCGCCGGATATGCCAACACAATGGGAGAAGTGTCAGACGACTTTAATTGCTTGGGCAGTTGGATCAAAAGGTAAGAATCTAAATAATTAAATCTAAAGATTGTAATACAATCAGGTGGTATATAGAGAGTGAATGGCCAAGCTCAGAGAATGTGGAATGTGTAAAAACTTAAGCATATAGTTGTGAAGATTGGTTTTGCGGAATACACGGGGTGATGAATAGTCAATAAATTATTAGAGGGGTGATGAATAGTCAATAAATTATTAGAGGGGTGATGAATAGTCAATAAATTATTAGAGGGGTGATGAATAGTCAATTGAACATTAGAGTGGAAGCGGGGAAATAGTGAGGAAGGAAGATTAATCTGTATGATGGGAACAGTGAAGTATAGGCGCTCAGAACGGGTTGGCAAAAATAAGCGAACAGAATAGGGTTTTATAATATAAAATTATAGGGCTATCAGCCGTGAGGCTTTTCTGCCGGTCAAGGGAGAAGCTCAGAGGAGTTTAATCACCCGATATTTAGCTTAACTTCACAGAAAACCTCTGAAAAACTGTGAAAGATGATTCGCTCCCCGCTGGAGATCGAACTCCAGGTCCCCAATGCTCAGTAGGAGACGGACGACGCCTCTAACCACTCGGTCACTGAGCTTGGTTATTTAGGCCCTATTCACACATAAGCGGCGTCGGGCGCAGGCGCGGCGTAGACGAGGCGCAGGCGCGACGTTGCACAGACGATTGTGATGTCCATATGCAGTGAAGTGGTGGACATTGCACCTTATGTTTACATAGAGGCGGCGTGGAAGAGTTTCGCCTCTTCACCTATCGTGTCTTAGGCGAAGACGCGGTGCCGGCGCGGCTAGAGGCACGAGACAAATGCCCGCGCCTCGTCACCTAAGTGGGTATTGCATCACATGTTTATATAGAGGGGGCTTAAAGCGTCGCAGCGCCGGCACCGCGTCTTCGCCTCTTCGCCTAAGATACGATAAGCGAAGAGGCGAAAGGCATAACTCTTCCACACCGCCTCTATGTAAACATAAGGTACAATGTCCACCCCTTCACTGCATATGGACATCACAATCACCTGTGCGACGTCGCGCCTGTGCCTCGTCTACGCCGCGCCTGCGCCTCGTCTACGCCGCGCCTGCGCCCCGTCTACGCCGCGCCTGCGCCCGTCGCCGCTTATGTGTGAATTAAGCCTTAGAGATATTATATTAGTTTTCTATATTACTTAATAGGGAGGCATAGAAACAGTTTAATTAGGATACGGGTTGTTTGTACGGTGTATTTGAGAATGTCCATTTTTGGACTATTTTGTCCAGCGGTGTTAAATAACACGAACGCGAACGCCAGTTCACAGGTTCATTTTTCCAAATCAATTATTCATCAAATTCCCATACATCAAATAGACCAAAATACGAAATAAATAATAATAAATGTGAAAATGTAGGACATTTTAGTAAGAGGGCGGATTAGAGTCCAAAAGGGTTATTCTCCAAAAATGAGGACGATTGGCAACCCTAGCTACAAGGGTCATAAAATAAACAGCATCTTCATCCTTATGGTGCTATCCAAATAACACAGGAACATTGCTGAATGTTACTCCTCATTATTACTTACTATTGATTTCGCTTGATTTTACAATGGCAAAATTGAAACCAACTACAAAACTTTTCCATTTTGCAGGAGAAGTATATCCAAACCATGTGGGCCTACCGCTAGCAGAGAAGAGAAATACATTCTTCATGCTAGAAGCGCACTTCGATAACCCATCAATGAAAAAAGCTGTCGATACGACGGGATTACGATTGCACTACACACATAAGCTGCGGCAACATGATGGCGGGATTATAGTGACTGGGGTGGCATTGTCATCCCTACACGTAGTGCCGCCCCAGCAGAAGGAGTACCGTTCCGCAGGTTATTGCAGTTTTGATTGCACAAAAGAGGTAAGAATCAGACGTAAACACAAGACTGGGGGTTTATTTAGTAACGGTAAAATATGGGGAAGAACACAACCAAGAGGACTTCTGGTCAACTCTTGCAAAATGTTACGCGAACGACGTGTTGCATGGGCCGTCGTAGTATTCAAACAGCGAAAACATATGTTTATCTTGAATATATCCACTTCAAATTTGGTACCGTTTGAAAATAGCTATTGATGAATATTCAGTCAAAATCTCATAATATTATAGCGAGTATAAAGTAATTTACAGCAATTTTAATAAGAAATCATACGAATTTTAGTATTCAAATAGCAAAAACATATGTTTATCTTCAAGATATCCACTTCAAATTTGGTACCATTTGAAAATGGCTATTGATGAATATTCTGTCAAAATTTCATTTTATTATAGCAACTGTAAAACAATATACAGTAATTTTAGTAAGAAATCATACGAATTTTAGGATTCAAACAACGAAAACGTATGTTTATCTTTAAGATATCCACTTCAAATTTGGTACCGTTTAAAAATAGCTATTGATATATATATATATATATATATATATATATATATATATATATATATATATATATATATATATAACAGTGAATGGGCATAGTTTGGTTGGTAGGGGACACCCGCCCACCCCACCTTTGCTCGCATAGTTTTTTTCCAACGGATACGGACGTTTTATATTGTTTCAACCATTCCAGGAAGAGTGTAATCCTATGAAAAAAACTATGCAAGCAAAGGTGGGGTGGGCGGGCGGCCCCTACGAACCAAACTATGCCTATTCACTATTTCAAATGGCTTGAACTCTACACTACACTATTACCCATAACTTTTTATGTTTCAATCAATTTCATTTATTAATTTAATCTTAATTTTTTAAAAATATAGAAAACAATGTAGTGTAGAGTTCAAGTCACTTGACTAACCAAACTATGCACATTACTTCAAGTGACTTGAACTCAACACTACATTGTTTTCTATATTTTTTTAAAATTAAGATTAAATTAATAAATGAAATTGATTGAAACATAAAAAGTTATGGGTAATAGTGTAGTGCAGAGTTCAAGCCGTTTGAAACAGTGAATGGGCATAGTTTGGTTCGTAGGGGCCGCCCGCCCACCCCACCTTTGCTCGCATAGTTTTTTCCAATGGATACGGACGTTTTATATTGTTTCAACCATTCCAGGAAGAGTGTAAACCTATGAAAAAAACTATGCAAGCAAAGGTGGGGTGAGCGGGCGGCCCCTACGAACCAAACTATGCCTATTCACTATTTCAAATGGCTTGAACTCTACACTACACTATTACCCATAACTTTTTATGTTTCAATCAATTTCATTTATTAATTTAATCTTAATTTTAAAAAAATATAGAAAACAATGTAGTGTAGAGTTCAAGTCACTTGAAGTAATGTGCATAGTTTGGTTAGTCAAGTGACTTGAACTCTACACTACATTGTTCCCTATTTATTTTTAAAATTAAGTTTAAATCAATAAATGAAATTGATTGAATCATCGATAATTAAGGGTAATAGTGTAGTGCATAGTTCAAGCCATTTGAAACAGTGAATGGGCATAGTTTGGTTGGTAGGGGCCACCCGCCCACCCCGCCTTTGCTCGCATAGTTTTTTTCACTGGATACGGACGTTTTATATTGTTTCAACCATTCCAGGAAGAGTGTAATCCTATGAAAAAAAATATGCAAGCAAAGGTGGGGTGGGCGGGTGTTCCCTACCAACCAAACTATGCCCATTCACTGTTTTAAATGGCTTGAACTATGCACTACACTATTACCCTTAATTATCGATGATTCAATCAATTTCATTTATTGATTTAAACTTAATTTTAAAAATATATAGGAAACAATGTAGTGTAAAAAATTTCATATTATTATAGCGACTGTAAAGCAATTTACATCAATTTTTATAAGAAATTATACCAATTTTAGTATTCAAACAGCGAAAACGTATGTTTATCTTCAAGATATCCACTTCAACTTTGGTACCGTTTGAAAATAGCTATTGATCAATATTCTGTCAAAATTTCATATTATTATAGCAACTGCAAAGCAATTTACAGCAATTTTAGTAAGAAATCATATGAATTTTAGTATTCAAACAGCGAACACGTTTCACATGATTTAAGTTCAAGAACTTTTTTCTGTTGTGTACTTCAAGGACGAGGTTTTCAAACATCGTCCTTGGACCGACTAAAGGAAGCCATTAAAGAAAAATTTGAAGGAATTTCGCCCGATATATAGTTGAAAGTAATAAATAACTTCAAAAAACGTTTAAGCCTTTAAGAAATAAGAAGTTTTTGGTGATACCTCATACCATTTTCCTTTTAAATCCGCCTTTTAAATGTGTGAATTATTTCGGTTACAATATACATTTAAGTATTAACTTGAAGCTAATCCACTAATAATTAAATTGTAAATTTCTTCTGTTTACCAGATGTTTCCAAAAGACGGCATAAACGTGGTCTCAGTCCTCCTACATTCTCACCTAGCTGGTCGGAAACTGAAACTACGCCACGTCCGCGGCGAAAAGGAACTATCACCAATAGCCCACGACAACCACTACGACTTCAGCTACCAACAAACCAGACGCCTCTCACACGAAATCAACATCCTCCCCGGCGACGGGCTAATCACCGAGTGCACCTACTCCACAAAAACCCGCACCAAGCCCACCCTAGGCGGCTACTCGACCACCGAAGAGATGTGTCTGGCCTTCGTGCTGCACTACCCGCGCACCGAGCTAGCCAACTGCTTCTCCATGCCGCCCATCAAATATTTCTTCGAAACGCTCGGCGTTAAAGAGTTCTACGGAAAGTCGATGAGTGATCTGGAGAAGGTTTTCCTGCAGGGCGGAAGCGAGAACGTGAAAACGCCGCCCACCACAAAAGCGCCGCTATTCAAATACAAACCCGGCGACGAGGACTCGCCGGAGGCCAACGAAAAAGCGATTTTAGCGTTGCAAAATGCCAAGGACTATACGATTGAGGGGGAGGGCGGCGCAGGGCACACGTTCCTCGATAAGCTCATCATTAAGGAACCGCAGGAGTTCCGAAATAAAAGCTTTATGGCGCACTTGGAGGATATCCCCTATAACGAGACGGTGCTCACGCAGAAGATTGAGGAGTACTTTTATAAGGGGTTGCATCTCACGTTTTGTAGGAAGAAGGATGATAGCTTAGCTATTGTAAGTATTTTTATTATTTTTACTTTACGGAATATATCAATGATACACGCACACGTTTTCGGTAAAACAATACCTTCCTTTATTGTTTTACCGAAAACGTGTTCACGTTTTCAAACTAAGATTGTGGAAATATGCGATAACTTTTCGGTATAAGAATTACACCAGAAGGAAGGTATTTTAGCCGTGTACCATTTAGCAAAAAAAAATTAGTTACGTTTTATGTCTAAAATAGACGAAATAATCAGTATGTCTGTCTGTCTGTCTGTCTGTGAACAAGATTCTGGGGTAATGGAAAAACATGAAAATATCAAAATCTCACGTGTCAAAAATTTCAAGGAAAGTCAAAAAAAAGTCAAAAAAGTTTTTAATAAAATCAAAAATGTCAAAAAAAGTTTTTAATAAAATCAAAAATGTCAAAAAAAGTTTTTAATAAAATCAAAAATGTCAAAAAAAGTTTTTAATAAAATCAAAAATGTCAAAATAAGTTTTTAATAAAATCAAAAATGTCAAAAAAAGTTTTTAAAAAAATCAAAAATGTCAAAAAAAAAAGTATAAAATGTCGAAAAAGTTTTTAATAAAATCAAAAATGTCAAAAAAAGTTTTTAATAAAATCAAAAATGTCAAAAAAAGTTTTTAATAAAATCAAAAATGTCAAAAAAAGTTTTTAATAAAATCAAAAATGTCAAAAAAAGTTTTTAATAAAATCAAAAATGTCAAAATAAGTTTTTAATAAAATCAAAAATGTCAAAAAAAGTTTTTAAAAAAATCAAAAATGTCAACAAAAAAAGTATAAAATGTCGAAAAAGTTTGTAATAAAGTCAAAAATGTCAAAAAAAGTTTTTAATAAAATCAAAAATGTCAAAAAAAGTTTTTAATAAAATTAAAAATGTCAAAAAAAGTTTTTAATAAAATCAAAAATGTCAAAAAAAGTTTTTAATAAAATCAAAAATGTCAAAAAAAAGTAAAAAATGTCGAAAAAGTAAAAAAAAGTCAAAAATATCAAAAAGCAAAATGTATTAAATAGGAAAAAAACATTAGTTCAAACCATAGCAATAGTACTTGTTACCAAAGAGATAAGACAATCTGTCTGATTGAAGCAAATACTGAAAAGTAGTAGGACTGACAGTATTATTGATCGTGTAAGGTGCCCCATATTCATCAATCTATAGATGAATATGGGGGTGAGACCTAATACATCTTATGTATTAAGTCTCACCTTCGTATTCATCAATCTATTGGTAGACCTCCCCCTATAATTTAAAAATCAGGTCGCCCAGTGATCAAAAGTTTGGCCATCCCTGCAATCTAGGCATTTTAATATCCGTTTGATTATTTTTAGAGCTATTATTTAATTATTATATAAACAATGACTGTTGTTTAATTTTCGATTTTATTTTTCAGAAAGAAAAGGTGGAAACGTTTCCCAATTTCACCGCCTACTCAACAAACGCCTCGCTGACCCAGTGCAGCTATAAAATGAGGCACTTGGCGTCCAGTCAAGCCACCCCCCGAGCACGACCCTTACTCGCCCTACTAATTCTACTAGTGAACATCCTCCGGTAGTAAAAACTATTTGTAAAACCTATTTCCTTTGTTATCGATTTATTTATTGACTTGTTTAACAACTACCCTTCTTTGTCTACTTGTTTTATTTTTATTATTATTATTATTATTATTGCAGCCACTGGCTGTGGCGACTTGTACATACATTCTACAAAACCAAATAATTATGCTAGAGTTAACTATTAATTATATATTTATTACTTAAAGAGACAAAATCGAAGCTGTGAGTAAATTATAATCGTAGGTAGTGTTTTATTTTATTTTTTATTTTGGTTTATTTTGATTTTTTAGTTTTTAAAACTAATTATTGTGTTTACCATGATAATAAAGATGATGAGAGCATTGATTTATGTTTTATGGCTACACCTTAAGAGAATCAGGCTATTTTGACCTGTTGGTATTTTTCTTCTTCTTGTATAGTTGACTATTATGGTATATTATCAGATTTTATATAAGTATATAAGTCGAAACTAAGTCATTTATAAGGCACCTTACATGATCAATAATACTGTCAATATTTTAGAATAATGACAGTATTACTGTACGATAACATGTTGAAAATATTCATTATTCTAAAATATTGCCAGTAGTTCTTATCGTGTAAGATATAGTAATGATGGAATGAAGAGAATACTGATATTTATCCGGATAACTGATTACTTCGTAAATATAAAAGGAGAATTCATGTAAATACTGACAGTACTAGGACTGACAATATTATTGACTGTGTAAGGTGCCTTTATGATACAACTTACCCCCCCAGGAGGAAAGTTAAATGCCATCTGGTGGCACTACATGAATTAGGAATGCACACGGATAAAGGCACCTTATACGATCAATAATACTGTCAATATTTTAGAATAATGACAGTATTACTGTACAATCAAGAAAGGAAAGAGAGTCAAGCAAGCAAGAGAACTGGCGAAAACAGAAAAGAGTGGAAAGAATTTACAAATATATAAACAACAATAATTGTAAAGTATAATATTAAGTAATGTAAATGTAATAGGCTACACCGAAAGGTAAAAGGCAAATAAATAATATATATTACTGTACGATAACATGTGGAAAATATTCATTATTCTAAAATATTGCCAGTATTACTTATCGTGTTAGGTATAGTAATGATAGAATGAAGAGAATACTGATATTTATCTGGATAACTGACTACTTGATAAATATAAATGGAAGATTGATGTAAATACTGACAGTACTAGGACTGACAGTATTATTGACTGTCTAAGGTGCCTTTATGATACAACTTACCCCCCAGGAGGAAAGTTAAATGCCATCTGGCGGCACTACATGAATTAGCAATGCACACCCATATGGTAATAACTGTCAACATGCTCATGCCATCAGAATCACCGAGTAGTACCCTCTATGTAATAATATTCTAACAGAGTGCTTGAGATATCAGCAGTTTAATGCTATAAGGCACCTACATGGTCAATAATACTGTCAGTCCTAGTACTGTCAGTATTTGCTTGAATCCTCCTTCAATATTTATCTAGTAATCAATTATCTGGACACATCAGTATTCTTTTCATTCCATCATTTCTATACCTTACACGATAAGTAATACTGGCTATATTTTAGAATAATGAACATTTTAAACATGTAATCGTACAGTAATACTGTCATTATTCTAAAATATTGACAGTATTATTGATCGTGTAAGGTGCCTTTATCTGGTGACACCACATAATTAACAATGTACATCCATATGGTAATAATAGTCAACATGCTCATGCAATCAGGATCACCGAGTAGTACCCTCTATGTAATAATATTCTAACAGAGTGCTTGAGATATCAGCATAAGAGTTTAACGATATCTGGTGACACCACATCAATTAACAATGTATACCCATATGGTAATGCTGGTAAAACATGCAATCCAATAGAAGGCACTACTCAGTGATCTTGATGGCATGAACAGTTATTACCAAAAGGGTGTGCATTGCTAATTGATGTGGTGCCACCAGATGGCGTTTAACTTTCCTCCTAGAGGGATTAATAGCCTGATGTAACAAATACAGCAAATATTTCTACTGATAACGCTACACACATTTACCTGGAGTTTACATGGCAATAAAAAGACTGTGATGGAGTACAAATATATTCCAGTCTATTCTTAGGGCCGGTTCTACAATTGACATTTACAACTGGAGAATAAGGCTATTTGTGGAATAAGTTTGAGATTTTAAAGCCAATATCTCAAACTTTTTCCACGAATAGCCTTATTCGCCAGTTAAATGTCAATTGTAGAACCGGCCCTAAATCGCTACAACAATATTGTAGGACAAAAAATGTACGAGCGCTGATTACGAAGTAAATAATAAAACGTACTATTACTTACCCCCAAGGTAAACGTATTTCCCAGTGAGCTAGGCGACATAAATAACAATCACGTTAATATTTGTAACGTTTTGTATCTAGCCAGTATTGAATGATGCCGGTAGCGTTTGTTCATGACGAGCGCAAAGTAGGGTTAAGAATAAAACTTACCTTGCACGTAGTTACGAGTCGTCCCGGGCGTTGTCTGTGTGTCCCGGCTTCTAGGGTGCAGCTGTATACGCTGGTTACCATTAAAAACACGCCGTGTAGTCTCCAAACCTTCCCCACAAATCTTCCACAAACTCACATGACGCACAAAACAAAAACTTCACTTGAAAAGATGGCGGGCACCAGTGTGTCAAACCGAACGGCGCGAAATTCGAAACTCCAATCTAAATATTATTATATATTAATATACATACAATTTATTACATGTATAACTATTTAGAATAATTATAATATATTTAATTATTATAATAGTTATATTTATATGTTGTATTTCGTTGCAATAACCTTTTTTTAATTTACAAAATTTAATTTTCGTCAGGTTGGCAACACTGCGGACATTGTTTTAACAAATGTGCATCAGCTTGTTTGTTATTGGCGTCTGTTTTCTATTGTGGCATCGGAGTGTTGTTTATTAGAAAATCTGTGAGAATATCATTACAATAGACGTTTCAAAATATATGCAGCGCAAACGGGTGAGTTCTGGATAGTTCTGGATAGTTGGCTGGAGGATAGCATAGCTGCAGACACTTAGGTCTCAAAATGGGCCCATTGTGAAACCTCCCCCCAAATGGGTAAGTTAGTTATCAACAATTTATTCTTCATTATATCGGCGTCGGCCCCCGGACAACTCTTGCACATTACTATTCAAACCGTTTGCAGATAAAACCCATATAGCATTAGTGCCCATTCACAATGGACATAAGCATAAGAACTACATAACAGATACATAAAACATAAAGTTGAGCAATAGGAAATCAATGTAAGTGTTCACAATGAACATACACAATTCTTATGCTTAGGCGCTCGTTTAGCATGGTTTATCATTACTAGTCGTCCCCGTAGTGTGCGTACTGCATGCTCAGGTCTTTGTGTTTTGATGAAATTTGTTAACGCCGTGCTGTTATTATTGTACTATACGCAACCATAGACGCTTTCGTTTAGCATAGTTTATCATTGCTAATCTTTGCTAGTCTTGCGGTCATGCGCTGCCGGTTGTAAGGGCCGAGGTAGAATTTACGGGCTTATTATTTCTTATTCTATTTGCCGCTTCTGATACGCACAATTCTACCTCGGCACTTAGAACCGGCGGCGCACGACCGCAAGACTAGCAAATACTAGGGGTGCGTTCAATTTTGGATAAACTTGATCCGACGACGTGTTACGTCATAGATAGAACGCTTTTAGACCATGTCTAGGCGATTCGTCCGATATAACTGAACGGATTTGGATCAGTCGGACTTGATCGGACGACGAATCGGAACGCACCCTAGCAATGATAAACCCTGCTAAACGAAAGCGCCTATTGTTGCGTATATATAGTACAATAATAACACGCCACGGCGTTTGCAAATTTCATCAAAACACGAAGACCTGAGCGGTACTGCACGCTACGGGGGCGACTAGTTTGATCATTACTAGTCGCCTCCGTAGCATGCAGTACCGCTCAGGTCTTTGTGTCCATGCTAAACGAAAGCGCCTAATGCTATATGGGTTTTATCTGCAAACGGTTTGAATAGTAATGTGCAAGAGTTGTCCGGGGGCTGATTGCAAATTTCCTCCTAACTAGGTTTGATTAAACATTGCGGGGTTTAAGGAGAAACATTATATGCTTATAGGCTGGTGTGTTAAACATATTTTTTCTAGCATAAATTCTGGCAAATGTTACACATGTTAAACATTTGCCAGAATGTAGGCAAGAAAAAATATGTTTAACCCACCAGACTATTGCCGCTAATAAATATAACTAGGTAATAACATATGCAACTTCTATAACATATCAGTGTTCAGCAGAAAACATACATGTACAGCTTATGTTCACTAGAAAATACTTATATTACATTTATGTAATACATTAATGCATATACTCAAACTGATTAATATTTTAATTATATCATTAATTAAAATTGTTTACGCTGTATAAAAGTTATTATTAATACTCTTTTGTAAGTAAAACTAAATATTAGTTTTCGTTGTACAGCCATTTCGAGCTAACGCAAATCTAGCGCCACTCGTCATGTTGGCATCGCCACTTGTCCCAAACAAAATTCAACAATGTCACTTGCAAAATTATTTGTTGTGTGCGGTGCAATAATTAAGTGGTGTAATTAGCTATTTCTGGCGTAATTGCATAATTTACGTGTGGTTGATGGTATCTGGGCTACAGGTGAGAAGCTTCACATCATATTTTTGTATGTACTTGTTGATTACTCAGTGTGTTGTATATGATTGTTGTTGATGGTTTTATGGCGTCATTAAATAATGCCAAACAGTAGCATACTTCGATTTCTAATAATGCGTAGGTTATTGCAAATAGCGTTTATCAAATTTACAATTTACATGGTTAGTGATGAAATATTTGTGTTTAGATTGCGTCATTTTTACTCTACAACTAGGTATACCTACACTGTTGTATGTACGTGTTGTGTATTCAAAACAACCAAATTACACACTAAATATATTTATTACTCCCGCAGTCCCCACACTCCCATTCTAAACGATTTCGTTAATCGTTTGTGTTAATTAGCTCACCTTTGTTTACCATCACACGCACTTGCCACTCTTCTGGCACCTCCACCTCCACTCAATATGCAAGGTATGCACTGTAGCCCCTTCCTGCAACCTTTTAGAGGCTTCTATCTTTATTACATCTTCCCCGCCGCCTTTTCCATTTTTAACTGACCGAGCGCCACTTACTGCTCATTCCAAGAAATCTCCTTTCATTTCACCACATGCCGTTATCATACCAGCTTCTCTTCCATCCCCACCATCTCTGTATCTCCTCTCCTACTACCAGTTCGACCTTCACTTAACCCGTCGCATCCCTTCCCTTCACAATCTCTCACATCTGCTTCTCCTGTAGCCTATTTCCTACCTCTGTATATCCTCTAGTTTTGTTTTCCTTTCGCACATCTCCTCTAAATTCTTCTTCGCCAAATTGGCCCTATCCAACTACCGTCTCCCTTTTCTTTATTCGGCCATATCGTCTTCTTTCTTCTATACTCTTTTTCAAACTAGCAATCTCGGCAGACACTTTTCTTCCTCCCAACGCTGCTAACATCACCAACATATTGCTCTACTGAGTTCGTTCCACTTTACGTCGTCTATCACTTCAAGTCTGGTTCATTCTGATGTCCCTTTCTATGTATTGGTTGGAGAAATCAGAGGAGCAGTTAGTTCTATTCAAAGATGAAGGAGAAGGAGGTTCATCTCCCTACACCTCGCCACCAGTATCACTGGCATATGTACCCCCCTCGCTTTCTACTTTGAATAGAACTAACTGATTTCTCCAACCAACACATAGAAAGGGACTGAACTTGACTATGATTGTACACCCCTCGCTATCTACTTTAAATAGAACTAACTTCTCCTTCTGATTGCTTTAATCAACACATACTCGATGACTACTGACCTACCTTATTTCTCACAAAACGTTTTCCCTATAGTAGTAGTAGTAGTAACTGGATTTGTTACAATTGGTAACTGGCGAAAAGACGACGATCGCGGGGGTGAGATGATTTAGCTAGTGTACTGAGAAGACAAAGGAGCAATATAGCGGCAATTACAGATAGTGTGATATATATATATATATATATATATATATATATATATATATATATATATATATATATATATATATATATATATATATATATATATATATATATATATATATATATATATATATATATATATATATATATATATATAGGAGGAAAAGCTGTTGGGATTGCGGCGTGAGGCCTAAGAAACTCCTTTTAATATCGATATTTCTCTTGGTTCAGAGCATCATCAGAATTTTACTACCACCAAGCCAGGTGTTACAAGAGAAATATTGACAACAGTAAGTATTTAAAATAGTATAATATTAAAGTATAAAAGTTAAGAGTTAAATGTTGAATGTATATATAAAAAAATAGTAAAAATAGCATTTTACTATTTTTGCTATTTTTACTATTTTTTGATATACATTCAACTTAGAACACTTTAACATTTAACTCTTAACTTTTATACTTTAATATTATACTATTTTAGATACTTACTGTTATCAATATTTCTCTTGTAACACCTGGGTTGGTTGTAGTAAAATCCTGATGAAGCTCTGAACAAAGAGCGAAATATCGATATTATAAGAAGGGGTTCTTTAGCCCTCACGCCGCAATCCCAACAGCTTTTCCTCCTAACTAGTTTTCGGCGAAAAACTACCCTCACTATATATATATATATATATATATATATACCGTAAAATGAGGTTACTTTGCACCATTTTTCAGGTTTTTTGTCTTTAATTGAACAGAAATATTTTTTGAAGCGCGTTAAAAATATGGGACTTGTTGAATTTTGTTCTTTAGTGTTATTAGTTGCTATTTAATATAAAATATATGTAATGTGAGTAATTTATTATGCAATATTTATTATATAAATTTGGTGCAAAGTTACCCCTTTGAGTAGGATACTTTGCACCATCACATCATTTTGATCGAAACTCCGTTGTATATAGGAAAGATGCGAAGTTAAAAACATAAATCAATAGAGCACACAAAATTTATTCATGGAACTGATTTTTTCTTCAAAAAACATAAACGAAACATTGCAAATTAATTATTTACAGCCAACCCAACTTTTCCATTTCTGGAATTCGATACAATCCTCTTCTATTTACCATGTTAGAGGGGTTTATGTTGTCAAATACATGCTCCCTATCATAGTATGAAACATCTGGATTTTCAGGCAATTTTCACGACTTGATAGATTTAACCATAGAAGAAATTACAACTCCAATGATATTATTTTACCAGAAAACAATTCCCCTTTGTATTTGAAAATCATGTATTCTCCTACAAGTCTCTTTGCGGCAATTATGCCAAGAGCATCTGCTAGAGATTACGTACCTTGCATCATTGCAGCTTTTTCTTCTTTTTCCATTTCTTTTACCATTTGCTCCGAGTATGTTTGAAAATTGGGATATTCTTCATCTGAAGAGTCCTGCAATACTGGATCATCAGTGTCATCATCCCGCTGGATTCGCTTTGTCTTTTCTGATATATCCTATTGCCTTTCTTCTGTCTTTTATATATTTTGTGAATTAAAAAAAAATTGTTTCACCAGTTTTCACACAGTTTGACGTTGGTGCAAAGTCTCCCCATATTGTGGTGCAAAGTTACCCCACGTGTTAAAAATGTTAACAAGTACTTACCAGATGATTTTAAATATAAACTAATTATCAATATATGTAGCCAAAGATGTGTAACTGGTACTTAAATGGTGACTTATCTGGTAGTATTACACACGAATCGGTGGAAAACGCAATTTTTCAACACTAAACAAAACTGCAACAGATTGGTGTCATAAACAAGTCCCGTAAAGTTAGGTTTTGATGTAGAAATCTCCTAGTCACTCTCTCACAAGATCTACAGATGACACTTCCATCTTGTGATTAACATGTTGCGCAGTTAAATTACAAACTACACATATGGCTCCACGATGAATCTTTTTCGGACGTTGATGCAAAGTTACCCCACACGGTGCAAAGTAACCTCGTTTTACGGTACTTATTGTTATCAATATTTTTCTTGTAACATCTGGCTTGGTTATAGTAAAATCAACAATGATTGTTATGAAATTATCAAGAAAACTATGTTTTTATTGTAACCTAGTGACTAAAGATAGTCTATTTTATTTTGCAGACATCACAGTAATAGACACAAGTTTTTGAGCAACCGTTAATTTGGACACTGGGCCTGCTTCCGATAAAACAAGGAGGTGATTGGTGGATGCACGTAGGACAATATTGCTGAACAGATTGGGTGTGCAGATCAAGGTACATGTTTAAAATTAATTATATATTATCGTTTGCCCTTCTACCTTAGGGTGTAATATTAATTATATGTTTCGCATAACTTGGGCAATCGTAGAGAACAAATTGCGGTTATCGTGATGATGTGAATGTATTTGCATTCTTCGGATATTGAAGATGATGGTGAGATTTGGTGTTTTTCGCGTATAGAGTGGTATAAAATCTAACGCCTGGTTTCTCCAACGAATCTTAACTATTTTAAAACCATCTTAATAATAGACTGTCTTAAATCGTTGCACCAAACAAAAATCGGATCTTAAAACGACAAGACGGTCTTACATTGTAAGACTAAAGTCCTGGTTTCCTAGGGAGCGGTGTCGATAAAAGCAGCCGTTTTTGGCATCAATTACACATTACACGAAACGTTTTAAGTATATAGCGCCATAATCCATTGTAGTTCATGCCTTTTCCCCATTACATTTACGTATTTCGCTCTCTGGGGTAACAGATTTATATAAATATACGTAAAACTTTATTTGTTACGTCCAAATGACGTTTGTTCTGTTGATCTCCAGCTGTCTCTCCATTCCTGTTGTTGGATATTTGCGACAAATGTTTCCGATCTCGTAGATTTACCTCCGTATTCACCAACGTTCCATAATTCTATCAATAGCTATTGTACCCATAAGTGTTCGTTGTTATAGCAACAATAAATACATTATCTAAGGAATGTAGTTACTTTAGTTTCTCTCTATTGCAAACACTGAATAATTAAACAAAAGGTGTCATCAAAGCTCCAATCACAAGCGCTATTCAATGTGTTTGACATTTGTTTTGGCACATGCTGTCATAATGACGTCAATTTATGCAGTCAATAGCTTATGGGACCTATAAAGTTTATGGGATGTTGTTGGTAGTAGAGCCATTAACTGCGGTTGCTATCTGTATGAGGTGTTGGGTTTTCAGACCCAGAAAGTAGTATACAAGTGTGCATTCTTGGCCCATACACAGTTTGTGAATATTAAGAAGGCCCCATCTTCCTTCTTTTCTAGGGAGATAGATTCTCTCTACTGCACATTTTGTGTGGTGTGTTCTGAATTTGGTTAATAGCCTCCGAGTGAGTCTATCCAGCTCCCGACGATCTGTAGTCTATCCAGCTTCCGAAGATCTGTATCATAGTACAAGAGAATCCCAAAAGCATATACGAGTGTACCGCACACGCATTAATTGAAGTTGTTAAGGTTTCTCGCATTCAAATTGGTATTGAGTAGATTCGTTAGACAGTATCTGTATTTTTCTTTGAACTTCTTTAAGTTTGTGTTATCTACTGATGTTGTGATATGCCAAGATATTTATATGTTTGTTCTAGGGACAGGGACCTTCTTCAGTAATTTCTTCGTTGATAACTTTACCTTCCAGTGTCCCAGTACCTGTGGGAGTGGTATGTTTGACATTTATTAATCGGTTGAGTTTTGTCGTTAGTTTTATATATATATATATATATATATATATATATATTGTTTGAGTGTTTTACGCTATACAAACAATAACTCCTTCATTTCGGCTTAGGCTTTTTACGCATTTCGGTTTCTTGTTCTTCCATACACAGGGGTGCGTTCAGTTTTGGATAAATATGATCCGACGAGGTGTTACGTCATAGATAGAACGCTTTTAGACCATGTGTAGGCGATTAGTCCGATATAACTGAACGCATTTGGATCAGTCGGACTTGATCGGATGACGAATCGGAACGCACCCCAGCTGTAGAGCCGGCTCGCGATTTGCGTACTTTTGAGTTCTGCTCGAGGAATTAGTAGTGACAGAAGCTTTCAGATATTAAACAGGAAGGACATTGCAACTAGAGGGAGGAAGAGTGAATTTCCATTTTTCATTTATAAATGCTAATGAATTAAAAAAAATGAAAATGGAGTTTCAGCTGGCGCAAACTAGTATGAAACTTGTACTAGTTTCTTGCCAAATTATTTTTTTTCGTCTGGGTTGGAATCTTCAAAGACACCCATGCTTCCACTATCACCACTAGTGGTGATAGGCATAGGTAGTGTCGGGGATTCGTCCCGCGTAATCCGGGGCGCCTACCGACTAAACCCAAAACCCAGGTTATGTCCACGAGGGACTTGACCGCCTAGAAGACATTCCTAAGCCCCCCGGGCTGTCTTGCGTCAGTTGGTCGGTCGGTCTCTTGTAGGTGAGCGTAGTATGGTTCTTGCCGAATCTAGTACAATGTAATTCACGCTTAATAATAAATATACCAGTACTATTTTGATTGTTTAATAAATAAATAAATAAATCCTAATTAACAGTTTCTTTCAAAATGACTAGCTGATTGCACACGTCTAGCTGATTGTTCTCTCACACCATGCACGGCTGCTGTTCGTACGATAAACACATGCCTATATTATCTTCAGGCGATTCTTCCCTAGCTACCTCCTCGAAATGCACTCCGACCGTGAAGGGTGTGGTGTTGCTCTCCACTCGACAAGGACTTTCTCCACTTGGACACAACGAGCTGCCACAGTGCGCTAAATTACAAACCCCTGGTCCTGAATCACCCGCCTGCAAAAACCCCAAATACAAGTGTATCTATTTTATTATAACATATATTTATTACGCTAATTTTTCTAAATTAGTATTTTTAATACAGGGTATTAAAAATAACGGTTCCGTTCAAGCTTGATCAACTCACGATATACAATTTCTAATCTTACAGAGCTATCATAGGGCAAACCTGTGCAAGCGCTAAATTTCGCCTCAATGGTCAGTGCAGACTACGCCTCTAACAACGGAGCTGGGTAAACTCACTAAATGTTTAATACAATCTTCTTTCTTCTAATGGCGAATCAAGGGTTTAATATTGCCTTGACTCAGCATTTTCAATAAATCTTCTTTCTTCTCGTTCATTTTCAAGTTACCTATGATATTAAAATAGGTATATTGGATACTTTTAGCTTACACCAAAAGGTAATAGGCAAATATACATATAATATAATATAATATTATATATATATATATATATATATATATATATATATATATATATATATATATATATATATATATTAAATACTTAACTGCTCATTTTAATCACATTTAACTTGGAAATGGCTACACGTAAATATATTAGGCACTTAAGTGTAGCCATTTTTAAGTTAAATATAGTTAAAATAGGCTGTTGAGGGTAGAATAAGGGCTTTTCCTATAATTTGTGAAATTGTATTGGACTTTTAGCAATACCAATATAACGTAATAGTATGGTTTCAATCCACGTAATGTTTTTTACGTGGCTGGATCAAGCTTTACCCGATATTTTCAACAAAATGGAAACTTATAGAAATTATTTGCTATTATAATAATCAGGAATAAACACTAAGCAATTATTGGCTATTAAAATAATCACGAATACACACTATTCTTTTAGTAAATTGTATCGCATGTTCGTTTTTATAAAACGAACATGCGATACAGTTTAGAAACACAACAAGTAATTGCTAGTTTTATTGTATGAGATTTGAATGTTCCCATAGTGTGAATCGGTGTTTATTATCTATACGTACAATTAGAAAGTCTTCCGAATCGCACGGGAACATTATTCGGTCAGAACACGCGTCTAATTGTCGTGCGGCGGCAGGTGTTTCATCCAGTCCCGCCCCTGAACCCTCATCGCTGTTCACTTGCTCCCCCATGGAGGCGGTTTGATAAGCCTGCGGCCGCGTGCCGATGCGAAAGGAGTTTTGATCGCACGGCTCGTATGCTATCGAGCACATGCCAGATTCTTGTCGCATACAAATGCTGTAGTCCTGATTGGCAAGATGGCGACCGTTGTCCGCAAAGTTCATTGTTTGAATAATACCTAATATCATTTAAATTCATTATCAATCAAGAAAAGGCATAATCAGGACTTGATTAATCTATTTTGGGGCCATACACATTTCCCCCCACAAGAAATAGAATACACACAAATATATTTAATTGAATCTATATTCAATTAAATATATTTTTACAGATGGCAATAGGTGGGATGTGGGATGGCCATCTGTAAAATCACTAAAGTCCTGATTTCCTAGAAAGCGGTGTCGATATAAACGGCCGTTTTTCACGTCATTTACACATTACAAGATACGTTTTAAGTACATGTAATTGAATAACTTGCCAGATTTCAGTGTAATTCATGACATTTTCCCAATTCTTTGAAGTATACCGCTCTCTGGATTACCAGATTTATTTAAAGATACCTAAAATACATGTGTGACGTCAAAATGACGTGAAAAACGGCCGCTTTTGTCGACACCGCTTCCTGGGAAACCAAGGCTTAACCAAGGACAAACTATGCTCCGAACTTAAATCGGACGTTTTTCCAACGTTACGTCTACATTTAATGTTATCAAATAAATGAAAGAACAGTTTTAATTATAATCTGTAATAACCGCTATACAAACTTTTATGAAATTCGGCCCAATGTTAGGAAAACCTTTTAAAAATGTAGATAACTTAAAAAAAAACATCCGAACGTCCCCCAGGTGCCTCTAAAAGTAGAACGGTGGAAGGCAATCCTAAGTATAGGCAAACATTTTTCTTTTTCTTTCCGAATACAGAACTAGAAAAGTAATATATAAGATATTGTCATCACGAAGATCTCTTTACGTTTTCAAACTAATATTGTCGAAATATTATTTAAAAACGTAAAGAGATTTTCGCGATAACTATATCTTCAGTTATCGCGAAAATCTCTTTACGTTTTTAAATAATATTTCGACAATATTAGTTTGAAAACGTAAAGAGATCTTCGTGATGACAATATCTTATATATTACTTTTCGAATAAAAAAATCTACTGCATAGGGAAGGTATTGTTATCGCTAACAATTTAGAATTAAATTATATATAAACAATGAATTAAATATATAAATAATAATGATTTCATGACAAATACCTTGCCTGCCGGTATGGTACTGAAGACACCCGACAGGTGCCCGCTGTGAGAAGGGTATTTGTGTGATGCGCACCTCCCATAGTCGTGGGGTGGCCTTCTTGCTTAAATTCATGCTGATTGTGATAGCCTCATTGACATTTTCGACGTCGAAGAAAGCTGCAAATGCGCAATTAAGTCATAAAACTGTCGAGTGGCTTTGAATGTTTTACCGTGCTGCCCGCTGTTAAATCCGCAGAGGGTGAATTCCTTCGCCTCGGCACCAGCTGCCATTAGAAATGAATCCTCCTCGCAAACACCTGTCCTGCGATTAGGTTGACCCTATAGAAACAAGAAAAATAAAAACCAACAAAGTTTTTTTATTAATTATTTAATTTAGGTTTTTGTATCGAAAACTATCCTAATCGCACAATAGAGAATTTTATAAAACATCACAACTATATTTTCAGTAATAAAAAGGTATTAAAAATATTCAGGCACGGTTGTATAAAGCAGATAACTCTCGAGTTAATTTGAATCTCACTTTTGCCAACTTTGACATATAATGCGACGTTGCCATATATAAACAGAGGTAGGTATATGGCGCTATGAAATGAAAAGTTAAAAACAATTTATGCAACATCTAACAATATAATCACGGGTTATATTTACTTACTATAGCCTTTATTAAACCGAGCCTAACGCCTCGAATCTTAACTAGTTTAATTACACTTGGCGTATAAAACTTATTTACAAGTTTAATCAATGTGTCACATCGGTCGACTTTTAGTCTTTGCCTTAACTGTCGATTGACAAATTTTTTACCCACTCCAATTAAGTTTTACAAAAATAAAACATAAAAATCATCCCTCGTCGAACGATGGTCACTTATTGTATATAAAATTAATAATTTACCAAATTGAAATGTATAAAATCCAAACGCAGCTGTGCAATCTCCGGCTCGATTTTTTTCACTTTCAAACTGCACGTGGATACCCCATGCGAGAGATCGGGGAAATCAGGGCTGACGAAGTATGTGATGTTGTTGTAAGCGTCCTGTCCGCAAGTGGCCGTAACTACACATAACAATTTTATTTGTAACTTCCATTGGGCCGTTCTCAAATAACTTACAAACACAGCAAACTCCGAACCCTAGAGCGCACTGTCCGTACGATTTTCCGCCTTGCATTCGACACTCGTACGTGTTCATACAGATACCTAGGAGAATATTTAAAAGTACTGTAGAATAACTAGTTTAATTTCATTCAAAATTATTATATCCGGCGAAGAAAAATATTTGTGATGCGACGTTCTCTTATATACAGTCCTTGTGTTCAATATACATTGATTTCTATCTATGTTGCCACTATTTTATTTACAACCCTCGTATATATATATATTAATAATTTCTCACCGGAGAGTGAAATTTTTGAGAAATTATTAATTATCATTGATACATCTGGTGATTCTTCATTCAGATAGCCGACAATGGCAAGAAGTACTTCACTATATATATATATATATATATATATATATATATATATATATATATATATATATATATATATATATATATGATAAAATGAGTAACTGTAAACTGTAATTTAAAAAAAAAGTCCTATTGACTATTTTATTTACAACCCTCGTATGTATAGTATGATTGAAAGAGGAAGCGTTGCACGTCGAGATGTTTAATTCTAGTAAATGCTATTAAGCAGTTTCAATTGTTTAATAAATGGGCATTAACCGCATAGAGAATAAATTAGAAGATAGAAGCTTAAATACCTTGAACGCGACCTCTTTCAATCATACTATATATACGAGGGTTGTAAATAAAGTAGTCAATAGGACTTTTTTTTTAAATTTACAATTTACAGTTATTCATTTTATCATATATCATTTTATCATACATTCATATATATATATATATATATATATATATATATATATATATATATATATATATATATATATATACGAGGATTGTAAATAAAATAGTCAATAGGACTTTTTTAAATTTACAATTTACAGTTATTCATTTTATCATTCATCTTTTTATCAAATATATTCTATAATAATTGAATTATATAATATATATGATATATCATCTATTCTCGCAGAGCCGTCACTATCGTTGGGATTGATATCGGTGGCCTGGTATAAAGGGTGGATGATATTCCATTTCTGTTGGTTGTTTAGTCCATTGTTAGGGACTTTAATAGCATGCTTTTGACCTCTTTTCTAAATTCAATTATGTCATGTGTTGATGATACAACTTCCTTTTGATATAACATTCGTTTTAATACATATCTTTCGCTTACCTTTTCTACGTCCATCATTCGCTTTGCATTCCTCCTCCACGGGGATTGGAAAGAAATTTAAAACTGAAATAATTAAAATCTCCTAAATTGTGTCCCCCGTACTTTCAATCATCACCTCTTCCATCCCTAGTGGTATTTGTAACATCCGTGTGCAATCTTTCGCTGTCCTCCCAAATATCGAAATTTCCCAAACTTGGGGCCGCCGAGCAGCCCAATCCTGCTAAAATTGCACACACCACAAGCACGCGTCGTTTCATATTCTTGATATCATCCGGAACCGCGATTGTGTCGCACCTGACTGGCGAGCCGGCTCGGCCGCGGCCTCATCTCGGTCGATCGGCGAAATGTGTGCCAGCAGGAGCACATAGGTCAGGTTTGTAACACATTTTTCGTGCGTGCGTACGTTGCCAATATTCAGAAACCTCCATTGGCGGGCATAATAAGACAATTAATAATTAATTAAAAAAATCTGAATATAAACGAGCATCCGTTTTCTTGAATTCATTAAAATGTGTGATATGTGATATCTTTAAGGATAATGTGAGATTTATACTCTCTTCTTAAGTTCTGGTTTCCTAGGAAGTGGTGTCAATAAAAGCGATCGTTTTTGACATCACAAATAAATTTATTTACATAAATATGGGAACCCAGAGAGCAGTATACCTTAAAGTACCAAGAAAAAGACATACATTACAGAGAATTATGGTTAAGTTTTCAATTACATATACTTAAAACGTTTCTTGTAATGTGTAAATGACGTAAAAAGCGGCCGCTTTTATCGACACCGCTTCCTAGGAGCTAACACGAATTGTGTTTAAGTTTTAGCAAAATTTAGCTAATTGTATAACGTTCTCATACAATTTTTTCTACGGCAACTACTTACCAATGTAACTGTTATTAAAACTGTACGGTACTTTAATTTCACACAATTTCATTTGGGTCTAATATAATGTGTAAAATTAACAATAGTTAATAGAATAGAAATTAACTGAACAAAAAAACTGTGTATTGTATGCATATATATCTTAAAACTTTTGTTACGCTACTGTCCAACGTTTACGTCGCTTACATAAAACTGATGTACCGTAATCCCAGTGAAACCGACAGCCGTGCGTTCTGGTCTAGTTTCGCTACCACGAAACGAAAGAAAAACAGTTGCAAAAAGTGTAACAAGATTGCGGGACGATGCGCGGTTTTTTTTGTGATTGCTGGGCTTGGTATCTACGCGAATCTTTTATCTGCAGTATATTTCGTTTATGGCGGTTTCTTTACTAATTTTCTTCAACCATTCAAATGTTCGATTAAGAGGGAAATTGTTACGACGCAGGGGCCGCTATTTCCGGCAAGTTTCTAAACGATTACACTTTATAAAATAGGCTTTAATTATGTGCATCTTTTTGCGCTTTTTCATTCACATATGTGTTGCGTGTGGGCACCTTACCCCAAATAGCCTCTGTCTAATTATTCAAAAATATTGATTGCTCCTTTATGTGGGCGCGTCGCAATTCTGGCCACAAAGGGTTTACCGGGAATTTTGCGTTTTAGTGAGTTATTGATGTGCGTATGAAATCCCCACATTTGGCAACTGGTCAGTGACCCACCAATCGGTGGCAGAAGATATTTGTTGGCAACATGGCAAACGTGGTGGTTAGACTTCATTCAGATGCAAGAATCACCATCAAAACCCAAATGGCGTACTAGCTTTTTCTTCCCCGGGTAGTGCTGGATTCCGGCCCTCTAAAGCCGGCCATACACGTTCCAGTATACCGGAGAGGTAAAGCGGACGGTTTTCCTCTCCGGTTTGCCTGCACACTCCCTGGAGCCAGCCATACGTGTGAACGGAGAAGTACGGCTGCACAGGTAAACCGGAGCGTGTGTGTGGACAAGATTCGGTAAACTAGCACAGGCGTAGTGACCTGTACGGGCGACCGGAGAAGAATCAAAATTCGATTCTTTTTACCCGAAGGCGAGTGCTTCATCGAGTTTACCGCCAAAACAGTGCACTTTTTATAACAATATTTTCTTTGGAATTAAAGTACCTACAAAATAAGGCCAAAACGACTTTTTAGCATGAAATAAATGTTTCCACGTTTCATTTTTTTATTTCAAATTTTATTTCAATTCCTGTAATTTTTCTGGTTTAACTTGAAATAATCTCGACATTATTCCCGAAACTACTATATACTATATTTTTATTACAAAACGACAAATATGTAGCCCAGTACTGTTTATCCTACTGTGTGTGTGTGCAAGGCAGTCTGCAGATATACCGGAGAGGAAAACCGACAGGTTTACCTCTCCGGCTTACCGGAACGTGTATGGCCGGCTGATTCTTCTCCGGTCGCCTGTATAGGTCACTAAGTCTGTGCAGTTTTACTTGTCCACACACACGCTCCGGTTTACCTTTACAGGTCTTTGCGTAAACCTCTCCGGTATACGGGAACGTGTATGGCCAGCTTAAGATTGACCTATCTAAACTTTACCTTTGTCTACGCCCAGACTGATTCTTCTCCGGTCGCCTGTACAGGTCACTAAGCCTATGCAGTTTTACTCAACTTGCCCACACACACGCTCCGGTTTACCTGTACAGGTCTTTGCGCAGGTAAACCTCTCCGGTATACCGGAACGTGTATGGCCAGCTTAAGATCGACCTATCTAAACCTTACCTCTGTCTACGCCCAGGCCCGGGATCGCTCGCGCATTACTTCAAGCCTGCGGAAGATATTCTCGCAGCTAATGCGCTTCTGCCCTTGTTGTTCCCTCTCTTCCCTGATTATTTCGTCTATAATCACCGTGGGGTGTCCCTCGATGTCTGCCCATAAACCTGAGCTCTGGAGGATTAGGTCCACCATGCTGCCGGAGTCATCCTGGCCTGCAATCACGTCTCGTCGCAACACCGCCCTCGGTGCGGTCCACACCGCGCAAGAAAAGATGGCGTGTTTCGCGGTATCCTGCGGAGTCTCAAACAGGGGTAGTTCTACAATTACTTCAGGGACATACGATTGATATGCCCTAAGGACCTTTCGTTTATCACTCTGGGCTGCTACGGGCTTATTGTTTCTTGTTCTATTTGCCACTTCCGATGCACACAATTCTACCTCGGCCCTTACAACCGGCGGCGCACGGCCGCAAGACCTGAGCGATACTGCACGCCACGGGGGCGACTAGCAATGATAAACCATGCTAAACGAAAGCGCCTCTCAAACAACCCTGTCCCGACAAAACTTGTGTGGGATCGAGTTACCCACGGATCGATATATGGGATTAGCCTCCTAGTCCACTCGCCTTTGTCTTTGGTCTCTGGTTATGCCAGCTGCCATAGTATCATGCACTGCTATCGTTGATTTATTCATTGGACCAGGAGCTTAATGGGAAGCATAGCAGAGCTGCTTTCCTGGACACTGTCTGGTATCTCCTTGCCACCCTCGGCGCGCATCTCATCTGTATTTTCTGCTAGCAGATCTCGGTACTTGCCGTCATTCATCACCCCTACCCATGTTGGTGCTCAGTAACACATAATGCTTTCGGCCACCTTAGCCAGCATCAGGCGTTTTCTTTGCTCTGGTCCCCTGGTTTTTGGCATGATTTTTGCTAGGGCCATCACGTCGCTCTCCCTGCAACCTAGTGTATGTATGGGTATTAGTTGTGGTCCTTGTCCACCCGCACCCGGCTTTCTTTCGGCGTTACCTCCGCCTCACCGATCTGCAAAGTTGGTAGCCTCCATTAAGGAATACAGCCTCCGATTTATGTTCAGCTACCTGAAGCTAGTTTTCATCTAGCCACCTGCTCACTCTCTCCAGGCTGGTGTGTTGACTACCGCTCTCAGGTCCTCCCTCTTCCTGCTGCTGGGCACTAGGACAGCGTACCCTATCAGCTTGGCCCCTGTCTGGCAGGGCTATCTTGAGCGCGCCTTCGTACATGACGTTCCACAGGGTTGGGCCTATTGCGAACCCCTGTGGTCGCATGTGCTTGGTGGTTCCACCAACGCCGCCACTTACTACCAGTCTTATATTGCTGAGGTAACTCCTAATTAGTCTTAGGCCCAATTCACATATAAGCGGCGTCGGGCGGAGGCGCGGTGTAGGTGAGGAGCAGGCGCGACGTCGCACAGGCGATTGTCATGTCCATAATGCAGTGAATGGGTGCACACATTGCACCATATATTTACATATAGGCGGCGTGGAAGAGTTGTGCCTCTCACCTCGCAGCCACCGTGTCTCAGGCGAAGAGGCTAAGACGCGGTGCCGGAACGGCGAGAGGCACGAGGCAAATGTCTGCGCTTCGTCACCTAAGGCCCAATTCACACATAAGCGGTGTTTGGCGCAGGCGCTGTGTAGGCGAGGCGCAGGCGCGACGTCGCACAGGCGATTGTGATGTCCATATGCAGTGAAGGGGTGGAAATTGTGACCTTATGTTTACATAGAGGCGGTGTAGAAGAGTTTCGCCTCTTCGCCTACCGTGTCTTAGGCGAAAAGGCGAAGACGCGGTGCCTGCTCGGCGAGAGGCACGAGGCAAATACCCGCGCCTCGTCACCTAAGTGGGCATTGCACCACATGTTTATATAGAGGGGGCTTGAAGCGTCGTGCCTCTCGGAAGTGCCGGCTCCGCGTCTTCGCCTCTTCGCCTAAGACATGGTAGGCGAAGAGGCGAGAGGCATAACTCTTCCTCGCCGCCTCTATGTAAACATAAGATGCAAGGTCCACCCCTTCACTGCATATGGACATCACAATCGCCTGTGCGACGTCGCGACTGCGCCTCGACTACACCGCGCCTACGCCCGACGCCGCTTATGTGTGAATTGGGCCTAAGTGGGCATTGCGCCATATGTTTATATAGAGTTGGCGTGAAAGCGTCGTGCCTCTCGCCGCGCCGGCACCGCACCTTCGCCTCCTATGTGTGAATTGGGCCTTAGAGTGTCCCTCGAGATATTCAGTGCTTTGCAATTCACTAATGTGCATCCTCAGTGCGCCGAGTTGTTGAAGGCATTCTTCACTTCGATGGTGATAAGTGCACTGTGTCCGCCATGTGCCCTTATTGGCATGTCTGGTTGCCTGCGTTGCCTCCTCCAGAGCCCCAACTCTGTCAATCTGTCTGGCCGGAAGCCATGTTGCTGCAACGACAGACCTTATGTTGCCTCGGTGCATGGGGTGACTCTTCCCAGCTTCAGATAGTCCAGTACCTTGCCCATAGTGTTTAGAATACTTAACAGCCTGTATGCCGAGGCATTGGCTTTACTTACTTGGGAAGGAGCACGAGTCTGGTCATCTTCCAAATCTGCGGGAAGACGCCTTGTTCATGGCCCTGAGAACTATCTCTGGAGCCAACTTTGGCTGCCAGTTTCACCGCCTCTGATGGGATGCCATTTGGACCTGGCGCCTTCATATTCGTGAGCCATCCCACGGCTACTTCTAACTCCCCTGTGGTGAAAGAATATACGATCACTTCCTCATTTTCAACATTGTGGGTATTGGAGTTATCAGGGTCGTCTTCGATTGGCCCTGGGAAGAGCTTCCGGACAAGTTCCTCTCTGTCCAGCCTTGGTATTGGCCTGAAGGCAGCATAGTCCCCATACGTCCTCATCTATAGAGACGAGATACTTTTTTGGATTCCTGTATCGCTACTGATGTGAAATGATGGAAGGACGGCCGATGTCACCAAAATGATGTGTAACGATGGAAGGATTCTGCCTATGACGCCAATACTGAGGTCCAGTTGCCAAGTCGATGCCGGCAATGCTGAGGGGAACCACCGCTGGATACAAACTGTTTAACTCTTGGAACGTCATCGGAAGGAACTTGAAGTGTCGCTGCCACCACCTCAATGACTGAGGACTAAAACTATTGCTGTGTTGTTGAAAGCTATGGATCTTGTTTGGGCGAAGACTATGTGTGTGGCTTCTTGGTCGTTCCGCGACTGTCTCGTTGAAGGGTACTCTTGCCACTCCTCGTCCTCTTCTGTGTCGTCCTAATCACGCTTTCTAATGGGTTCTTGGGTCATTAGGGTTTCGTTGTAAATTAACGACCGATTGGCTTATCTGCCCAGACAATCGGGCGTCGCTTAAGTACACACAACACTACTCTATTGTTTGTATTGATGTTCTTGAATATACTTTATTAAACCTGTTGACGCTACATCGTCAAGATAACCACTTCTTAGGCGTTGTTGTTATGGTCGCATACATGACCCTACATGGTTGCATACATTACATGATCTAAATATTATAACAGCCACCCAGCTCTACTCTGACTTCCGGGTCTTCTACGCGACCGCGATGTATGTGAAGACTCACGTATATTGCCGCTTTTGTTTATCGTTTGGGGGCTGTTCTGCGCTGGAATAAAACAGTCTGGAACGGTTCTCGAATGATAAACGAACGCGGCTTAGGTGGTCGCAATGTATTTCGGTCTCTAACACATTCCATTGCGCCAGTCTGGCTGCCATGTTCCTAGATCATTAGTTTAGGTCGAGGACCACCGAGTATTCTGCAGAAGGTTGGGGACCCGTCACCACATTAATTGCAATGCACGTCCATATGGTCAATACACACCCATATGGTAATAAACGTCCTCATGCCATAAGGATCACTGAGTAGTGCCCTCTATTGAAATAATATTCCAACAGAGTGTTTGAGATATCAGCACAAAGCCAATCTTATAAAAAAAATTAAGTGTGAATTCACCTCTTAGCGATCTTGTTAGATCTCGTCAGTATAGCTCAGCTAGTGAGGATGAGTTCACACTATATGGGTGTGCATTGTTAATTGATGTGGTACCACCAGATGGCGTTAAACTTTCTCTCTAGAGAGAAAGTGACATTATTTTAAATTCATTTCAGTCATTTCCAACTAGGTCCATTAAAAGTTGGTAGCCTGAAAATCTGGTAAAAACGTACACTACACCCAAAATCAAAATCAAAATTAACGTTTATTCAACAGATTTCTTTACAAATTACAACACCTGAAAATAACACGTTCGCTCTCATTCAATTGATTTATCTTGTAATCATATATAAGTTTTGTATAGCATTAGCTTATAAATAGTAGTTGGTAAATATCGAGCGATCAGAACCGACTGAACGTGCAATCCCACATCAGTCTGACCCACTATGATTATATAATCGTTTTAAATAAAAATACCGTCCAACAAAACAAAGAATTCATCTACAATTATTCTACTCAATTTCGCAACACGTTCAATCACTCAAGAGCCGCTATTTTATTTAATTTATTCATGTAATCATGCGATATATTTTAGTAAAATATATAAATACGCTTCATTTCCGATGCAGTATGTAAAAATTATTATTTTTTTTGTTGTTGCTTTTTTTGGGGGGGGGGTTTCCATTACAAAAATAACGTTTGCTGTTAATGATTTGAAGGTTGCAGGATGGGATGGGAGAGATTAAGTACAAAACGTTCATTTGGTTGGGTAACGAAATAAAACGGGTAAATAAATCGAAATAGAAATATATATATATATATGTATATGTGTGTAAAGAGAAAAACAATAATTGCGCGCAAAATACCAACAAATTAAAAATACAAATAATAAAATATAAATTAAAAAAATAATAATAATAATAATTGAGGAACTATTCACTTAAAATGCTACACAAAAAAAAAACTATGTACAAATATTCATTTTACTACTAAACATTAATTAAACAAGAGGTGTGTTTGTGTGTGGGGAGGATAGTAATTGTTTAGCACCAATTGCGCTATATAAATTGTTTTGATGTCACAACTAATACTTACAATAATAATATTTACAACTGTTTAAAAAAAAAAGGAATCACTTTAATTGAGCCTCTTTCATATTAAAATCGCGTAGTAATAGTAGTAGTATAGTAGTTATAATAATAATAATAATAAAACATGGTAGATAGCAAGCAATAACAACATTTTTGTATAATTATATTTATCTATATTCATAATATATATATTTTTTAAACATTTCGTATACGCGGGGGTACGTTTTATTATTTTTTAAATTTTTGTTTGTTTTTTTTTAAAGCTTCTTTCAAATGCGCTTTTATGGGTTTTAAAAAAATAAATTGCATTGATATGTTTTATTAGTTTTTTTTATTAATGCGCGAATGTATGTATGTATGTGTGGGGCCGTGTTTGTATTTGTATGAAATAAAATTAGCTTGCTAGCTTTGCTACAGTAACAATAAACAACGTTATATATTCACCTAAAAAAGTCCATCTTGAGATATGCGAAAAATAAATCAGTCTATTATCATTTTTTTTTATTTCCTAGTGGGTACGTTTATTTTATCTTCGCGTTGTTGTTGTTGTTAAGTATTTTGGGGGGCTCGCCGGTGCGCACGAAATCGATTTGCGCGTACGTGAAACCGGTTGCAGGGGCTGCGCTGTTGGTGGTCGGTGGGTTTTCGGGTTTGTCGTCGCCTATCGTGGCCAAATCAAGGCTGGCGTAGTGCAGTTGGATTTTCTCGCTGTTGACCGAATCGGGTCGGGAGTTTACTAGGGTGGACGTGGTGGAACCTACCTCGCTGCTTTCCGAACTGGGGCGCTTGTTGGTTGTTGTTGCGGGTACGGTTGTTTCCTCCTCGTCGTCGTCGGCGTCGATCGGTTTGAAACAGCTTCCGGCGTCGTTTAGTCGCAGGCCGGAGAATTGGGTTGAGGGGCCCATCATGGCGTAGTCGTTTTCTTGGGGTGGGGGTAGTGTTGGGGGACCCGGTGCGAAGTTGACGTACTCGGAGGTGTCTTGTGGGGGGAGGGGTTTTTTGGTGGTGCCCGGACTTCGGGATGGTGGGGGGTATACTGGCGAGCTAGGGCTGTTTAGGCTGAATGGGAATATTGTGGAGGAACTTGAGGGAGTTGTAATACTTGAGCTGGAACTGTCTTTGGAGTCGCGCCGGCTGTTTTGCCGCGTGCGTTGCTGTCTGGGTAGACTTGGGTAGGAGCTGTTTTGGAGTGGTAGGACCATTTTTGGGGGTGTTCCCGTGGAGTTTTTACGTGGAATCATCATGTAGTATGCGCTGTTTAGCAGTTGCGAGGCAGCGTTTTGTATGGTTATTGGTTGCGAGCGTGAGTTCTCTTTCTTTGGTTTGCGCTCTTTCTTTTTGGAGCCGAGTGTCATAATTGTGTAGTCCCCTGTGGTGCTGGATGGGTGGGTGTTGTTGCTGCGTCCCAAGGACATTTCCACGTAGCCGTCGCTGTCCTGCCGCGTGTGGGCTGGAGTATTGTTGGAGTAGTCCATGTCCATGTAGTCGAGCGACGATGGGGACCCGTGGGAGTAACCGCTGAGGGTGGATCTGGCTGGGGATGCGGTGTACATGTTGTGCGCTTGGGTGTTACGCGGGTTCATGTCGAGGTACTCGAGATTTTGATTATAGTTTTGTTGTACACCATTGTAAATGTAGTTTGAGGCGTATTGCGGCGATGTTGAGGCTATTGATGACATTGGGGAGACTGGGGTTGCCACAGAACGACTTCCAGTACTCCGCCGACTGTCCATATCCATATAATCCGAAGACTGTACGGGGTCGTTCTGAATAAACACGTGTCGAGCAACGGGGGATGAACCTGGTCGCATCTCTACGTACGGTGATAGGTCTTGAGGTCGCTCGATTATATGACCTGGTCGCATTTCAACGTAACTGCAAAGAATGTTTGATTTAGTATTTAAAATGTATTATTTTTTAATAATTAGGATTCGATTCAAATTATATTTATATACATGCAGACATACATACAGACATACACACATACAGACATACATACATACATACATACAAACATACATACAGACATACATACAGACATACATACATACATACAGACATACATACAGACATACATACATACAGACATACATACAGACATACATACATACAGACATACATACAGACGTACATACATACAGACATACATGCATACATACATACAGACATACATACAAACATACATACATACATACATACATACAGACAGACAGACATACATACACACACACAGATATCGTAAAAATCGGGTTTATTTCGACTATTTTAGGCATAAAGCGTAAAGAAAATTGAAATTTTATTTTTCTAAATTGTTCGCGACAACAATAATTTCCTTCTAGTGTAATTTTTTTCGTAGAAAGTTATAGCGTATTTCCACAATCTTAGTTAGAAAACGTGAAGATGTTTTTGTTAAAACAATACGTTCCTTTATATAACTGATATTATTCGGAAAGTAAAAAACAATTGTCCATTTAATAGAAAAGACTTTCTCACATTGTCTTTTATATTATTTACATATAAAAATATATTATTTACATTTAAAAATATATTATATAACATACCCATGAGGTGCTCGATACTGTTGGGACGGCCGCATATCCACGTGCCCATCAGGCCGCCGCTTGGAGAAGTCCATCTCCATCAAATCGTCCATCCGGTCGATAGAACTGTGCGAGCTGTCCAAACGCGTGTTTGAGAGCATGGGCGCACTGGAGGATTTGATGCCGTGCTGGGGTAATGGTCCGTGGGGCGGCAACACTCGGTTGTAGCCTTTCTTGCTGCGCGAACCGACACTCCAGGCGCGATCGCGTGCCTGCTGGTCGCGGAGCGCCTTAAAGGGTTTAGAGCCCATCGAGTAAGTGCGAGGTCTTTCCGCGGAACTAGTCTCGTCCTCTTCGGAAGGGGTTAAATAGGAGGTCACTTTCTCTAACGGATATTCAGCGAAACGCATATCTAAAAATAATTAATATATAAATATTTATTTCGGTTGATATTTGGAGGATTTAATTTACCTGTGGAAGGTGTTCCTGAGGTTACACTGCTCATACTAGCAGCTGGTGACATTGCGGCGTGTCGCCCGTGAGGGCTCATCGCAACATACCCGTCGTCCGAACTAATAGGCGCCATTGGCACATAACTACTGGGGATGGGGCTTGAATGTAGCATGCACGGGCTATCGGTACAATCATCGCAATTTTCTTCAGCTATTGCCTCATCGGGGGTGAGAGATGTTGGGAAACGTCCGCGGTGGACTTCCCCATCATGCCAGGCCTCGGTTTCATCAATACTTAGAGATGAACCGGCCGAATCGGTTGAGCACGCCGCGGATGGTGGGCTCACCGGGCTACCCGATGGCGGGCTATGGGATATATCCCTGCCATGCATCGACTGGGGACGGTGGTGCGCCAATATATAACCCGTCACACACGACCACATGGGCAAATTATGGTTACCCTCACTGGTGGTGCGTGACCGCGATGGCATGCTATCACTCCGGCCACGGCTATCCGCGAAACCTAGTATAAAAAAATCTACATCAAATGCGTTAATTCGGTTATTTTTACTTATGGCTGTATGATTATTTACAAAAATGCTAGTTAAATTGAAGTTTCGCTACAAACTAGTGTTAGTACTTAATGCTAATGAGTAATATGAAATGATACATACATTTGGAGGATTGGTTTGTTGAGCGCTTGACCGCTCGCGGGGGATGTAATGGGTTGTCAGTAGTAGTGATAGGTGCAGGATGAGCTAGAGGCAGTGAACGTGTGCGTTGGTGGTTCACAATGCCGGGCCAAGCCAAATTCCCTGCTGCAGCAAAACAAACCAAAACGATAAAACCAATCATTCAAGTTTTTCATGGGTTATTTTCAAATCATGTACATCAGTTAACAACAACAGAACAGCTTGGAGATTTGAATGGTGTAGTCCAGTTAATTAGTTATGATTTGTAGCAATTGTAGTAGTAGTAGTAGTATGATACAAAGCAATCCCAAATATTAGCACCCAGTTAATAATAGCAGACGTTATTTAATAGTAATGTATGATCATGTGTTTGTTGACTAAGTCTAATCCTAAAAATTCGCGATATAAACGATTTTCTTCAAACTAGTTGACAAATGTTTAATAAGCTGAATACATTTGAAATTCACTTCTACAATAATGCGTGATTGTTAATAAATTTTTAACATACGAGGGTTGCTATTTATATATTAAGAATTGGCAAGACTGGCGTTGGCCGATTGCGCCATCGTAAAGTTTAGCATTTTGCAGTTTACATAATCCAAACATTTTATCTTCAAGGCACCTTACACGATCAATAATACTGTCAATATTTTAGAATAATGACAGTATTATTGTACGATAACATGTTCCAAATGTTTATTATTCTAAAATATTGACAGTATTATTTATTGCAATGATGGAATGAAGAGAATACTGATTGTTATCCGGATAAATGATTACTTAATAAATATAAAAGGAGCATTGAAGCAAATATTGACAGTACTAGGATTGACAGTATTATTGACCGTGTAAGGTACGTTATACAGACGATATTTGTATTGATAACAGTGAATTGAAGATTTTATCTATGCCCTCTATGGATTAATATTCCAACAGAGATATCTCAAGCACTCTGTTGGAATAATATTCTCTAGAGGGCACTACCCGGTTATCCTGATGGCATGAGCATATTGACAGTTATTACCATATGGGTGTGCATTGCTAATTGATGTGGTGCCGCCAAATGGCGCTTAACTTTCCTCCTAGGGAGTTAGTTGTACCTTTTTTTAAAGGATAGTATTTTGAAAAACAATAAAGTTTCTACACCCCAATAATTGTTTTTGTTTTTATATGTGAATAATAATGTAATGCATAGTTCAAGTGGTTTGAAATAGTGGATGGGCATAGTTTGGTTGGTAGGGGCCGCCCGCCCACCCCACCTTTATTCGTATGGTTTCCCCATAGGATAGCACTACTTCTGGATTAGTTTAAACAACATAATACACCTATATCCAATGAAAAAACTATGCGAGCGAAGGTAGGGTGGGCGGGTGGCCCCTACCAACCAAACAATGCCCGTCCACTATTTCAAACGACTTGAACTATGCACTACACTTTTCTCACATTTTTTAATGAATTAGGTATAATTTCATAAATGAAATTAATTGGATCATAGAAAGTAATGGATAACAGTGTAGTGCAGAGTTCAAGCCATTTGAAATAGTGGACGGGCATAGTTTTTTCAATGGATACAAATGTTTTACATTGTTAAAACCATTCTAAGGAGAGTGTTATCCTATGGAATAAACTATGCGAACAAAGATGGGGCGGGCGGGTGCCCCCCACCAACCAAACACTATTTCTAATGGCTTGAACTCTGCACTACACTGTTATCCATTACTTTCTATGATTCAATTAATTTCATTTATGAAATTATACCTAATCCATTAAAAAATGTGAGAAAAGTGTAGTGCATAGTTCAAGTCGTTAACTTAACTATGCCTGTCCATTATTTCAAATGACTTGAACTATGCACTACATTGTTTCTTACATTTTTTTTACAAGTTAGACATAAATGATATCATGAAAATTTTAATTTAGTTGTAAGTTATTTTTCTTTATCATTATATTATTATTTTTGGTAAAGTGTAGGTACTGGGTACCAGTTTTTGTACTGCTTACAGGCACCGTGAAGAGGTTAAATTAATACTTAAATAGCAACCCTCGTATAACAAATAAAACTTTTACTATAGCCGCTTTCGTTTATCGTTTATCGAGTTGTTCCGGGCAAATACTTAAATAGCAACCCTCGTATAACTAATAAAACGTTTACTATAGCCTTCGTTTATCGTTTATCGAGTTGTTCCGGGCTATTCTAAGTCAGTCCAGAACAGTTCCCGAACGATAAACGAAAGCGGTTTATATAGTACATGATGAACAAAAATGTTACAAATACAAATCTATTTAGTGCGATTTTTTGTCTGTTTTTATTCACTAAATTCGAGTGAGGTATAAATGGGATAATATATCATCATGTACTATATAAACTGCATTCGTTTATCGTTCGGGAACTGTTCTGGGCTGGCTAAGAACAGCCCGAAACAACTGTTTGTACTTCACCAAATAGACTATCCGCTGGCTTGAATTGTGACTTCAAAATAATACATAATACACCGCAGCAGACAATAATAAATCATCACTTTATTGAAAACATTTCTACATGAACAGAAAATTGCACCAACTTAACTAAATGCATTCGAATTTGTACAATGTTACACAAACTGGTTTGCACAAATTATCGGCCGAGTCTAAATATACCTTGAACTATCACTCGGTATTAGGAGTGAACATTTTAATGAGTATACTTTATTTTAATAAACTCAGAAATGTGCACGATTCTTAAAAAAATGACATTGAGGTCACACATTTTAAAGTTTAAAATTATTTGTTCGTTATGTCACTTGCCGTTGCGCATCAGTGTTATTATTTTCTGCCTTAGGCCCAATTCACACTTAAGCGGCGTCGGGCGCAGGCGCGACGTTGCACAGGCAATTGTGATGTTCATATGCAGTGAAGGGTGGACATTGCACCTTATGTTTACGTAGAGGCGGCGTGGAAGAGTTATGCCTTTCGCCTAGGCGAAGAGGCAAGGACGCGGTACCGACGCTGCGAGCGGCACAACACTTTAAGCCCCCTCTATATAAACATGTGGTGCAATGCCCACTTAGGTGACGAGGGGCGGACATTTGCCTCGTGTTTCTCGCCGCGCCGGCACCGCGTCTTCGCCTAAGACACGGTAGGCGAAGAGGCGAAAGGCATAACTCTTCCACGCCGCCTCTACGTACACATAAGGTGTAATGTCCACCCCTTCCCTGCTTATGACGCCCGACGCCGCTTATGTGTGAATTGGGCTTTAAGGATGGGATCGCGTCTTAATTATTATTATTATTATTATATATATATATATATATATATATATATATATATATATATATATATATATATATATATATGATTTTATTACTAAATCTAAAGTATGTATGTGTATTTATGACTATTATTTTGTCTCGTTATGTTTTATCCATTAGTCACTAAGTTGGAGTGAGTTATAAATGGGATAACATATATCTTTTTTGTTCTCGCGTATATTCTGAAATTGTGTTGAGCTTTTAGAAACAATCTAGCTAATAAACTGGCATACAATTACGGGAAGTGCTATGTTCTAAATACAGAAGGTTGGGGATGGAAAAAGAATGGATGAAATGCGTGAGAAGGTTATACAAAGTGTTGTGGGCAAGCGCAAGAGTGAATGTCTTGGAGAAATTTAGGGTGAATGTGGGAGTAGTGCAGGGATGTCCAGTAAACTGTTCAATATGCACAGGAGTAAGTTTGAGGAGGTGCTAAGCAGAGGACAAGCAGGAGGTGTCGGACCAAGGATGCGCGGATGTTGGCATAAATGGATGATGTAGTGCTTGTAGCCAAGAGAGTGGACCTTCCTATTATTTCCAATATCTTTTGCATCTCGATGTTGGAAATAATGGGAAGGTACCTTGTTAGAAGGGGGTGAATGTGGAAAAGACCAACTGCATGATGTTTAGGAATAAAGGTAGAGTGGAAGAGATGAAATAGACAGGAAGAACGATTGAGAGTGAATGACCTTAAGGATTTAAGCCTTAGTTGACTGCAGAGTGAATGACCTTAAGGATTTAGGCCTTAGTTGACTGCAGAGTGAATGATCTTAAGGATTTAGGCTTTAGTTGACTGCAGAGTGAATGATCTTAAGGATTTAGGCCTTAGTTGACTGCAGAGTGAATTACCTTAAGGATTTAGGCCTTAGTTGACTGCAGAGTGAATGATCTTAAGGATTTAGGCCTTAGTTGACTGCAGAGTGAATTACCTTAAGGATTTAGGCCTTAGTTGACTGCAGAGTGAATGATCTTAAGGATTTAAGCCTTAGTTGACTGCATGGTGAATGACCTTAATGATTTAGGCCTTAGTTGACTGCAGAGTGAATGATCTAAAGGATTTAGGCCTTAGTTGACTGCAGAGTGAATGATCTTAAGGATTTAGGCTTTAGTTGACTGCAGAGTGAATGATCTTAAGGATTTAGGCCTTAGTTGACTACAGAGTGAATTACCTTAAGGATTTAGGCCTTAGTTGACTGCAGAGTGAATGACCTTAATGATTTAGGCCTTAGTTGACTGCAGAGTGAATGATCTTAAGGATTTAGGCCTTAGTTGACTGCAGAGTGAATGACCTTAAGGATTTAGGCCTTAATTGACTGCAGAGTGAATGACGCTTAATTATTTAGACCTTAGTTGACTGCAGAGTGAATGACCTTAATGATTTAGGCCTTAGTTGACTGCAGAGTAAATGACCTTAAGGATTTAGGCCTTGGTTTGACTGCGAAGGTGGCTTTGGGATGCATGTGGAGTACGCAAGGCAAAAGCCTGAATGGCTTGAAGGATTATTGAAACGAAAATGGGAGAGTCTGTGCGATGGTAACCTCGTAATGGCACACGATTTTTCACTCTCGCAATACACAACAAATAAAACACCCTTTATAAGTGTTAATCCAGCTATTATCAATCTAGTTCTATACTTCGAAATGAAACATCTTACAAAATAAGATTTAGAGCCAACAACAACGTGTATTTATTAGCACATATATAAATTGTATGCCATGCCAATGCGCAATATTTATTAAAAGCTCAATACAACTTCTTCAACAAAGTGAAATTTAAATGTGATCCCAATCTTAATTAGTTATCCTGTGCCCGCATTTAGCGACAAGCTTAAAATCACCCCGCATAATTAACATCAATAAGCAATTATTAGCAATTATATACAATCACTCCAGTCACTCGCATCAATATTATGTGCGTTGTTGAAATAACTGGAGGGATATTAAATATCGGGCGCAGTCGAAATTTCCGTGCGGCAGGTGGTGTGTCTCGGGGTTGTTTTGATTCGACAGCTGCAGCGTCTGCTGCAGCACGCGAGCCCTGTGGAAATTTCGACGGCGCCCCGCCACAGTTTTACAAGGCAACAGAAAATAATTCATCAGAAAAAAAAAATAGATTATAAAAAAGCGACAGTGAAAAAAGAAACATTTAAAACGGAACCCTACCAGTTGTGTTACTTGTTGACGTGCTAGGGACAGGTGTTTCGGCTACGCTACTAGGTGCGTTGTGATCTGCAAGGAAACAACGCCACTGAGCTTGCTACTGGTGTGGGGGGTTATACAGAAAACGGCTGTGGTTGTTGAAATTTATAATAAAAATCATGGGCGAGTGTGGTATATATTTATGTTTATAAATAGTAGGGTGGTTTTAGCCCAAAAACTAGTTAGGTGAGGCGAGAAAGCGGAATAAAAGAAAACTGCTTTTTAAAATCAATGTATATTTCGCCACTTCTTGCCTTTTATTCAGCTTTCCCGAAAGTCTTTTCGCCTCACTTTATGTTTATAAACAGGTCCTTATCCATTTACTTCGTTTTTTATAGTACGCTGTACCGTTAATATACGCTACAGCGTACTTTTAAAAAGGCGCTTTCGTTTAGCATGTTTTAGCATTGCTAGTCGCCCCTGTGGCGTGCAGTATCGCTCAGGTTTTGCGGTCATGCGCCACCGGTTGTAAGGGCCGAGATAGACTTGTGCGGATCGGAAACAAGGCTTCCCAGCCTAGACCAACTCTTCATGTTATTTCGATGGTTTTCTTTATCTGCCCTGATAGACGCTTTCGTTTAGCAGTATCGCTCAGGTTTTGCAATCGTGCGCCACCGTTTCTAAGGGCCGAGGTAGAATTATGCGCATCGGAAGCGGCAAATAGAACAAGAAACAATAAGCCCGTACCGGCCCAGAGTGATAAACGAAAGGCACTTATAATACATGTGCTTTAACACGTTAACTGCCATATGTATGAAATAGTATACTACCATATTTTAGATCTAGTAACATTTAATTTCTTCAAGCTATTCACGATTTTGTTAAAAATTAACGTGGCCCAAGGGACCCTTTTCGAAAAATGACCGCGGCAGTAAATTAATTTATAAATTCAAGTATATCTCATTTAATTCTGTTCATTTCTAAACTGTTTTCGTTTATCACTATTGGCTGCTCGGAGCATATTATTGACTCTTGTTCTATTTGTCGCTCCCGATGCCCATAATTCTTCCTCGTCTCACATAATCGGTGCACGACCGCAAAACTTGGAGTGATACAGCATCCACGGGGCGGAAACGAAAGCACCTCTAATTGTATTACTTTCTATACACTTTTGCTCTGCAGAATTAATCTACACTCGACTTTGGTCATTAAATTATCAAATTTATATTGCATTTTTATTTTCAAACTAATTGACAAATTAACAACTTGATAGTCAAACCCAAGTACTGTATATAAGAGGACGCCCAATTTTCGTCAACCAATCCGGTGTCGGCAAGAATGTTTCGTCACCGAACTATGATTTGGTAGGGATATTTGGCGGTAAATTTAAATATCTATGCAATCGTGGCGCGATTTGGCCAATCGGGCAACGAATTTAAATTTAGAGACGATCGGGTGGGGAATTAGCGGCAAATTGTCCAACTAATTAACAAATTAACAACGTGACAGTCAAACCCAAGAACTGTATATAAGAGGACGCCCCATTTTCGTCAACCAATCTGGTGTCGGCAAAACTGTATCGTCATCGAACTGTGATTTGGCAGGGATATTTGGCGGTAAATTTAAATATTTATGCAATCAAGTCAAATCGTGTAGCGAATTTAAATTTAGACAGGATTGAGTTGGCAAATTTAAATCTGCTGTGGATGGCAACACAAATTGTGCGATAGACGGTAAACATTGCGCGTCAGAGTGTCTATATTGTGCTTATGCAATGTCCATGTCCTCTTGTATGCAGTATCTTCTATAAAACCCCATGTGATTTTAGAAATGTATAGAATAAAATAAAATATGTGTGAACTGTATATGGGTTCAAATAGATATTTTCGAATACGCTGCATCGTGGTGTGCCCTGGGAATATTCCCCGGGTAAACAGTGTAAAGTTTAGAATGCGGCCGCGATGCGGTGCAATAACAAAAACAAGTCTATCGCACGCGTGCTCGGCCGCACTGGTAAACAGGCGAGCGCGCGGTGCACGGGGGCGGCGGTGGCCCGATTACACATAAATGCGTCTTGAGCGAGCACGCGGGGGCGGCGTGGGGAGGGTGGCTGCACGCTCGGCGCTCCTACGCGGACCGGAAGGAATCGATACGCGGATCAATCGGGCGACGCTGCGGCGGCGGCGGCGGCGACGAGATCTGCGGGGTAGTGACGCGCGCGGGCGTAATTGCGCGGGGGCGCATAAGAGACTGGGGTAAATTAATTGAAGGCGTGAAATATGTTTGCGAGGCCCACGCGCTCCATAAATGGGAAAACGAGAAATTTTATTGCTATCCGCGGTGATGAAACTTGAGGCAGTTTTATAAAATGTTCATAGACAGGACCGACTTATGATTTTATGGGGCCCTGGGATCTATTCTGTAACTTAGGATACAATTAACGACAGACGATTTTCTAAAGTAGCAAGTCTTACATACATATACTCAAACACACGACAGAAGGACACCCGAAAATCAGTAACCAGTTTGTAAAAAATACAGTAACTACTACTATCAAATTTTCATCTGAAAACCTCTACTCTCGTGTTAAAGGAAATTTAATGCTCTACAAATTTGCATATAGACATTCTCCACAAAACCCTATGGTTTAGAAGATATAAACAAAAAAACTGAAAAATCCGAACATTTCGAGGTTTATTGGCCCTCCCCAGTTTCCACAGGTCCTTCGAGGTAGATTCCACACCCCACACCAACCCCGAAAAATATCCTAAAATTTCATTAACTTCAAAATTTTGTCCTAGTGCTGACTATGAGCCCTACTACTTATGTTTAGCATTCCACTCTTCATCTGCTAAGAATCTAGGTCCTAATTTTGAACATCTGAACACCCAAGCACATTTTCTGTCTTTTTTTACGCCTTCTGATGTTTTATGATTTTGAATTTCATTAAATCTTTTGAAGATGTTAATATCTTAGGCCCAATTCACACATAAGCGGCATCGGGCGCAGGCGCGACGTTGTACAGGCGATTGTGATGTCCATATGCAGTGAAGGGGTGGACATTGCACCTTATGTTTACATAGAGGCGGCATGGAAGAGTTTCGCCTCTTTGCCTATCGTGTCTTAGGAGAAGAGGCGAAGACGCGGTGCCGGCGCGGCTAGAGGCACAAGGCAAATGCCCGCGCCTCGTCACCTAAGTGGGTATTGCACCACATGTTTATATAGAGGGGGCTTAAAGCGTCGTGCCTCTTGCAGCGCCGGCACCGCGTCTTCGCCTCTTCGCCTAAGACAAGGTAGGCGAAGAGGCGAAAGGCATAACTCTTCCACGCCGCCTTTATATGTAAACATAAGGTACAATGTCCACCCCTTCACTGCATATGGACATCACAATCGTCTGTGCAACTTCACGCCTGCGCCCGACGCCGTTTATGTGTGAATTGGGCCTTAGGTTTCAAAAAGAGATTTTGTATATTAATTTTGACACAATTATTTAAGCAATAAAATGTTCAAACTGTGCACCATTTACATTCTCACAACGAGCTAATCGTTAATAAACTAACAAATTCCTTTTCAACATATTCAATAATATTTGGAAGATATTATACTTTAAAGACACCCTTTATAAATAAAACGTACTACATTATACGTATCGTGACAGAATACTACTCGCTTTATATCGTAAATACTTAAAACTCGTACGAGCCTGTATGTGAAGTTATGCAATTTTAATTACCTATTGTAAAGTAGCGACGTATAAGGTAGTATTATAGTAGCAGAATATCATTCAACAAATCAATAAAATCTACTACGCCTCTCCCACTGAAACGGCGCAAATTAAATTCATCCCAAATTTATAGGTCACCCCGACTGTGTGTTATTGTACGTTTTGCGTCGTTTTTGGGCTGGCGTGTCGGGTATCCGATGACCCAGTTTCTGGTGGGTACACGGGGGGCGGCGGAGGCGGCGGCGACGACGTAGATGCCGTCCGCCCGAAATCAATAAGCCTCGTAACCGCCACGTGGTCGCAACCGTGAACTTGCGCGCCCGCAAAAGGGGGCCACGCTGCGCGCTTGCAACGAGGCCGAGGGGCGGCGGAAATGAACACACACACATACGAAAAAAAATAGGGCGCGAGAGGTGTAAAGGGCTCATCGATCGCCGACACGTGCGGGGCTGTAAAATGATCAATCTGATGTGAGGCGTGGGTTAGGTCACTTTAAAAATATTAAGAGTTATGTTAAATATCTTATAGAAATCCCATATAGCTATTTAAATTATAGATCAAACAATTCAGTTGCGTTATGGGTCATTCACAATAAGCGCGGTAGTGGTAAGGTAGCGGTAAGCAATATTTTGCATGGCTATAAAAATTCAAACGTTCAGAATTGGGAAGTAATGCTATGCGATAATTATGGTAGAGATAATTACACATGTTCTGTCATAGTTTTACTGCGCTGCTGTAAACGATAGCATTTTTATACAACTGTGAAATTTCGCTTACCGCTACGCTACCCCTACCGTGCTTATTGTGAATAGCTCATAAGAAAATCGCTTCCCAAAAATTAACAACTAACCCCATAAACATATACAAGTGCAGCGTTTATTCCAATGTACGCAGCATATTCGGATAGTACTTGTAGGTGTACTATCCGAATATGCTGCGTACATTGGAATAAAAGATGCAATTGTATATGTTTATATGCCTCTTAAAGCCTGTATGACATCTAGTTTCTTATATCGTTTTATATATAAGTATTGATATATTAAACTGTATAACTATTTCTAAATGGAAAATTAACATTTTATATTAGGCTATTGTTATTGTTAAGTGAATTTATTATTATTCCGCCGCTATATAATTTTCTACATGGGTGTATGACACTATGTAGTTTGTGTCTGCATCGAAAACGATATAAGAAACTAGATAATGTCATACGGGCTTTAGAAGTTACGACGGTTGTCATCTCACAGTGCGATATGTTCAATGTTGAACAACTGTTCATTATAGCACAAATTACATTACAAGTTACACGAGTTAACCACGCATATGTTTTTAAATTTCATTCAATAAATATGAATATAAATAACGCATGTATAAAAGTTACGAGTTAATGATGACTGTGACGTTGTCCATAGTGCGAATCGACCTTTACAGTGAATGATAAGAATGTTTAAACACACATGAATACAATTAATTATTTCGTATTGTGAATTTATTATCTGCTAGAATTAATCTACGCTCACAAGTGATGTTAATTAGTTCTACGATTATTAGACTGCACCGGTGAGTTGTATATGTAACTGTATGTTATTTGTGTGTGCACCATATAGTTTTTTTTTCAAACTTACCTATTTGATAGGGGATGGGTTTGGGGGTGCCCGTGAGTGTCTGTCGTCGCGAAATCGCCGACGGTTTTGACGACTCGGTGGCGGAGCTGGAGCGGTTTCGGCTCTTCGGGGCAAGCTCCTCTCTGCTGCTGCTGCTATTCGATGTCATAGCACTGCAAGAAACACACATTAATAATAATAATAATAAACTTTATTTCTCATAGATTGTAGCACAATAATAAAATACATTCAATACAGATACAATAAAGGAAACAGGTCAATATAAAAACATAAGTACCACTACAAGCCCAGCATGAACGAATAGTACTCTTCCTTGTCGTACGGCTCGACAGTTAACAACAATGATTTTATTTCACTTTTAAACCTCGACAAAGATTTTAAATATTTTAATTTTTGCGGAAGCACATTATAAAGTTTTAAGGCACTGTAATGTGGAGCCTTTTCGTACATAGACAGGTTATGCTTTGGAAGTCTATAATTTGTGAATCTTGTATTATAAGTGTGTCTTATTTCACATAACTCAAACATATCTGAATTTTTAAATACAAATAATAGACATTCATACATATACAGACCTGTTTACTATAATCAATCAATCTTTAAACTACGCAAGTAATTAACAAGTGGCAAGAAAAGACGAATTATAAAAAAATAAGTAGTTAATAATATAAAACAACTAACCCCCTAGGAGGAAAGTTAAACGCCATCTGACGGCACCACATCAATTAGCAATGCTAATCCTCAAAGAAATGAGGGCTAACTGAAATTTCATGTTTTTTTTTATAAGGCGGCTCGTGTATTTATAATACCAAAAATATTTACATTTATTATCACGTCGTTTAACGTCCACGCGATCTTGCATTAAATCGGGCAATTACCATCGCCACCTCCGCGCAATCGTATACAAAAAAAAACGAAAATAAAAACGTGGAAAATCGCGTGCTTTCTCGGGCAATCGGGTCAAGGCGCCCGCCGGCGACAACAATGTTTTAATTTTGCACACACACACACATACATTACAGCGCCAGGTTATCTAATCGATCGATTTCGGCGGATGATAATAAACACGCAGGCACACAAACAATTTCGAAAACGTATAAGTTGAATCTGTTGCTGTTGAAAGTGTTGCTGTCGCGATCAATTTAGAGAAAAAAATGTATCAATTTTCTTTACGTTTTATGCCAAAAATAGTCGGAATAACCTCGATTTTTTCGATATTTTTGTGTCTGTCTGTGAACAAAATACCGGGATAACGGCACGGATTGCTAACAAAAATAGAAAGAAATTGAGAACTCGAACCGAGATGGTCCTGTGAAAATTTGTGCAAAATTTGACTACGAACCGTTTTATGCCTAAAATAGACTAAATAACCTCGATATTATCCATATCTTTGTGACTGTCTGCGTACAAAATACCGGGATAACGGCACGGATTGCAAACAAAAATGGAAAGAAATTGAGAACTCGATCTGAGATGGCCCTGTGAAAATTTGAGTAAAAACAGACCACGATCAATGAAGAAAACTCGATAATCCGATTTCTTGTGCACAATTGGGCGGGACAATTCCAAAAAGCAACGCATCGCGCAGCAATCACAAATGAAGAAATGTGGAACAATGAAAAAAATATTTGTTGTTATTATATTATATATTAATATTTATATATATAATATATATATATATATATATATATATATATATATATATATATATATATATATATATACATACATATATATATATATATATATATATATATATATATATATATTTATAACTATTAAACGTCTCTCAGAATGTGTCAAAAAGCAGATAACTTGCGAGTTATAATAAACTCGAAAGTTATCTGATTTTTGATATATTCTGAGACGTTTTGACACATTTAATAGTAATAATATTAATTATATATTATTTTATTATATTGATCCATCTAAATCTCCACATTTGATTGTATTGAATTCTTATATAGATACAGAGGTGTTAAATTTGTGAAACTTCTCGAAAAAGTGTGTAATCTTATGAAAAAACTATGCAAGCAGAGGTGGGGTGGGCGGGCGGTCCCTATCAACCAAACTACGCCCATTCACTACTTCAAATGGCTTGAACTCTGCACTACACTATTACCCTTAACTTTCTATGATTCAATCAATTTCATTTATTGATTTAAACTTAATTTTAAAAATATAGGGAACAATGTAGTGTAGAGTTCAAGTCACTTGACTAACCAAACTATACACATTCATTACCTCAAGTGAGTTGAACTCTACACTACATTGTTTTCTATATTTTTTTAAATTAAGATTAAATTAATAAATGAAATTGATTGAAACATAAAAAGTTATGTGTAATAGTGTAGTGTAGAGTTCAAGCCATTTGAAATAGTGAATGGGTATAGTTTGGTTCATAGGGGCCGCCCGCCCACCCCACCTTTGCTGGCATAGTTTTTTCAATGGATACAGACGTTTTATATTGTTTAAACTATTCCTAGAAGAGTGTCATCCTATGGAAAAACAATGCGAGCACAGGTGGGGCGGGCGGCGGGCCCTACCAACCAAACTATGCCCATTCACTATTTCAAATGGCTTGAACTCTACACTACACTATTGCACATAACTTTTTGTGGTTCAATCAATTTCATTTATTAATTTAATCTTAATTTTAAAAATATATAGAAAACAATGTAGTGTAGATTTCAAGTCACTTGACCAACCAAACTATGCACATTCATTACCTCTAGTGAGTTGAATTCTACACTACATTGTTTTCTATATTTTTTAAAATTAAGATTATATTAATAAATGAAATTGATTGAAACATAAAAAGTTATGTGTAATAGTGTAGTGTAGAGTTCAAGCCATTTGAAATAGTGAATGGGCATAGTATAACTATGCGAGCAATGGTGGGGTGGGCGGGTGGCCCCTACGAACCAAACTATGCCCATTCACTATTTCAAATGGCTTGAACTCTACACTACACTATTACACATAACTTTTTATGTTTCAATCAATTTCATTTATTAATTTAATCTTAATTTTAAAAATATATAGCGAACATAGTGTTAGAGTTCAAGTCACTTGACCAACCAAATTATGCACATTCATTACCTCAAGTGACTTGAACTCTAGACTACATTGTTTTCTATTTTTTTTTTTAATTAAGATTAAATTAATAAATGAAATTGATTGAAACATAAAAGTTATGGGTAATGGTGTAATGCAGAGTTCAAGCCATTTGAAATAGTGAATGGGCATAGTTTGGTTCGTAGGGACCGCCCGCCCACCCCACCTTTGCTTGCATAGTTTTTTTCATAGGATTACACTCTTCATGTAATGGTTGAAACAATATAAAACGTCCGTATCCGTTGAAAAAAACTATGCGAGCAAAGGTGGGGTGGGCGGGTGGCCCCCACCAACCAAACTATGCCCATTCACTGTTTCAAATGGCTTGAACTATGCACTACACTATTACCCTTAATTTCTTATGATTCAATCAATTTCATTTATTGATTTACACTTAATGTTTAAAAAATATAGGGAACAATGTAGTGTAGAGTTCAAGTCACTTGACCAACCAAACTATGCACATTCATTACCTCAAGTGAGTTGAACTCTACATTACATTGTTTATTATATTTTTTTTAAATTAAGATAAATTAATAAATGAAATTGATTGAAACATAAAAAGTTATGTGTAATAGTGTAGTGTAGAGTTCAAGCCATTTGAAATAGTGAATGGGTATAGTTTGGTTCATAGGGGCCGCCCGCCCACCCCACCTTTGCTTGCATAGTTTTTTTCATTGGATTACACTTTTCCTGGAATGGTTGAAATAATATAAAATGTCCGTATCCATTGAAAAAAACTATGCGAGCAAAGGTGGGGTGGGCGGGGAGCCCCTACCAACCAAACTATGCCCATTCACTGTTTCAAATGGCTTGAACTATGCACTAGACTATTACCCTTTATTTTCTATGATTCAATCAATTTCATTTATTGATTTAAACTTAATTTTAAAAATATATAGGGAACAATGTAGTGTAGAGTTCAAGTCACTTGACTAACCAAACTAGGCACATTCATTACCTCAAGTGACTTGAACTCTACATATATAAACTCTACTATACATAAATTGTTGCAAGTAGTTTCGTAAACTTGTTTAGAGATCATCGAAAATGGCTAAAAACAACATAAAACTACTTTAAAAATACTTCAACTTACTGGAAAACGGTCTGGTAGATATTCTGCGCGATATTAGTATCCTCCGCCTCCATCCACACCTCGCCAGCGCCGATGCCACTAGCTCGGCCGGCCTGCAAGAGAAACAAAAAATCACCATAAATATCGCACATTGTATCATTGTATGTTGTGTTTTATGTATATGGGGGGGCCTCCCGTTTGAATCGGCCGCGCGGCGACCTTCGCTCGGTGATAACACTCATATAAATTCAGTTAACCTTTCGGCAAATTATTCAAATTTCGTGCCGACACATACAAAAACATTCTCTCCCGGCCGGCAGCAGCAGCCGATAAAACGCAAAACAACAACAAATATTTGTCCGGCGTTGCGAGCGAGAGAGAGAACGAAAAAAAATCCGCAATCGTACACAGATAGCGAGAAAAGTTACAACAATACGCGGTTTTGTAACTACTCAAAATTATATAGCGCAAAACTTGGAGCGATACAGCACGACACGGGGCGACTAGTAATGTTAAACGAAAGTAACTTGTATAACCTCATCTGCAGCGAGTGGGTATTTCCATTGCAGTTATTGACATATACATATGACAAACTATATTTATAATACGAGATGTTATAGAGATACATGTCATTAAAGCCCTGGTTTCCTAGGAGAGCGGCCGCTTAAAAACGGCCGCTTTTGACGTAATTTTTACGTCACAAAAATAATTCTACGGGTATATAAACGAATATAGTTTCCTATACGCAATGACGCAATGAATTACGATGAAAAATTGTGAGTTCTTCTATTACATATACTTAAAACGACCTTTGTGATTTGTGAATGACGTCAAAAGCGGCCGCTTTAAAGCGACCGTTCTCCTAGGAAACCAGAGCTTTAGGGCCGGATCTACAATTGACATTTAACTGGAGAATAAGGCTATCTGTGGAATAAGTTTGAGATATTGGCGTCAAAATTTGATACTTATTCCACGAATAACCTTATTTTCCCGTTAAATGTCAATTGTAGAACCGGCCCTTAATCTCTCATTATTGACATATATGACAAACTACATTTATAATACGAGATAGTTTTGAGAAACTTGTCATTAAATCTCAATAGAAATACCGGCAAAATAAGTTTATACTCGTTGGAGATGCAGCATCTGCAAGGAGTATAAACTTATTTTGTGGGTATTTCTATTGAGATTTAATGACAAGTTTCTCAAAAGTATTTCGTATTATAAATGTAGTTTGTCATATATGTCAATAAGGAGAGATTTAGTGACATGTTTTTTGAAGCAATTCTGGAGACTATTTGATGGTAATAGGTGAAATTGATGATACAAACACGTGTCGCTGTTAAATAATTAGTTCCTAGGAATGAAACTTTATTTCAATCAAGAAATATGTAACAAATAAAAAAACTTGTCAGGACAATACTTTATTTTAAACTTAATTTATGTCTCTAGCGTTTAAAATAGAGATGCTATACAGTTGAAACACATGCAATTTTATAATATTCATCATATCCACATTTCATCAATTAAATTGATTATAAAAAATACAATATATTCATCCATAATACAGTATTAAGTTAAACTCACCTCTAAGTAGAAGAAGTTCCTGAGAGCGCCACAACTACGGATACTGCTAAGCGACAGTTCCGCGGTTGGAATAGCGCTGTCTATCCGAATTAACGTCAGCATCTTGTCGGTAAGGCATAATCGGTATACCGCATGGTCGCTCTTGAAACCGGCCATTAAGGGGGCAGCTCCCAGCCCGCGTTCTAGCAAATGTACATGCCAAACGTGCTCTGTAAATGCAAAAAAAAAATACGAATATAGTTACAGTTTGATAGAAAAAACGTAATTAATCTTTCAGCATATACCTTTCGCTAATTTGTAAATATTTAAAAAGTCCCTCGAAGGATCTCTTTCAAACTTTGCTAATGCGTTAGCAATGTATAGGACTATCCAATAAAGTCATAATCAAAAATTACGGTATTACTAGTTTTTATGCTATGTAATGTCAAAGTCAGTATATCATACAAATATGGTTTTATATGTTTTAGTCGTAAATTTTGTAATTTTTTCAAAAATCTCTCGAAGGATATCTTTCAAACTTTGTTAATGCTTTAGCAATATATAGATCTATCCATTAAAAAAATTACGGTATTGCTAATATTCATGGTATTTAATGCTAAAGTCAGTATATCATACAAATGTGGTTGTATATGTTTAAAGCGTAAATTTGTAAATATTTCAAAAATCCTTCGAAGGATTTCTTTCAAAGTTTGCTAATGTTTTAGCAATAAATAGGTCTATTCATTAAAGTCATAATCAAAAATTACGGTATTGCTAGTTTTCATGCTATTTAATGCCAAAGTCAGTTTATAATACTACTATGGTTTTGCATGATTTAGCCGTAAATTTTATAGATATTTCAAAAATCCCTCGATGGATATCTTCCAAACTTTGCTAATGCTTTAGCAATATATAAGTCTATCCATTAAAGTTATAATCAAAAATTACGGTATTGCTAATTTTCATGCTATTTAATGCTAAAGACAGTATATCATACAAATATGGTTGTATATGTTTTAAGTGTAAATTTTGAAAATATTTCAAAAATCCCTCGAAGGATATCTTTCAAAATTTGATAATGTTTTAGCAATATCTAGGTCTATCCATTACAGTTATAATCAAAAATTGCGGTATTGCTAGTTTTCATGCTATTTAATGCCAAAGTCAGTTTATCATACTACTATGGTTTTGCATGATTTAGCCGTAAATTTTATAGATATTTCAAAAATCCCTCGATGGACATCTTCCAAACTTTGCTAATGCTTTACCAATATATAAGTCTATCCATTAAAGTCATAATCAAAAATTACGGTATTGCTAATTTTCATGCTATTTAATGCTAAAGACAGTATATCATACAAATATGGTTGTATATGTTTTAAGTGTAAATTTTGAAAATATTTCAAAAATCCCTCGAAGGATATCTTTCAAAATTTGATAATGTTTTAGCAATATCTAGGTCTATCCATTACAGTTATAATCAAAAATTGCGGTATTGCTAGTTTTCATGCTATTTAATGCCAAAGTCAGTTTATCATACTACTATGGTTTTGCATGATTTAGCCGTAAATTTTATAGATATTTCAAAAATCCCTCGATGGACATCTTCCAAACTTTGCTAATGCTTTACCAATATATAAGTCTATCCATTAAAGTCATAATCAAAAATTACGGTATTGCTAATTTTCATGCTATTTAATGCTAAAGTCAGTATATCATACAAATATGGTTGTATATGTTTTAAGCGTAAATTTTGAAAATATTTCAATAATCCCTCGAAGGATATCTTTCAAAGTTTGCTAATGTTTTAGCAATATCTAGGTCTACCCATTACAGTTATAATCAAAAATTGGGGTTTTGCTAGTTTTCATGCTATTTAATGCCAAAGTCAGTATATCATACAAATATAGCTTTGCATGTTTTAGCCCTAAATTTTGTAAATATTTCAAAAATCCCTTGATGGATATCTTTCAAACTTTGCTGCTGCTTTAGGAATGTTTTGGTGCTCTTGCTAAAGATTCGGAGGAGGTTAGGAATAGGAAAATCTATTAAAGGCTTTAGTTACTTGCGCAAATGTTTTCTATTCACTTTACTAAACAGATTCCTAAATTCTTTACTTGCACAAGTACTAAACAGAAATGATGCAAGTAACTAAATTTAGTTACATCATTTAGTAACTTGCTTTAGCTACTACACACGTGTAAATCAGGCGTTATTAGCAATTCAAAGTCGTTGTTATTGTTTACCCACGTACCTAGGTATTCGTATTTATGAACTATTTCGATGTTGTAGTGATTAACCGTTAGCTGTGTTGTTGTTTGTTGAGTTTTTGCTTCTTAATATGAATTTCGTCTTGTTGAATATTGAGTTTAATTAAAAAGTGTTTCTATAAACGTGTCATGTGTACGAGCAGCAATCTTTAAATGTCAAAACCACTCGATCGCAGCCTTTAAAACACGCGTATGTTTGCATATATATTTTTTTTTCTGTTGTTCTCCGCCGCCGCTGCCGCCACCGATGTGTATTTATAGGTCGCGCGCGCTCGTGCCATTAAACTATAATTAATCCGCGTGCTGGTGCGCGCGCTCGTACACCTATCTCCCGCCGCCTCCACCCGCCCCGCGCGTACCACAAACGTCAGCGTAGCACCTGTTGATTTGTTTACGCGAAACCGGCACACGGTTATATCATACCGCCGCCGCCGCCCCCCGCGCGCGCGCCTGTTTTATCGACGCGAAATATTCACAAACAAATTAATCATACTTGTTTTGCGTGACATTCTCTATCTCTATCTCTCGCATCGGCGCAAAAACGGGCCGGCAAAAACATTTCTCGCGAATGATTAGGCCGCGCGGATGGGAGATTGTTATCCCCCCGCGAGCGCGAACGCGCGCGCGGTTTGTTTGCGCGCCCGCGAGAGCTATTTTTGCGCCGAATGCGTGCTCTTTAAATAGAACGACCGTGTGTGTGTTGACGGTGATACTAAGAATTTTTAATCAGTTTCTTATCGGGCGGAAAAAAACACTGGGGGGATTGGACTTCTAGTGGGGAAATTCGTGTTTCGTGTCATTGGACAGTATGTAAATATTTTGGTTGGAATACGCAAAAAAACTACTCACAATTGAAAATATGTTCGTTTAGGAACTGGTTTTGTCGTGCTAGAACAGCTCCTGAATGAACGATAAGGAAAAGCAGTTAAAGCTGTTTTCGTTTATCACTGTGTGCTGCTTCCATATAGGCGCTTTCGTTTAGCATTGCTAGTCGCCCGCGTGGCGTATCGCTCAGGTCTTGCAGTCGTGCGCCGCAGGTTGTAAGGGTCGAGGTAGAATAATGCGCATCGCAGGTGGATAATAGAACAGACAATAAGCCCGTACCAAACTAGAGTGATAAACGAAAATGACATTTGTCGTTCCTGATGCGCACAATTCTACCTCGTGTATCGCTCCAAGTTACAACACGGCCGCAAAACGCGATACAGCACGTCACGGGGGCGACTAGCAATGCTAAACCATGCTAAACGATAGCGCCTATATAGAACAAGAAACACCGGAGCAGCATACATAGTGATAAACGAAAACAGTTTATATACGGTATTTACAAAATAGATATTAACAGATGGGGGGCAGAGAGCGAGAATGGTAGAAGTAAGTGCTGGAGTACAAAGGGAGAATGAACGTATGCGGTTTTTGTGTATTTGAAAGTAGTATAGTTCCTAAGGGTATGCTGAGTGTATAGAAAGGTTAGGAATGAAAGAAAAGACGATGAAATTAGTGAGAAGGATATACAAAGGACATGGAATTAAAAGGTGATTAAACTCTCCTGGGATGCGATTCCTGACAGGGTATGCTGAGTGTATAGAAAGGTTAGGAATGGAAGAAAGGAATGGAAGAAAAGACGATGAAATTAGTGAGAAGGATTTACAAAGGACATGGAATTAAAAGGTGATTAAACTCTCCTAGGGTGCGATTCCTGACACTACTCATTCCGAACGTATAAGTGTCAAAGGTCTTTCCGCAAAATACGGACAATTTAGGATGTGAGTTACGAGCTCAGTATTTTGCGGAAAGACCTTTGACACTTATACGTTCGGAATGAGTGGTGTCAGGAATCGCACCCTAGGAGAGTTTAATCACCTTTTAATTTCATGTCCTTGGTAAATCCTTCTCAATAATTTCATCATCTTTTCTTCCATTCCTTTCTTCCATTCCTAACCTTTCTATACACTCAGCATACCCTGTCAGGAATCGCACCCTAGGAGAGTTTAATCACCTAGGAGAATTTAATCGCCTAGGAGAGTTTAATCACCTTTCAATTTTCTTTTGCTTGGTATATCCTTCTCAATCTTCTATCAATCGTTTCTTGTGTTTATTGAGAAATTTCTCACTGCATCGTTCGTTCGTTTTCGACCACTTTCACGCCACTCCTGGCGTATTGGTCTCCTTCTCTGCCTATAGTGCTGGCAACTATAGGTGGACTTATAGTTTAACGTGGATTCCGAACCAACCACTGGAGTTTAGATAAGAATATCATCTACTCAGGACCAGATAAAGGTGTTCAGCCATAAAACCCCATGCTGGCCAAGCGGGTTGGGGAGTGGGACGCACGTCCAAGCTTAAAAATATTTCCCTTTGTGTCACTGATTAACGTGAAGAAATACAAAAATTAAAACTTAATTAAAAAAATTATAAATGCTAGTTTAAACAATCAAGGGCTTAGTAATAGAATACGTGGTCGACGCGCACACGTGTGCCCCGTAATCCGATCGAGGAGGTCCCCGTCGCCTCTTTTTTTTATTGCGCTACGTGGGTTCTTTTTATTTTTTACTTTACTCGGAATAAGCGTTTTTTTTTTTTATTGCCGCCGACTGTTGTATTTTTTCCGCACCGCGGCTCGTTTCGCGTCTTCTATTTCCAGACGGGAAGCGCGTCGTCGCCGATCGATTTAAAAGCGGAAGAGCATCGTGGAAATGCGAGAGGCGGGCGTCGCGTCGGTGTAATCTTTTACGACGCACTAAAAAGCGCCCCCCTAGCACAGTTAAAAATAGTAAGAGGGGGCGGCCAGGTAGCAATTTGTACGTGTGTTTTGTAGTCTAGTTTTATGGGCGCACGTGCTGCTCGTAAAAAAAAATTGAGACGGAGGAGCTTTTTTTTCAATCACGTAATGGGATTGTTAATATTCTTACTGTATGTTAGAGGAATAATTCGGTTGTTAACAATAATAAACAACTAAAAAAAACCTTTATTTGGCATAACCACACAAAAATTCCCATCTACAAAATTACCCGAATATATAATAATCTAATATAAATTTATTTATTTATTTCCCAACAGGACAAGCCCAAAAAAGGGAAATTTCTCATTAATGATACAAATAAGAACTAAGACTAACAACAAACATTTATTATTTATAAATAACAAGAGAAAAGAAAAACGAATATAATGTAAAGGTCGTTTTAGACAAGACAATTTCTTGACTCAAAAGTTAGTCAAAATGCGAGACAATCTAAATTATCTCGTATCATACAGTAAATTATTTAAATATTGAATTGAATGGTAGATTGAATGAAAAAATATAACGCTTTCTATTTATCAAGGACAAATTGTATGAGAGGAAGATATATGAATTAATTTCTTGAACAACTTTTGAGCTAAGAAATTGTCTTGTGTAAAACGACCTTAACTACTTCATCCTATATAAATGTGGGAGTTTACAGCAGCGCAATAAAACTATAACAGAACATTGGTAATTAACTCTACCATAATTATCGCAGAGCATTACTGCCCAATTCTGAACGTCTGAATTATATCACGCTTATTGTGAATGGCCCATTAGTGTTTAATACCACGCGGTGTGTTCCAGAGTCTATGCAAGTAACTAATGAATATTATATAGAATTTATTTATCGTTATATAGCTAGATTTACTGTCTGTCATCAAATTGTTAAAAGTATAGTGATGTTTGTTATAGATAATTTGCAAGAAAATTAGTTTTTCAGTAAAGTCTTCAACATTTTTATTTTAGTATACTGTATTGTACTCATTTCAGTACATATAATTATTTACGAATAGGGGTTGCATTTGACTTTTTGCTTATAATAGAACTATAACAATGTTAAACATATACAAAAATCTAGAAACAAGTCCTTAATGGTTTATTTAATGCTCTAGTTTGGGCAACACATATTGTAAAACAAAAATTACTGACTACCACATGATTAATCATTGAACATTTTGTTATTGCTCTTTCATTTTGGGGTTTTCCTCTCGTAAATAACTTCGCCAGAAGTGGCTGGTGCGTTCGTCATCGTGTGTTTTATTTTATTTTTTCCGGCTGTCGTTCGCAGAATGTAAAAATCCGCGTTGCATAACGCACACACACACACACATACAGAAACATATCCACACATACATACACACGGCATTAATGCGCTCGTTAAAATTTCTACAAATGCGCTTACATAAACCTCGACCTTTCTTCCACTCGATTATACAAACGATATTTGCACACGACGGTTAAAATAGCGCGAGGCGGTTTTATTAGCAAGACGCTTTTTGAATCATTCTATGTGTTTCCTAATGCTTTTATATGATATATAACATAACAATAATAAACACGTTTATTAAGTTGATATTAATACAATCTAATTAGGACTATTTATGTATACAAATATACTTTTTGATGTAATACTAACATGTTTAAACTTTAAATGCATATTGTTGTAGAACTGCAACATTAGCTTTTAAAATGTTGGACAGAGACTCATATATATATATATATATATATATATATATATATATATATATATATATATATATATATATATATATATATATATAAATATATTATATAATATATTATTGCTTATCTTCATTATTCTCAAAGATACATGATGGAAAGCGTAAAAGTTACTTCCATATACTAATTTAGTCCAGTACATCTAGTTACCATTGTAGATCTATATGAAATCTAGAAGATATTAATGCTAAAATCTATAAGGAATTCAATTTTAAAAATTACTATTGCTTATCTTCATTACTCTCAAATATACATAACGGAAAGGGTAAAGTTTTTCGCTGAAACCTTTACATTCCAACTTTTTAATAATCATTTTGCATACATTTACTTATTAAATTCAGTGCCTTATACACCATTGTAATTGTCTGGTTTTTAGTAAATCCTGAAGAAGCTCTGAAGCAAGAGCGAAATATCGATGTAAAGAGAATTAATTAATAATTTTATTAATTTCATATTTTACCTCTATAACCCTAAATACAAAATGACAATTGATATTAAATAATAGTTACCGCCAGTTGTCCATTTGAATCATATGTGTGCAGATATCTATACAGGATTACAGTTAATATTTTCGGAACTTTGGGGATTTCCCCAAAGTTCCAAAAATATTATTGAATATGCCACATCCTAATATAAGTATAAACTAAACAGAATTAAAGGATAAATATAAATAATGACTAATATCAGATTTGTAAATTTTGAGTTTAATAACCCAAAAAAAAAAACTACGAATCATTGAGATACACATATCATAATTTGTGTGGTCTAAATATGACAATTTGTGCATAATTTCAACGTACTTTTATAAAATTTGGAATACTACAAACATAGTTATAGTACTTTTTATCACGTGACTAATGTTAGATTTGTAATGTTTGACTTTAACCACTCAAAAAGACTAAGAATAGATGAGATACACTTTTCATATTTTGAAGGATCTCAGTATGAGTCTTTGTGAATATATCTAGCGTAATTTTATAAAATTTTGATAATTACAAACAGAGTTATAGTACTGTATATCCCTTGAATAATGTCAGATTCTTAATATTTGAGTTTAACGACCCAAAAAGACTGCGAATAGTTAATATACATATTTCATTCTTTGTGGTATCTAAATATGACTATTTCTGGATATATTCAGAGCAATTTTAAAAAAAACAGAGTTATAGTACTTTTTATCCCCTGACTAATGACTAGGATTTTTAATTTTTGAGTTTACAACCCAAAAAGACTACGAATGGTTAATATACATATTTCATACTTTGTAATGTCTAAATATGACTATTTGTGCATATATTCAGAGTAATTTTCAAAAAATTGAAAACTAAAAACAGAGTTATAGTACTTTTTATCCCCCGACTATGACTAGGATTTTTATTTTTTTAGTTTACAACCCAAAAAGACTATGAATGGTTAAGATACATGTTTCATACTTTGCACTGTCTAAATATGACTATTTGTGCATATATTTAGAGCAATTTTATAAAATTTTGAAAACTATAAACAGAGTTATATTGATTTTTTCCTCGAACTAATGTCAGATTTGTAATTTTTGAGTATAACAACCCAAAAAGACTTCGAATAGTTAAGATACACGTTTCATACTTTGACGGGTTTAAGTATTACTATTTGTAAATATATTCAGTATAATTTTATCAAATTTTGAGAACTACAAAAATGGTTATGGTACGTTTTATCCCGTCTAATATAGGATATGTAATTTTTGAGTTTAACAACCCAAAAAGACTACGAATAGTTAAGATACATATTTCATTCTTTGTACTGCCTAAATATGACTATTTGTGCATTTATTTAGAGCAATTTTATAAAATTTTGAAAACTACGAACAGAGTTATAGTGATTTTTGTCCTCAAACTAATGTCAGATTTGTAATTTTTGAGTATAACAACCCAAAAAGACTTCGAATAGTTAAGATACACGTTTCATACTTTGACGGGTTTAAGTATCACTATTTGTAAATATATTCAGTATAATTTTATCAAATTTTGAAAACTACAAAAAAGGTTATGGTACGTTTTATCCCCTGACTAATATAGGATATGTAATTTTTGAGTTTAACAGCCCAAAAGGACTAAGAATGGTTAAGATACATATTTCATACTTTGTTCTGTCTAAATATGACTATTTGTGCATATATTCAGAGCAATTTTATAAAATTTTGAAAACTATAAACAGAGTTATATTGATTTTTTCCACGAACTAATGTCAGATTTGTAATTTTTGAGTATAACAACCCAAAAAGACTTCGAATAGTTAAGATACACGTTTCATACTTTGACGGGTTTAAGTATTACTATTTGTAAATATATTCAGTATAATTTTATCAAATTTTGAAAACTACAAAAATGGTTATGGTACGTTTTATCCCCTGAATAATATAGGATATGTAATTTTTGAGTTTAACAACCCAAAAAGACTATGAATGGTTAAGATACATGTTTCATACTTTGTACTGTATAAATATGACTATTTGTGCATATATTCAGAGCAATTTTATAAAATTTTGAAAACTACAAACAGAGTTATAGTGATTTTTATCCTCGAACTAATGTCAGATTTGTAATTTTTGAGTATAACAACCCAAAAAGACTTCGAATAGTTAAGATACACGTTTCATACTTTGACGGGTTTAAGTATTACTATTTGTAAATGTATCCAGTATAATTTTATCAAATTTTGAAAACTACAAAAACGGTTATGGTACGTTTTATCCCCTGACTAATATAGGATATGTAATTTTTGAGTTTAACAGCCCAAAAGGACTAAGAATGGTTAAGATACATATTTCATACTTTGTACTGTCTAAATATGACTATTTGTGTATATATTCAGAGCAATTTTATAAAATTTTGGAAACTACAAACAGAGTTATAGTGATTTTTGTCCTCGAACTAATATCAAATTTGTAATTTTTGAGTATAACAACCGAAAAAGACTTCTAATAGTTAAGATACACGTTTCATTATTTGATGGGTTTAAGTATTACTATTTGTAAATATATTCAGTATAATTTTATGCAATTTTGAAAACTACAAAAATTGGTATGGTACCTTTTATCCCTTGACTAATATAGGATATGTAATTTTTGAGTTTAACAACCCAAAAACACTACGAATGGTTAAGATACATATTTCATACTTTATACTGTCTAAATATGACTATTTGTGCATATATTCAGAGCAATTTTATAAAATTTTGGAAACTACAAATAGAGTTATAGTGATTTTTGTTCTCGAACTAATGTCAGATTTGTAATTTTTGAGTATAACAACCCAAAAAGGCTTCTAATAGTTAAGATACACGTTTCATACTTTGACGGGTTTAAGTATTACTATTTGTAAATATATTCAGTATAATTTTATCAAATTTTGAAAACTACAAAAACGGTTATGGTACGTTTTATCCCCTGACTAATATAGGATATGTAATTTTTGAGTTTAATAACCCAAAAAAACTACGAATGGTTAAGATACATATTGCATACTTTGTACTGTCTAAATATGACTATTTGTGCATATATTTAGAGCAATTTTATAAAAATTTGAAAACTACAAACAGAGTTATAGTACTTTTTATCCCCTGTCTAATGTCAAGGATTTTTAATTTTTGAGTTTACAACCCAAAAAGACTACTTTGTACTTTGTACTGTATAAATATGACTATTTGCGCATATTTTCTATGTTATTTTATAAAATTTTGAAAACTACTAACACATTTATGATACAGTTATAAGTGTGAATCCACCTCTTAGCAATCTACATATTTAGATTTCCATCTTGTGCTGATATTTCAAGCACTATATTGGAATATTATTCCACAGATGGCACTACTCGGTGATCCTGATGGCATGAGCATGTTAACGGTTATTAGCATATGGGTGTGCATTGCTAATTGACGTGGTGTCGGCAGATGGCGTTTAAATTACTTCCTAGGTGGTCAGTTGTATCACAACTGGTACTTTTTATATCCTGATTAATGTCAAATTTGTAATTATTCTACTGTTGTGTTGCTATAGTCCCTGTTTGACGATCAAAACTGGTAGTAATTAAAATATTTGTCACGTCATGCATTGACAGTAATTACGATATTTGTTCCTAAATATAGATGTAATTTAATTAACGATTTTACATTGTTTTTATCAAACTTCAGTTACACAATATGTAGAACTATGTCTGTGACGCCAAAATGACATCAAAAGCGGTCGCTTTTCAGCGGCCGCTTCCTAGGAAACCAAGGCTTTACACTTTGCAACTAATTTCGGCTAAGCTCTAACCATTTTCGAGCTCCTCTGGAGCTTAGCCGAAACTAGTGTGAAGCCCTGGTTTCCTAGGAAGCGGCCGCTGAAAAGCGACCGCTTTTGATGTCATTTTGGCGCCACAGAGATAGTTTTAAATGTATATAAATGAATTTGGTTTCTCATACCGACCAATACCTCAACGTAATTCAACAAGCCAATGATTTACAGTGATTTATAGTGGTTAACCTCAAGAACAATCACGTAGATGTGTTCTTGTAATTTGAGTGTGTCTTATTAACCCTCAAATTACAAGAACACATCTACGTGATTGGTCTTGAGGTTTATATTCTCTAGATTTCAGTAGTATGGAAAGGGCTGCGTAATTTTTAACAGCACCATCACGACTCTAAAGCGTTAATTATTTTTTTGTCCAAAATATTTGCTCAGCTCATAAACGAGGTCATCGATCGTGTGCGTTTTCGTTTCGATTCAATTAGAGGGAACAACCTCTCTGCCTCTCGTCTCCTCGCCGCCCGCCAAACTGGGTCCCGGCTGAATAATTGAGGCGCGCGCCGCCGCCCCTCGTGCCGGGCGGGAACGCGCTATCGATCGCGGTGTTTACTACGTTCGCTGCTGGGTTGGGGGGGAGGCATGAGGCGGCTGGAAACGTGACTGCCACGAGGCGCGGTCGCTTTTTGCGCGCGAGCTGAATCGGGAATTCGATGGCCCGCAGCACACGAGCGGAGGGACGGGCTTCTTTTAATGTAAAATAAATGCGTATGAGGGTTTGGGGGGGCTACAACCCCATGTTCAATATGCTGCCCGCGTGACTGAAATACATGATACAGCACATATGGGTGGAATTTGAAGCGTGAGAAACATATTTTCTTACTATTATATATAAAATTCGTTATTTTTTAAAATATTACTTATTTAGTTAGTGACTTAAAGGGTTACCTAGCTCTTTAAGTCACTAACTAAATACGTAATGTTTTTAAAAATAGCGAATTTGATATATTCGAAAACTCAAAACAGTGTATTAATATTTATACACTTATATTAATATTATTTTTGCTGTTTGTTACTTTTGTTTTTATGTATTATTTTGTTGTTCTTGATGATGATGAATATTTTGGAGGGATTATGCCAAAATGCAAAGCCCTGGTTTCCTAGTCGAAGACTCAAAACAGTGTATTAATATTTATACACTTATATTAATATTATTTTTGTTGATTGTTACTTTTGTTTTTATGTATTTTTTTGTTGTTCTTGATGATGATGAGTATTTTTGAGGGGTTATGCCAAAATACAAAGCCCTGGTTTCCAAGAAAGCGGCAGCTGAAAAGCGACTGCTTTTGATGTCATTTTGGCGTCACAGAGATAGTTTTACATGTATATAAATGAATATGGTTTCCCATACCGAGCAATACCTCTACGTAAATATTTTGTTGTTGTTCTTGATGTTGATGAGTATTTTTGAGGGGTTATGCCAAAATAAAGGTATTTTTACTGATTTGTTTTTAATATACAAATGAAATATTTTATTCGAACAATTCAGCATATGAAAGATGTATCTTTCATATGCTGAATTGTTCGAATAAAATATTTCATTTGTATATTAAAAACAAATCAGTAAAAATACCTTTCACAAAGTACTTGTTAAATATGTATATTTAACAAGTACTTTGTGAAATTTGTATTTAAAACTTTTGAAAATTCAGCCATTGGGAACTCATTTTCCTTGACCTCTCAAAAAAAAAGTTCTCTCGCCGTAGTCAGTATAACTCATGACTACTTTATCTGAAATTAAAAAACCAAAATTTTTCTGTTAGTAGATGTATATAGCTCGTGTTTGAACGAAGGAAAAAGGAATAAATTGAAAAAAGAATTTTTTTGGCGGAATTGTAAACAAAAAGTCCCCTTTTTTGTAAAATGTTTACCACGTATTGCCTTATAAAATAAGTTCTGATAAAAAAAAAGAAAAAAATCCTTCGTTCAAGCACTAGATAATGCTATTTTGAAGAAGCAAAATTTGAACAAGATCTGTTCATAATTTTTTAAGAAATCATGACTACCGTTGACTAGAGTTACGAGAAAAACGCGATTGAAGTTTTATGTTTAAATTTTTTTTGGTCCTTCTAAATCTCATTTTATTTTTACTATTCCTCATTTCGATTGCTGATTAATTTCAAGCCCACGGTTTCCGGTTCTTTCCGACGCCTCTTTGGCCAGCGCCTCCAGTTTCCACTGATCCCGTGGGCGGCCGAATCCGGCGCGTAAATATTCGCCGCTCCTCCACTTGTTTACGAAAACAGCGGAATTAATAAAAAAAAATATTCCAGCCTCGCACAAACAAGGCCGTCGTCACACACACACACACACACACACACATTATCGCGCCATTGCGTCAGCCGGAATGGGTGTAATGACGCGCCGAAATGGAAAACAATGCTGTCGCGGGGGAGCTCGGGGGGCGGGCGGTCCGACGATGGCGCAATTAAAAAAAAACTCTCGCCCCCCCCAACAAACGATTACCTGGCGTTATCGCGACGACGCAGGTGTAACAGCGCGTGTTTTTTCCGGAGGAAGCGACGACGCGCGGTGGGGTTCGGTGTAAACAAAAACATGCTCGATAAGTGCGTCCGACTGTCACCGTCAATGCCCATTGTGTGTTGTATGTATGTATGTATGTGAGGCATAATTACAATAACAGAATTACCGCCAGGCGAATAACAACAACAATTGATCATCAATTGGGCGGCACGTTTGCGTAATTGCGCTTAGTCACGAGGAGAGGGCACAAACAAGATAATTCTGTTTGTTTCGGTTTTCCAGCTAGATGATGATGATGTTTGTCCACGAAATCACTATCGGAACTATTAGAAAGCATGATATTCATTAGCGAATAGAATATCAATATAATAGTCTCACAGTGACTATTTGAGTAAAAGTTTCTTCTAGCTTAAGGTCGTATTAGACGAGACAATTTCTTGACTCAAAAGATGCGAGACAATCTAAATTATCTTGTATCATACAGCAAATTATTTGAAATATTGAATTGGATGGTAGATCGAATAGAAAAATATAACGCGTTCTATTTGTCATGGACAAAATGCATGGGAGGAAGATATATGAATGAATTCATTTCTTGAACAACTTTTGAGCTAAGAAATTGTCTTGTCTAAAACGACCTTTAGTAGTCACTTGCAACAAATTCTGTGTACGCAGGCTGCTCCGAGTTTTCTTGCCTCTCTCCAGTTTTTTCTTTTCCATTGACCTCACATACATGGTAGTAAAGCCCTAGTTTCCTAGGACAGCAGTCGCTCAAAAGAAAAGAACCTACTGAATTTCCACGGGCTGACGTTGCAGCAAAACTCTCAAAAACTGCGGGGCGACATATCATGTTACCTTGTTATATACTATAGCCGTTTTCTTTTATTACTCTGGGCTGGTACAGGCTTATTGTCTCTTGTTCTATTCGCCGCATCCGATGCGCACAATTTTCCTCGGCCCTTACAACCGGCTACGCACAACTCAAGACCTGAACAATACTGCACACCACGGGGGGCGACTAGCAATGCTAAAACATGCTAAACGAAAGCGCCTTATGCTGCAGTAGTCTTAGTTCGGTTTTGTTGTTCTATCATTATTAGTTAGATCGTTTTATAGAGTTGTCACCCATTGCCAGGTCGTTCAGTCTATCAGTCCAATAAGAAAAAAAAATTTTGGGGTTGTCCCCCACCGTCAGGTCGTTCAGTCTATCAGTCCAATAAGAAAGAAAATTTTATAGGGTTATCTCCCACTGCCAGGTCGTTCAGTCTATCAGTCTAATAAGAAAGAAAATTTGATGCCTTCCAAACATTTTGCAAGTCATATTATTGAAATTCACATATATTGGTAGTTTCCTGTGAGTATCGGACCTCCTTTCGAACATGGACTTTTATGTATAGTGATTTTTGATTTTATAAGTGGTAAAACCAGTAGAACGACAAACCGATTACAGTTCTTGATGCTTCCAATCAAATACTTGATAACTACTGTAGCTACCGAACACTTGATTGCATTGAATTCGCTAGATTATTTGAAAACGCTCTTGTTGATTAGCCGAATTGTTTGCCACGAAGAAATTATATGGTGACGCCGCCGCCGGCCGCCCCCACGTGCATCTATGCTATTAGCGCGTTCGCAATTAGCCTGACAATCGTTCGTTAGCGGGCGCAGCAGTCTTTAAACGCTTGTTTACTTGGAAACGTATCGTAAACAACATAATCAAATATCACACAAACATCCTGGAGGCTGCGGCCGCAACAACAGCAAAGTGAGAGAGAGAGAGAGGCAGCCCCCCCGTCCCCCACCGCCTTTCAAGTTCAAACGGATTAATAATAAAAACGAAAGTAACCGTTGCGCAACGCGTGAAAAATCGTAGAATAACAGTGAAATGGGCGCCGCGCGCGCGTTTAATTGGCGGCGGTGCGGGCGGGTTTGTTTGTCGGGCCGCTCTCGTATTTATAGGCGGAGGATGTTATGCAAACAGATCTCCAGACGACTTTATTGTTTTTATTGGAACCGAAACGTGCACGACGAAAATAATAAGAGGAGAATTCTTCGCGGGTTATTAACGAACATAGAATTCAACTATTTTTTTGGTATGTAGCCTATAGCAGCGATTCTCAAAGTGGGGATCACAGAAAATTGTAATTTTTGTACTCATGTCCGAACACAAGTCCCGCATTGATTTGGGTGCGGGAAATACTACTTCCCGCACTAGTGCACAATTACATTGGTACCGAATTTTAAGTTGGCAACACTGGCTACTTCGCGCACTAGTGCGGGAAGTGGTATTTCCCGCACCCAAATCAATGCGGGAAATGACTTGTGTTAGGACATGAGTACAAACATTACAATTTTCTGTGATCCCCACTTTGAGAATCGCTGCTATAGGCTACATACCAAAAAAAATACTTGAATTCTATGTTCGTTAATAACCCGCGAAGAATTCTCCTCTTATTATTTTCGTCGTGCACGTTTCGGTTCCAATAAAAACAATAAAGTCGTCTGGAGATCTGTACTTAGGACATGAGTACAAAAAAATAATTACACAACGCGTATGTAAACGTGAATCAGCTATGTAGGATTCTTCCGTTATTCTTCCGAAGTGAGTCAACAAAAATACGAATCAGCACGTTCATATCACTTCCGGTTTTTTAGGTGTAGTCCCACCATAACACGGTCAGGCGAGTAGTAAATGTCAGTTTCTAAACCCAATTTTTATTAAATGTTTAAAAAAAAACTTAATTCCGGGTGATGCATTTATAATTGGGCGAGGGCTGGCCATTATTGTGGCCCTCTGGATCATTTTGTTGTTGCTTAATGACAGATTAAATTGAGGAAACGGGCGTAATGGCCACTTTCCCGTTACGTTCGCCTCCTTTTATTGCGATTCCGATGCGGCTCTCGCATTCCGCGCCAATTGAGTCACATCCTCCGGCCCTTGCATTCCACACCGCCGCCGTCGTCGACTTTCCCGCGCTCGCCGAAGACCTCTGGCTTTGGAGGAGGGGGAGGGAGAGGTGGTGGGGTTTGTGAGAACGAGCGGCGGTAGGTTGTCGCCCTCCGTTCCAGGAAACTCGTATGCAGGTAGCGCGGTTAGGGTCCCTGCGTGGCGTGGCGAGACGGTCCACGACCTCACAATCTTCCCCCTTCGATGGGGGTTCGCGCCCTTTTAGTCAAGAGTTTATTCTAGAAACGACTTTTATGATGATAAATAAACACCTATGCCAATATGAGGCACGGGTGGGTTATTCCCCACAGGGTGCGCAATTTGTTTAATTTGTATAACACATTTCTATATTTTGAGGGGTCTTACGAGGACATTTCCATCATTTTATGAACTCAAATCGTGACAATTCACCATTTGAGTTCATAAAAAGACGAAATTCCATAATTTAATGAACTCATATCTTGACAATTCACGATTTGAGTTCATAAAATGATGAAATTTCTTCCTTTTATGAATTCAAATCGTGAATTGTTAAGATTTGAATTCATAACGAAGTTCCATCATTTTATGAACTCATATCTTGACAATTCACGATTTGAGTTCATAAAAGAACGAAATTCCATCATTTTATGAACTCAAATCGTGAATTGTTATGATTTGAGTTCATAAAATGATGGAATTTCGCCTATTTCCATCGTTCTATGAACTCAAATCGTGAATTGATACGATTTGAGTTCATAAAACTACGAAATTTCATCATTTTTTGAACTCAAATCGTGAATTGTCAAGATATGAGTCCATAAAATGATGGAACTTCGTCTATTTATGAACTCAAATCGTGAATTGTTAAGATTTGAGTTCATAGAACGATGGAAATAGGCGAAACTCCATTATTTTATGAACTTAAATCGTGAATTATTAAGATTTGAGTTCATAACATGATGGAATTTCGCCTGTTTCCATCCTTCTATGAACTCAAATCTTAACAATGCACGATTTGAATTTATAAAATAATGGAATTTCGTCCTTTTATGAACTCAAATAATGACAATTCATGTCTGTAACTGCGCACATCGATTTACATAACCCAAAATGATTTTCTTTGCACAAAAATTCAAAAGTGACTTACACCACACTTTCATTCTCGCAGGCTCATATGAGTCTATCTAAATGGTCTAGTATCATACAGCAAATTGTCATAAAACTTCTTATATACTTTGAGAGGTGTTACATATCTTTTGTTCAAACAAAAACAATTACCAGCTTTGATTTGCTGGTTTCGCGAATAAACAAATTAAAAATAGTTAACGTAACAACACAAATTATTGTACACAGCCAAATAAGAATAAGATTATCTTACCACCATTGAGATTGTATAAATGACAGCAGCACTTACCAAGACCTGAAACAAAATAATTCGATTAAAATAGTAATAATAATAATAATAATAATAATAATAAAAATGTAGACATTAAACAAATTAATTCATCATGTAGAATGATATGGTATATGCGTCATGGGGTTTATTCTACATATTTAAAAAAAAATGCTTGAGAGGAATTAACTAATGTTAAATTACATGGCAACATCAATTTATCAACCCTCGTCTCAATCGCGTGAGATCCGCTATGTACGTTTTACGCTAGCGACTGCGAAGTCGACCGAAAACCGCCTCGTGTGGTTTTAGCCTTAATACAGGTATACATAATAGTTTGTTAAATTTTCACGGATACGCCCCGGCTCGTTTTCTCGACCGATTTCGAAATTTGGTCCCGATGCATTCAGCCGTTTCCCCGCAATTTTGTTCACACATATACGGACAGGCAGACACACAGACAGACAGACACATATACCGACACTCAGACAGACAGACACGCAGAGTGACACACAGACAGGCAGACACACCGACAGACAGACACACAGACAGACAGACATACTATTTAGTGTAATTGAATTTTGTGATAATAGTTAAATTTTATAGTTTTGAAGACACACAGCCAGACAAACAGACACGCAGACTGACACACAGACAGGCAGACACGCAGACTGACACACAGACAGGCAGACACACAGACCGACAGACAGACAGACACACAATTTAGTGTAATTAAATTTTGTGATAATAGTTAAATTTTATAGTTTTGAAGACATGTAATGTTACCTGTACCGGGACATGTTAACTAATTTTAAGATTATTACGTTTTATAAATTTAATTCCTGATTTCTAAAGAATAAAACTACGTTAAAATGAGAATTACATTTATTTTTACTTTAACATGAACAATATAGATTTTTGTATAAGGTGCTATACGACTCCACGTTGTTGTTAATTTAACTCAAACTCCACGTTGTGGTTCTAGGATTAAGTATGACTTGTAAAGACACGCATTGGTAGACTTTTAGGCTCCATCCATAATTAATTTATTAGTCTGAAGGTTAATCCTATCGTTAGTTTGGGTGCAATTCAACAAAATTTTCAGAAGTAATTTACAAACGATTATCTATTTAACTTTCATCCCATACTTGTAATGATTATATTTTGTACTAATAGGGTAAAGGTTGTTCAAGTACATTACACGTGGAACCGGCCGTAATTTAAAATTGATTGATACTAAGAGAAATGTGTGTTTGGGTGAAACTTAAATCTTCTTATTAAAGAAGACGATTATGTTCCAGTGATTTCCAAAATGGGGGTTGCGAGAAATATTTCGGTGGCGCAGAAAACATTAATTGCATATAATTATGTTTTTCTATACATACCCATTTTTCAAGGGATCCTTTTATATGTTTATAACCACTCCTTTTATATGTTAATACAATTAATACCTTATGCACTAGGTGCTCGTGGAGTAAAAAGTTTGAGAAAGTGTTTTCCACGACTATTTATGAGTTAATATAATTTTAATATTAGATATATTTATAACATTTGTAGTTTAACATTTTACAATATTTTTCTTGAAGATAGTAACAAAAATTATGCATCATAGTTGAGTTGTAGCACCTAAATCAATATAACCATCACTGATTTAAGTCTTACAACTCAACTATGATGTATTTTGAAAACTACAAATAGTATAACAGAGTTATAGTACTTTTCGTTCTCGAACTAATGGGATATTTGTAATTTTTGGGTTAAATAGCCCAAAAAGACAATGAATAATAAAGATACACATTTTATACTTTATAGGATCTAATTATAACTATTTGAGGATACATGCAGAGTAATTTAATAAAGGGTTGAAAACTACAAACAGAGTTATAGTAATTGTGTTTCCTCGAAATCCTCATATTAGATATCATTTTTTTTAATTTTTGAGTTGAACTACCCAAACAAACAATTAATAGTTGAGATACACATTTCATACTTTGTAGGGGCTAAATATGACTGTTTGTAAATATATTTAGCGTCTACTACCGGCAGAGTTATAGTATTTTTTATCCTCTGACTAATGTAGGATTTTTAATTTTTGAGTTTACAACCCAAAAATACTACGAATGGTTAAGATACATATTTCATACTTTGCACTGTCTAATTATGACTATTTTTTGCATATATTCATAGCAATTTTATAAAATTTTGAAAACTACAAACAGAGTTATAGTGATTTTTGTCCTTGAACTAATGTTAGATTTGTTATTTTTGAGTATAACAACCCAAAAATATTTCGAATAGTTAAGATACACGTATCACACTTTGATGGGTTGAAGTACTACAATTTGTAAATATATTTAGTATAATTTTATAAAATTTTGGAAATTACAAAAGGGGTAATGGTACTTTTTATCCCCTGACTAATGTAGGATATGTAATTTTTGAGCCAAAAGGACTACAAATAGTCGAGATACACATTTCATACTTTGAAGGGTCCAAGTATGACTATTTGTAAATATATTCAGCATAATTTTATAAAACTTTGAAAATAACAAACAGAATTATGGTATTTAACTTATTTGACTAATATAAAATTTGTAATTTTTGAGTTTAACAACCCAAATAAACTACGAATAGTTGAGATACACATTTCATATTTTGTAGGGACAAAGTTTGACAATTTTAAATATATTTATGGTAATTTTATAAACTACAAACAGGGTTATAGTATTTGTTGTCCTCGAACCAATGTCAGATTTGTAATTTTTGAGTATAACAACCCAAAAAGACTTCGAATACTTGAGATACACGTTTCATATTTTGACGTGTTGAAGTACTACTATTTGTACTATCAAATTTTGGAAACTACAAAAAGGCTTATCATATTTTTTATCCCGTGACTAACGTAGGATATGTAATTTTTGAGTTTAACAACCCAAAAGGACTACGAATAGTCGAGATACACATGTCATACTTTAAAAGGTCCAAGTATGACTATTTGTAAATATATTCAGCGTATTTTTATAAAATTTTGAAAACTACAAATAGAGTTATAGTAATTTTTGTCCTCGAACTAATGTCAGATTTGTAATTTTTGAGTATAACAACCCAAAAAGACTTCGAATAGTTAAGATACACATTTCATACTTTGTAGGGGCTAAGTATGACTATTTGTAAGTATATTCAGTATAATTTTATCAAATTTTGAAAACTACAAAAAGGATTATGGTACTTTTTATCCCCTGACTAATGTAGGATATGTAATTTTTGAATTTAACAACCCAAAAGGACTACGAAGAGTCGAGATACACATTTCATACTTTGAAGGGTTTAAGTATGACTATTTGTAAATATATTTAGAGTAATTTTATAAAATTTTGAAAATTACAAACAAAATTATGGTATTTTTACTAATATGAAATTTTAAATTTTTGAGTTTAACTATTCAAATACTCTACGAATAGTTGCGATACACATCTCAACTTTGTAGGGGCCAAGTATAACCATTTTTAAATATATTTATTGTAATTCTATAAAATTTTGAAAACTACAAACAGAGTTATAGTAATTTTTGTCCTCGAACTAATGTCAGATTTGTAATTTTTGAGTACAACAACCCAAAAAGACTTAGACTTAGTTAAGATACACATTTCATACTTTGTAGGGGCTAAGTATGACTATTTGTAAATATATTCAGCGTATTTTTATAAAATTTTGAAAATTACAAACAGAATTATGTTACCTAAGTTACTTGACTAATATGAAATTTGTAATTTTTGTGTTTAACAACCGAAATACTCTACGAATAGTTGAGATACACATTTTATACTTTGTAAGGGCGAAGTATAACCATTTTTAAATATATTTATCGTAATTCCATAAAATTTTGCAAACTACAAACAGAGTTATAGTAATTTTTGTCCCCCAACTAATATCTGATTCGAAATTTATTTTTATTTGAATTTAACAACCCAAAAAGGCTATAAGCAATTTAGATAAACATTTCATACTTTGTAGGCACTAAATATGACTATTTTTAAATATATTCAGTGTAATTTTATAAAATTTTGAAAACTACAAACACAGTCATGGTACTTTTTATCCCCAAACCTATGACAGAATTATAATTTTTCAGTTTAATAACCCAAAATACTACCAATAGTTGAGATATATATTTAATACTTTGTAGTGGCTAAGTATAACTATTTTAAATACATTCAGTATAATTTTATAAAATTTTGAAAACTACACACAGAATCATATTACTTTTTGTTCCTTAATAATTGTCAGAATTGTAATATTTGAGTCTCACAACAAAAATTACATTTCTGACAACAAAAATTACAATTCTGACAAGAAAAATTACAATTCTGACAACAAAAATTACAATTCTGACTTTTATCTTTATGATATTGTCATAGGCGCTTTCGTTTAGCATGATTTATCATTACTAGTCGCTCCGTGGCGTGCAGTATCGCTCAGGTCTTGGTCGTGCGCCGCCGTTTGTAAGGGCCCAGGTAGAATTATGAGCATTGGAAGCGGCAAATAGAACAAGAAACAATAAGCCCGTACCAGCCCAGAGTGATAAACGAAAGCCACTCATGTCAAGGGCTTTAGGTTCGATAAAGAAGCTATAAAGAGTTTAATTACCCGGTATTTTAACCTCTGCTAGGTGATTCAGGGTAAATTCGCCTGCAATGCGGATTGAACTCTCGCTCCCTAATGAACGAGACGCATTTTAATTTCATATCGATTATCGAAATATGTTACGGTTTACACCCTTTTTGTCATAAAATACTGTATGACAAACATTTTATAAAGGGTGTAAACGGTAATATATTTCGTTAATCAACAATCCAAAACCGGGTTACAAATGTCCCTGTCGCTCCAACTGGTGTCGGCAAGCAAAAGGGTCCCTGTCGGGCAGGCAATCAAGTGCAAAAGACACGCGCGCAGCTCATTAGGCCCCTCGCCGAAAATAGCCGCGGCGGATGTAATTAGGCGCACGGGCTGCAGGTAAACAATTCGATTTTTAGAATGCGCGACGCAAACAAACGCCGGCGCCGGCTTTTATGTATCTGGGACGAAAACGAGGGGCCTCCCGTGTGTTTATTTATTCCGCGATAATGCGTGTGCGGAGTGTGTATCGGGAGAGAGTCGTCGAAATTAAAACACTACAAAAATATATAATAAGTCACACCAAGTATCGCTATCTTGAAGTGCAACAAATATTATAAGGAGAATTTTATCAAATTTGTTTGTGTATATGTGTGAGCGAGAAAGAGAGGTTTTTATATGTTATTTTTGGACTATATTGCAACAAAGTTCAATGTTTGTTATCTGCAGTGGCGTCACTAATATTCTTTTGCGACCATCCCCACTAGTACTAATAACTACCTAATGAATTATGTATTCATAATTTTTAAAACTGATTTTTTGTGATGGACTCTATTATTTTTTAAACTCGTTTAACTATATATAACTATATTAACTTATTTTTTATTGTATATAACCCCCGTATTCACCGACGTTCCATAAATCTTTCAATAGCGATTGAACCCATAAGTATTCGTTGTTATAGCAACAATAAATAAATTATCTAGGGAATGTAGTTACTTTAGATTCGCTCTATTGGAAACACTGACAAAACATAAAGAAACAGCGTCATCAAAGCTCTTGTGATTGGAGCTTGATTTTCTTTATCTTTTCAAACGCTATTCAAGGTGTTGACATTTATTTTGACCATTTCTGTCATAATGACATTTTCAATTTATACATTCAATAGCTTATGCGACGTATAAAGTTTATGGGATGTTGGTGAATATGGGCATTAGTGTTTTATGATTAAGGCCCAAAAAATTTTGAATGGCGTTAGAATTCCAATAAGAATTCCCATACGTAACAACATCATCTGATTGCTGTAATCGGTTACAATTATTTATTTTTTGCGCGATTTTCACAACAATACCCTAAACAACATTGAACACTTATCACGCCATTGCGTAGTTGTGTGTGTGTGTGTGATGCAACCAAACGGTGGCGGTGGCGAAGGACGCTCGATTACAATAATATTTTTTTGCGCGCGTTTCGCAAAGTTGGTCACGCATTTTCATTCATTGCCAAGCGCTCATTAAAACCCGGCGCGTTGTTATTATTATTGCTGCCGTGGGTCGCCCATTGACGTGGCCGCGGCGCTCTTTTGTCGCCCGTTTCGGCTTGATAGGTTTGTTTTGGTTCCCACCACCTCGCCGCGCGCGATGTGAATGTTTTGGTTTTTCCCCGCGGCAGTGGCGGCGGGCAAAGTCGGTCAGCGTTTCTCAATGGCCGTGTTTGTTTGTGCTCGTGGGAGAGTGCCCGCGCGCGCGAGCTTGAAAATTCCGCAAGAAGAGAATGTGAGCGGGGCTCGGGGCGGCGAGGGAGCGGGAGCGTGAGCGCGCGCGCGGGGTGAGGGGTGGCAGGGGTTCTAACTGTAAATACATGTCGGGAGGAAAAGAGAAAGAGAGTGAATTAGTGGAATGCCAGCGATGTTTTGCGTTTCGGTCGCTGCGTAATAATAATAGTGGGGGGGTAGACGATTGGGTGACCTTGGGATGAGGGTTGGCGACTTACCGAACGTGGGGCGAGGCAGGTCGCCCTCTGCTACGTCCTCGCCCTGCTGTTGGGAGATGAGCGCTTTGAGCCACGCGTCGAGGTCTTCCTCGGATTCGAGAACGACGCAAAAACAATCATCCTTGGTGTAGAGCGCGATGACATGCTTGCTTTTGGTATCGTGGCGTTTGTTGATGTTGAAGCATGTTTTGAGCTGAATGCTCCGCTTGGGCGGCTGACCGCTGTTGAACTTCTTCTCGGAGTCGTAGTACTCTAAGCGCGCGGAGGACTCGCTGGTTTCGGCGCGCAACACGAAGAACTTCTTCCTGGAGGTTTTCAGTTTTTTCAAGTATCCGCAACGGATCACAGGCCCTCCGCCGGGCTGGCAGCGCGAACTCTTCAGCGACATTGCCGCCACCCCTAAATACAAAGAGGTCCGCGCGTGACGCGTACTACAACAGTCACTGGTGTGTGCACTGGAAAGTGTCCAAGGGTACGGAATTTTTCATGCGCAATGTAATACGAACACGTCAACATTCCAGGTCAACGAAAGGCAGCGGCGGGCATTTCCTGTCGCTGTCTCGGCCCGAAGGAAGAATGCGTATTCGAAAACACAAACACATGCACACTAGTACAAAAACACAAACACGCCCGATCCGGATGAATCCGTGGAGCTCCGTTTATTATTTTTTTGCTCGAGTTGTTTGCTCTCTCAAACACGAAAAGCGCGCGATATCAAAGCGACGAACGCTGCTCGTGTACTGACTGGGGAACGCGTGTATACTACGCTCTTTCCTCGATTTCATCCATCTTGCCGAGGTCGGTCATGTGTTTGTAGACGTCTGACTTTGTTGGTGTCTGCGTGCGCACCCAGTTTTAACTTGTCATCTCTTTCACCGCCAACGACCGCGACTGAAACGGAGCGAATTCCACTTGCCGCTACTAGAGGCGGCGCGCGCTCGAGTTGTAAACAACCAGCGCGCATGAGCAACTCCGTAGTATTCGATAACAGGAAAAGGCACTGCCTATGAGGCGTCACGCATGTTCGTGGAAAAACATTACGGTCGACGCGCTCACAAATAAAACCCAAATTTTATACCCTTGTGACTTGGTAATGAGGGCCTTTTTCACAATACAACTCATATTGGGCGTATTGCGCGGCGTCGCGACGCTTTCATGACGCCGTGGGTTTCTACACACATTACACAGGCGTCTAAAACGAATCATCCTTGATGAACAATTAATTCCCTCTTTAATCTTTATCGCATGTATTGATGATGACATGCACGGGTGGAGGAATCTACAAATTTAACTTGAGTGGACATAAAACATGATTATACTGATTTAGACTGGTTATTTTTGGAAAATAAAATAGTTTTAAATTTAGTACATTCGGACAATTATAAACATTAAAATTTCGGTAACATTATTACGTCTGCTACCTTCCAGCATATTGGTATGTGTTGTAGTTCAGTTCAATATTTCTCCATTGATTAAATCGTAGCCTAGAGCTTTCTTCGCGTTAAGGTGACTGTTATTTCTTTCGAAGTTACTGCAGGGATATTTTCTGATTTTTGGCTATCTATTAATGGCAAGCTATTTTCTTAGGTGTAAATATTTCTATCAGATGTTCGGCAAATTGCTCTGCTTTCTACTTATTGTCCCTGTCCCAAGCTCCTTGATCTCTTCATATAGTTATAGGAGTTATTTGATTTCATGTTTGTTGTTTCTTAACATGACTACTACAGAAGCACTCACCAGACAAAAAGACCAATTACTTTATCTGGCTCTAGCTCTAGCTACTAGGAAGATTAAGAGGCATGTTATCAATATCTTAACATGACTACTACAGAAACACTCACCAGACAAAAAGACCAATTACTTTATCTGGCTCTAGCTCTAGCTACTAGGAAGATTAAGAGGGATATTATCAATATCCCTAATATTGATAACATGCCTCTTAATCTTCCTAGTAGCTAGAGCTAGAGCCAGATACAGTAATTGGTCTTTTTGTCTGGTGAGTGTTTCTGTAGTAGTCATGTTAAGATATTGATAACATGCCTCTTAATCTTCCTAAACATGTGTTGATGATAAAACCCATTACTTTTGTTTGTCAGTTATAAAGTAAATGTGTACATACAAATACGAACTATTATAAGCTGCTTTCGTTTATCGTTCGGGAGCTGTTCCGGGTTGTTCTAGGCCAGCTAAGACCACCCCAAAACAGCTCCCGAATGATAAACGAAAGCGGCTATAAAAGACTGATTTGATATTTATACTACGGACGTATCAATGGGTACAAATAAATTTACAGCGAGGAACTCGTGAGGATTCTCTAGTCGTATATAAGGCGCTTTCGTTTAACATGGTTTATTATTGCTAGTCGTCCCCGTGGCGTGCAGTATCGCTCACGTCTTGCTGTCGTGCGCCGCCGGTTGTAAGAGCCGAGATAGAATTATGCGCATCGGATGCGGCAAATAGAGCAAGAAACAATAAGCTCGTACCAGCCCAGAGTGATAAACGAAAGCCACTATAGTGGCAGAATCGATATAATATAAAAAACGAAGACAATGTTTTGAAGCCATTGATGACTTTTGTGGTGTCAGAGCAAGAAACAATAAGCCCGTAGCAGCCCAGAGTGATAAACGAAAGCCACTATAGTGGCAGAATCGATACAATATAAAAACGAAGACAATGTTTTGAAGCCATTGATGACTTTTGTGGTGTCAGAGCAAGAAACAATAAGCCCGTAGCAGCTCAGAGTGATAAACGAAAGCCACTATAGTGGCAGAATCGATATAATATAAAAATGAAGACAATGTTTTGAAGCCATTGATGACTTTTGTGGTGTCAGTGCATGTGGTTACAAATATTTTTATTACTAACATACTAGCTGAAATTCCCGTCATTTGACGACGTATGTAAATCAACAATCCCGCCAACTCCTCTGTGCCCGTGTTAACTATAACCAGTGATTATATTGTTAGTTGTTTTCATTTCATAGTACCTCTATTTATATATGGCAACGTCTTAAATGAAATGCTTAGCTTTCTGTGATTTGAGTTGAACAACATTCGTAATAATGACATTTGGAAGTTTAAAAATTCGTAAAAAATACAATTTTGAATGAAAACATTTGAAGATTATTGCTATTGATTCTTCAACTGTTTTAAGTGAAATGCTTAGTTTTCTGTGACATTATATTGCTTACAACTCGAGTTATAGCAACTTAAGTCAAGCAACATTTATAATATTTGGATATATATGTTTAAAAATTCGAAAAAACTATAATTTTAAATGAAATTTTTTTTTAATTTCTACTAATGATTCTTCAATAACTTCAAATGAATTTCTATTACTTTTTGTGAAATTTTGATGTTTATAACTCGAGTTATAATGATTTAAGTTGAGCAACATTCGTAATAATGAGATTTGGAAGTTTAAAAATTCGTAAAAAATACAATTTTGAATGAAAACAGTTGAAGATTATTGCTATTGATTCTTCAACTGTTTTAAGTGAAATGCTTAGTTTTCTGTGACATTATATTGCTTACAACTCGAGTTATAGCAACTTAAGTCAAGCAACATTTATAATATTTGGATATATATGTTTAAAAATTCGAAAAAACTATAATTTTAAATGAAATTTTTTTTTAATTTCTACTAATGATTCTTCAATAACTTCAAATGAATTTCTATTACTTTTTGTGAAATTTTGATGTTTATAACTCGAGTTATAATGATTTAAGTTGAGCAACATTCGTAATAATGAGATTTGGAAGTTTAAAAATTCGTAAAAAATACAATTTTGAATGAAAACAGTTGAAGATTTTTGCTATTGATTCTTCAACTGTTTTAAGTGAAATGCTTAGCTTTCTGTGACATTATATTGCTTACAACTCGAGTTATAGCAACTTAAGTCAAGCAACATTTATAATATTTAGATTTATATGTTTAAAAATTCGAAAAAAATATAATTTTAAATGAAATTTTTTTTTAATTTCTACTAATGATTCTTCAATAACTTCAAATGAATTTCTATTACTTTTTGTGAAATTTTGATGTTTATAACTCGAGTTATAATGATTTAAGTTGAGCAACATTCGTAATAATGAGATTTGGAAGTTTAAAAATTCGTAAAAAATACAATTTTGAATGAAAACAGTTGAAGATTATTGCTATTGATTCTTCAACTGTTTTAAGTGAAATGCTTAGTTTTCTGTGACATTATATTGCTTACAACTCGAGTTATAGCAACTTAAGTCAAGCAACATTTATAATATTTGGATATATATGTTTAAAAATTCGAAAAAACTATAATTTTAAATGAAATTTTTTTTTAATTTCTACTAATGATTCTTCAATAACTTCAAATGAATTTCTATTACTTTTTGTGAAATTTTGATGTTTATAACTCGAGTTATAATGATTTAAGTTGAGCAACATTCGTAATAATGAGATTTGGAAGTTTAAAAATTCGTAAAAAATACAATTTTGAATGAAAACAGTTGAAGATTTTTGCTATTGATTCTTCAACTGTTTTAAGTGAAATGCTTAGCTTTCTGTGACATTATATTGCTTACAACTCGAGTTATAGCAACTTAAGTCAAGCAACATTTATAATATTTAGATTTATATGTTTAAAAATTCGAAAAAAATATAATTTTAAATGAAATTTTTTTTTAATTTCTACTAATGATTCTTCAATAATTTCAAATGAATTTCTATTACTTTTTGTGAAATTTTGATGTTTACAACTCGAGTTATCATGATTTAAGTTGAGCAAGATTCGTAATAATGAGATTTGGAAGTTTAAAAATTCGTAAAAAATACAATTTTGAATGAAAACAATTGAAGATTTTTACTATTTATCCTTCAACTGTTTTAAGTGAAATGCTTAGCTTTCTGTGACCTTATATTGCTTACAACTCGAGTTATAGCAATTTAAGTCAAGCAAAATCTATAATATTTAGATTTATATCTTTAAAAATTCGAAAAAAATATAATTTTAGATGAATTTTTTTTTAAATTTCTACCAATGATTCTTTAATAATTTCAAATAAATTTCTATTACTTATTGTGAAATTTTGATGTTTATAACTCGAGTTATAACGATTTAAGTTGAGCAACATTCGTAATATTGGGATTTAGAAGTATAAAAATTCATCAAAAATACAATTTTGAATGAAAACAATTGAAATTTTTTACTATTGATTCTTCAACTGTTTTAAGTAAAATGCTTAGCTTTCTTTGACATTCTATTGTTTACAACTCGAGTTATAGCAACTTAAGTCAAGCAAAATTTATAATATTTAGATTTATGTTTGAAAATTCGTAAAAAAATTTTAGATGAAAAAAATTGAATATTTCTACTAATGATTCTTCAATAATTACAAATGAATTTATATTACTTTTTCTGAAATTTTGATGTTTATAACTCGAGTTCTAACGATTTAAGTTGAGCAAAATTCGTAATAATGAGATTTGGAAGTTTAAAAATTCGTAAAAAATACAATTTTCAATGAAAACAATTGAAGATTTCTACTATTGATTCTTCAACTGTTTTAAGTAAAATTCTTATTTTTATGTGAATTTTAATGCTTATAATTCGAGTTATAGCAACTTAAGTCAAGCAACATTTGTAATATTTGGATTTAAATGTTTAAAAATTCGTAAGAAATATAATTTTGGATGAAAAAAATTGAACATTGCTACTAATGATTCTTCAATAATTTCAAATGAATTTCTATTATTTTTTGTGAAATTTTGATGTTTATAACTTTAGTTATAATGATTTAAGTTAAGAAACATTCGTAATATTGGGATTTAGAAGTTTAAAAATTCGTCAAAAATACAATTTTGAATGAAAACAATTGAAGATTTTTGCTATTGATTCTTCAACTGTTTTAAGTGTAATGCTTAGCTTTCTGTGACATTCTATTGTTTACAACTCGAGTTATAGCAACTTAAGTCAAGCAACATTTATAATATTTAGATTTATATGTTTAAAAATTCGTAAAAAATATTATTTTTGATGAAAACAATTGAATATATCTACTAATGATTCTTCAATAATTTTAAATGAATTTCTATAACTTTTTGTGAAATTTTGATGTTTATAACTCGAGTTATAACGATTTAAGTTGAGCATTCGTATTATTGAGAGTTAGAAGTTTAAAAATTCGTCAAAAATACAATTTTGAATGAAAACAATTGAAGATTTTTACTATTGATTCTTCAACTGTTTTAAGTGAAATGCTTAGTTTTCTGTGACATTCTATTGCTTACAACTAGAGTTATAGCAACTTGAGTCAAGCAATATTTACAATATTTAGATTTATATGTTTAAAAATTCGTAAAAAATATAATTCTTGATGAAAAAAATTGAATATATCTACTAATGATTCTTCAATAATTGCAAATGAACTTCTAATACTTTTTGTGAAATTTTGATGTTTACAACTCGAGTTATAACGATTTAAGTTGAGTAACATTCGTTATATTGAGATTTAGAAGTTTAAAAATTCGTAAAAAATACAATTTTCAATGAAAACAATTGCAGGTTTTCACAATTGATTATTCAACTGTTTCAAGTGAAATGCTTAGCTTTCTGTGACATTCTATTGCTTACAACTCGAGTTATAGCAACTTGAGTCAAGCAATATTGATAATATTTAGATTTATATGTTTAAAAATTCGAAAAAAAATATAATTTTAGATGAAAAAATTGAACATTTCTACTAATGATTCTTCAATAATTTCAAATGAATTTCTATTACCTTTAGTGAAATTTTGATGTTTATAACTTGAGTTATAACGATTTAAGTTGAGCAACATTCGTAATATTGGGATTTGGAAGTTTAAAAATTCGTAAAAAATACAATTCTCAATGAAAGCAGATTTTTACTATTAATTCTTCAACTGTTTTAAGTGAAATGCTTAGCTTTCTGTGACATTCTATTGTTTACAACTCGAGTTATAGCAACTTAAGTCAAGCAACATTTATAATATTTAGATTTATATGTTTGAAAATTCGTAAAAAAAATATAATTTTAGATGAAAAAAATTGAATATTTCTACTAATGATTCTTCAATAATTTCAAATAAATTTCTATTACTTTTTTGTGAAATTTTGATGTTTATAACTCGAGTTATAATGATTTAAGTTGAGCAACATTCGTAATAATGAGATTTGGAAGTTTAAAAATTCGTAAAAAATACAATTTTCAAGAAAACAATTGAAGATTTTTACAATTGATTCTTCAACTGTTTCAAGTGAAATGCTTAGCTTTCTGTGACATTCTATTGCTTACAACTCGAGTTATAGCAACTTGAGTCAAGCAATATTGATAATATTTAGATTTATATGTTTAAAAATTCGTAAAAAAATATAATTTTAGATGAAAAAATTTCTACTAATGATTCCTCAATAATTTCAAATGAATTTCTATTACTTTTAGTGAAATTTTGATGTTTATAACTTGAGTTATAACGATTTAAGTTGAGCAATATTCGAAATATTGGGATTTAGAAGTTTAAATATGCGTCAAAAATTCAATGTTGAATGAAAATAGTTGAAGATTGGACTGCTACTATTGATTCTTCAACTGTTTTAAGTTTAATGCTTATTTTTGTGTGTAATTCGAACATCTAAACTCGAGTTATAGCAACTTAAGTTAAGCAACATTTATAATAATTAGATTTATATGTTTAAGAATTCGTAAAAAATATATTTTTCGATGAAAAAAATTGAATATTTCTACTAATGCAATTCCATACAATTACAAAATTCATACGATACGTCCCTAAGAGCGTTCCATCAACGGGCGATATCAACGGAAAAAGTAGTCTTATGGTAGCAAGCGTAGTGAAGTTAATTATTATATTAAACTTATATATGAGGTATTATTTTGAAGAAGAAAAATGTATCTTTGATTCGATCGGGCCGATTTTAGATACATATTTTCAAAATAAAGCTATGATAGAATAAACATAGACAATATTTGCTAAGCAATTACTACATGGAAAAGTAAAATTAAGAAATATTCTCCCGACAGAATCAAAGATAATTTAATGAGGTTTCAGAATATGTCTTTGGAATTAAAATCGGTTTCCAAATAACGCCGCAACATTGGAAACCATATTCGATAATTTTATTTCATACTCGATATTTTTATGCCGTAGACAAGCGTGATTTTCGCCGCTGTACACTCAAGGGAAAAACGGCTCATGCAATAAACCCATACATTATTAAATTATTATATAAATATCGATTGTTGTTGTTGTATTGTATATTCTATAAATATAAATGGAACGTTGTTAAACTATAAATTGCCATTTTGTTTTCAAAAATTCGTTGGAACTATATCAAATAACATTTCCTGGGAATGGACGCATTTGCGGTATCAATTCATAAAGTGCAACTCGTCAACAAGCTGTTTTTGTGTGTGAAAGACACCTATTACACGTTTATCGCTTTTATATTACGCACTTACGCTGTTCCTATCAACATGTGTTTACGTTGTTATGCTGCGTCGCTTAGGTATTATTATCTTCTTCATGGAATTCCAAATGAATTTGTTTTGAGCAAACATTTAGGCTGATTAGTTTAGATGACTGACTGTCTGTAAATGCCCGATAATAAAAAAACAACAACAACAGCAGCAGCGTAATTTTAATATGAAATTTTAAATATGGCCATTTTTTATTATTAGTATACTGAATGGTAATGGAGTACTATAAAATAATTTTGAATTTTGGCTTTAATTAGTTCAATATACATCGAATACAATAATTGAAACTAGAGTTTCTTGGCCTGAAGGGTCTGGTTTCGGTGTAGCATCCAGTGGGATGCTACAGCGAAACCAGTGCAGTTGCACTGCGGCCACGGTTGGCCTATTGTGCTCCCCCATAACTATTCTTCATTCATGAGCCCTGAGTCTTCAATGAAGTCCAGAAGCCTCGTGAATGGGCGAGCTTGAAGCTCTTTTAGGTTCATTCGCGTTGAACCAAAGAGCTTAGCAATAGCGTAAAAAAAACAATCGGCCCGTCCAATATGTCTAGAAAAAATTAGGCGCCTCCACCAAGAACACTAAACGAAACTAAAAATACCAAATGCCTTGACCAATATCGTAATCTACGATAATCTAAAAACCATTAGGCACCTCTACCAATAGCGTAAAAAACTAATCAGCGCCTCCACCAATAGCGTAAAAAAGAGTTGAATGCCTCGCAGTTTGTTATTACATGTAGTGGGGTTTCTTCTTCTTCCCAAGAGCCTCTGCACGTTGGTGATTTGTCTATCCCCATAGTCTGCAGGTGTTTGTTTAATGTGCAGTGTCCTGTTACGAGTCCTACGACATTTTTTAATTTGTACCTATTTAGTTTTAGGATTTCTTCCGTCGCCTCCGTAGTGGGAGCCTTAATGAATTCTTGACGAGTTTAGTACAGTCTAATTCATCCTTCTTCTTTAAGTGCTGTGCTTAATTGTAATTCTCAAGAAATGAGATACGAATTGAGGAACTGAGCACTAACCAGTGACATATCACTTACAAAGTATAAGGATAACGCTAATCCAACCACCGTAGCTGCTTTCGTTTATCGCTCTAAGCTGAACAACTTTTGAGCTAAGAAATTGTCTTGTCTAAAATGACCTTAAGTAACATCTACATATGTTTGGTGCAACAGAATAACAATTTAAGACGTGGCAATATATAAGACGAATTTATATAATATGAGCTTTAAGATTCGTTGGAGAAATCGGGCGTAGACAATTTAGATAGTCTCATCTTGACTAACTTTTAGTTCAACAAATTGACTGGTCTAAAACGGGCTTAGGGATTTTAGTTTTTGTAATAAAGGATTTGAAAAAGTTTTTTTTTGCGCCGCCCATGCAATGATTAACGTAGCGGCGTCCTTGCCGCCCCCCGCGCCCAACCAGACGCCTGCCATTGCCAAAAAAACAACAAATATTGCACAACGCGTGTGCTGGGAGTGCGCAGCCCGCCGCGCCGCGACGGGGTTGCGTTCCAAGTTCTGTTGTGAGTGCGGCGTGCTGTGGGGGGCATGAGGGGTACCCCGGGACGCCGCCCGTAGGAGCAACGCCCTTACCAGGTCATTCATACCAGGCGGCAGCGCGCGCGGGTCACTCCACCGTCCCGCCCGGCCAACCGTGGCGGGCTTCTTCCTCTATTCACCGCGTACTCCACGTACTACGCCGTTTACTACGGAGGACCCTTATTACATCCGGCCCGCCGCCGCCGCCCCGCCCGCGCGCGCGCCTCCGTTTTCGGGCCAAACTGTCCGGAACGCGCGCATAACCTCGGCCTGTCTGGGTCTATTCTTATAAATTAGAACTGTCTGTCTGCGCGCGCGATGCGCCGCCGCCCGTACAAATAAAAATAATACCGCACAAACACCAGTCACACCGATAAAATCATCTCCGGTGGAGGAGCGCCGCTAGCGACGAAAATAACGGCGTGCACATTTCGATGCCACCGCCGCCGCCCCCCGCGCGCGCGCTCGACGCTCGCCGCCTCAGGCACGGAATGCCAACAACCGACCACACACCGAAAATAACACTCGCGGGTTTTTCTTGGACAACACACATATACAGATACAATGCCGACGCAGCCAAGGCTAGCTCTAAAACAATAAATAGCTCGAAAATTATAAACTAAACACAAAATATTACAATACTGAATTGATATCAGTAGTATTTTACTTTTTCGTCCTGTACTTCTTGTAATTATGTCTTCCTGCATTTGATCTTGTCTTTCTCGAATTTTTGTAATTCTGCATATATAACACCTTCCTGTGTTCGGAAGACGACCAGACTCCAGACCTAAACACGATGGGTCTGGTAGACAGCCCGTTATGTAGAGGGTGTAATGAAGAACTTGAAACAGCAGAGCACGTAATGTGCCTCTGTCCAGCTCTAGTAGACACTAGGCATCTAATACTAGGGGAGTGCTGGCCTAGTATGACCAGCATTGGCAACTCCTCACCCGCCAAAGATTTGCGGCTCGTATGCAAAATTGACTGGTGGGACGAGTGTGTGGCCATAAGGGAGGTTTCACAATGAGCCAATTTTGAGGCCTAAGTGTCTGTAGCTATGCTACCCTCCAGCCAACTATCCAGAACCATCCAGAACAGACCACAGACAAATCTCTCTATACCATTTCCTCAGTGGTATTTGTTGTTGTAGAACTATCGGTTGCCCCTCAGGCTAATAAATAAACATGCCCCTCAGACTAATATATAAGTTTATTTATTACTCTGAGGCGTACCCCATCATATAAGTCCAATAGCTGACTATGACGTATCTTTTGCAAAGATTTTCTAAAAAAGACTCGACGTTTGTAATACCTAGAAAACTAGTTTTGGATTGTTTTCCATGTAGATAATGAAAGATGCCTGCGACAACAATTATGTTGAAAAACATTTATTTTTCCTAGAACTGCTTGAGATAGAGGTCCTATCAAACGAAACCTATTCAGTTCATGGTTTAACTATTTTAATTCTCTACTTGGTGGATGTTATAATATGTAGTAGGTGTTTCACTGAGATCTAATTGATATAATTGTTTTATTTGTAGTATTAACCCTCAGTTGGTATGGTAGGGTCAAATTTGAATCGAACCACTTTGTTTCCATTACTATCCCTACTTTTGTGCGTGCAGCTGCATACCAGTTAAGAAATTTTCCTAACTTCTAAGATAGTTTTAGATGCAACGTACGTGAATAAAGAGTTTTATTGCTCGTCATTCTCCTTGCATCCTGTCATCCAATGCCATTTCATGTATGTTGTCTTCCCACGTTTTGTGTGGTCTACCTCTTCTTTTCTTTCCTTGTATTCTTGTGTTCCATACACAATTTGTCTGCCTCTGTATTTTACACGCTTCGTAGTCTTCTTCTTTCTTGGAGTTGATGTACTTAATCCACTTTTGCCTTTTCTTCTTTATTGTTCCTTTTATTTCTATAGTCCACCATCGTGTTTGCTTTCTGTTGTTTGCCTGTCTGTTTGTTCCGCATGCGCGTTTTGTAGCCTCTGTTATTATGTGTTTGAAACTGCTCCATATTTCCTCCACATCATTAGATTTTGAAAAAGATTTAAGTTCCTTAAATATAATATTTAGTATCGATAGTGTTGTTCTGGTATCATTTTTATTTTCTGTCTCGTCGTTGATTTTGTAAGATTTGTGTCTGCTCTCAAAAGTATGTGCGTCGGCAACGACGAAATCGCGTATAAATAGGCGATTATGAATTCGGGCACGCGGGCCGGAATGTTATTTCGACAATTATTGTGTCTCGCCCGATAATGGCGTTCCTATTTATTCCGCAATCGCCTGGGAGTTCCCTGGCACGGGCGCAAATAAATCCAGACGGCGCTTTTTTTCTGTGAGAATGTGCGCGCGCGCGCGTGTGTGTGTCTACAGCTCACGCGAAGCGTCGCGACGCCCAAAGAAAAAGCGGAATTTTCCATCATCTCATCTCGAAAATAATTTGAAACATCAAGACATAACACATAACCTACTTTAAAGCTGCAAAATATCCAAAATGTATTACAATAGTTGTATTTTTAATATATATTTTCAAGTAAATAGGTTTAAATTCTTTAAATTCTTTCCACTCTTTTCTGTTCTTCGCCAGTTCTCTTGCTTGCTTGACTGTCTTTCCTTTCTTCATTATAATTTTCTCTATTCCGTTGTCCCACTCTTTTCTTCGTCTACCTCTTCTTCTTTTATTTCCAGTTCTTGCTTCCCATACCTGTTTTGTTTGATTCTTTTTGTCTATCCTAATTAAATGTACCCACCAGTTTAATTGTTTCTTTTCTAAAAAAAATTCTATAACTTCAATTCCCAGTTCTTCTCTGATGTCTGATCATTTCTTATTCTGTCTCTTCTCGTAACTTGTTTTACTCCTCTGAGATATTTAATTTCCATTGCCTGTATTCTACTTTTGTCCCTCTTCGTTAATTTCCACGTCTCGCTCCCGTATGTCAGTATAGGTTTATATATACTTTTGTATATATTTATTTTTGTCCTTCTGCTGATCTCTCTTGTTAATCAGTATATTGCTCAAAGCGTGGTATGTTTTAACTGTGTTGTTTATTCTGTTACTAAGTTCACCTTCCATTTTTCCATCTTCTGTCACTGCTACTTCTAGGTATTTGAATTGTTCTACTTGCTCTATTTTGTGTTGTTCTATCTTTATATTTATTTGTTCTTTCCAGTTTCCTATTATCATCACTTTTATTTTGTTATAATTCATTTTCAGATTATACTTCTCTAGATGTTCTCAGGTTGTGCTGCAGATTAGCTTCATTTTCTGCTATCACTAGGACCTAGACATTGGTGAACATTTTTTAATCGGGAGAATATCATGTCGTAGACTCTAGGGCATGATATTCTCCCGATTCACCTATTAATAGACATTCATATTGGGCTCGGAAGGAGCATTCGCTGATGATATCGTATCATCAACGAATGCTCCTTCCGAGCCCAATATGAATGTCTATTAATAGGTGAATCGGGAGTAAAATAGTAAATAGACAGAGACTATTAACTATTTTACTATTTGTTGACTATCATCGAATTTATACCAATATCTAGGGCCTAGACATCGGTGGACATTTTTTAATCGGGAGAATATCATGTCCTAGGCTCTAGGGCATGATATTCTCCCGATTAAAAAATGTCCACCAATGTCTAGGCCCTAGATATTGGTATAAATTCGATGATAGTCAACAAATAGTAAAATAGTAAATAGTCTCTGTGTATTTACTATTTTACTATTTGTTGACTATCATCGAATTTATACCAATGTCTAGGGCCTAGACATTGGAGGACATTTTTTAATCGGGATAATATCATGTCGCAGAATCTAGGGCTTGATATTTATGAAGGTTTATTTAATAATTCAGCAGTTTTTTGTATAATGCAAAAGATGCAAATATCTCGCTAAAAATAATATCATTTTAAAACTGTCATTATTTACAGTTACACGTATTGTTTTCGTGATCGATCACATTTAAAATTGTAATTTCGTTTTTCCATTGCTAATCAAGCCGGTGCGAGGTTTTTTTTTGCGCCAACAATGCGCGTCTTTGTGGGTCGCTCGAGGAAGATAATAATTCGCGTCCGCCGCTGGCGGAAGTGACGAGCTTCCCCGCGCCGCCCCCACACCCCGCCGAACGCGCCTTATTTAACAGCCAGCCTTTTCAATGAGATCGCAGGAAGCTCGTGACAAAAATTGAGATTTGTATGCATGTGTGTGTGTGTGTGTGTGTGTGTGTGCGTTGTTTGCGTAGCATCGTAAGAAATGGGACTCATTCATAAATTCATATGGGAATATGATGGGAGTTTTCTATACGTATGATAGGCAACTTCAAATTCATGTGAAGTTTAATATGCGAGCTCTAAAGTTCTAGTTTTCAAAAACATCGCCAAATAGTCAATTGAAACATTCCATATTATAACATTAGCTCGGAAGTGTGCAATAAAGACAATTAATTTCAAAATGACAAAATATTTTATTAAATATGTTTTATTTTTCAACATAATCTTTCTTAAAACATCATAAAAGACTAAATTTTAAAAAATGTATATTTTTGACTATAGCTATATTTATATATGTGTGTCACTAATACACTAGGCTAAAATTGATAAATTTAATCACCCCTTACTCGAGTTATAGCGTTATTTTGAAGTACTTAATGATGTCATATATTAAAAAATCATAAAAAATTCAATTTTTCGAAATTTATATTTTTGACTATAGCTACATTTATATATGTGTGTTACTAACAAACATAGCTAATATTGAAAATTTTCATCATCCCTTACTCGAGTTATAGCGATATTTTGAAGTACGTAATGATGTCATATATTAAATAATCATAAAAAATTCAATTTTTCGAAATTTATATTTTTGACTATAGCTACATTTATATATGTGTGTTACTAACAAACATAGCTAATATTGAAAATGTTCATCATCCCTTACTTGAGTTATAGCAATATTTTGAAGTACGTAATGATGTCATATATTAAAAAATCATAAAAAATTCAATTTTTCGAAATTTATATTTTTGACTATAGCTACATTTATATATTTGTGTTACTAACAAACATAGCTAATATTGAACATTTTCATCATCCCTTACTCGAGTTATAGCGATATTTTGAAGTACGTAATGATGTCATATATTAAAAAATCATAAAAAATTCAATTTTTCAAAATTTATATTCTTGACTATAGCTACATTTATATATATGTGTGTTACTAACAAACATAGCTAATATTGAACATTTTCATCATCCCTTACTCGAGTTATAGCGATATTTTGAAGTACGTAATGATATCATATATTAAAAAATCATAAAAAATTAAATTTTTCGAAATTTATATGTTTGACTATAGCTACATTTATATATGTGTGTTATTAACAAACATAGCTAATATTGAAAATTTTCATCATCCCTTACTCGAGTTATAGCGATATTTTGAAGTACGTAGTGATTTCATATATTAAAAAATCATAAAACATTCAATTTTTAAAAATTTATATTCTTGACTATAGCTACATTTATATATGTGTATTGCTAACAAACATAGCTAATATTGAAAATTTTCATCATCCCTTACTCGATTTATAGCGATATTTTGAAGTACTTAATGATGTCATATATTAAAAAATCATAAAAAAATCAATTTTTCGAAATTTATATTTTTGACTATAGCTACATTTATATATGTGTCTTACTAACAAACATAGAGAATATTGAAAATTTTCATCATCCCTTACTCGAGTTATAGCGATATTTTGAAGTACGTAATGATGTCATATATTAAAAAATCATAAAAAATTCAATTTTTCAAAATTTATATTCTTGACTCTATAACTACATTTATATATGTGTTGCTAACAAACATAGCAAATATTGAATATGTTCATCATCCCTTACTCGAGTTATAGCGATATTTTGAAGTACTTAATGATGTCATATATTAAAAAATCATAAAAAAATCAATTTTTCGAAATTTATATTTTTGACTATAGCTACATTTATATATGTGTGTTACTAATAAACATAGCAAATATTGAAAATGTTCATCATCCTTTATTTGAATTATAGCGATATTTTGAAGTACTTAATAATGTCATATATTAAAAAATCATAAAAAATTCAATTTTTCGAAATTTATAGTTTTGACTATAGCTACATTTATATATTTGTGTTACTAACAAACATAGCTAATATTGAACATTTTCATCATCCCTTACTCGAGTTATAGCGATATTTTGAAGTACGTAATGATATCATATATTAAAAAATCATAAAAAATTAAATTTTTCGAAATTTATATGTTTGACTATAGCTACATTTATATATGTGTGTTATTAACAAACATAGCTAATATTGAAAATTTTCATCATCCCTTACTCGAGTTATAGCGATATTTTGAAGTACGTAGTGATTTCATATATTAAAAAATCATAAAACATTCAATTTTTAAAAATTTATATTCTTGACTATAGCTACATTTATATATGTGTATTGCTAACAAACATAGCTAATATTGAAAATTTTCATCATCCCTTACTCGATTTATAGCGATATTTTGAAGTACTTAATGATGTCATATATTAAAAAATCATAAAAAAATCAATTTTTCGAAATTTATATTTTTGACTATAGCTACATTTATATATGTGTCTTACTAACAAACATAGCTAATATTGAACATTTTCATCATCCCTTACTCGAGTTATAGCGATATTTTGAAGTACGTAATGATGTCATATATTAAAAAATCATAAAAAATTCAATTTTTCAAAATTTATATTCTTGACTCTATAACTACATTTATATATGTGTAGCTAACAAACATAGCAAATATTGAATATGTTCATCATCCCTTACTCGAGTTATAGCGATATTTTGAAGTACGTAATGATGTCATATATTAGAAAATCATAAAAAATTCAAATTTTCGAAATTTATATTTTTGACTATAGCTACATTTATATATGTGTGTTACTAACAAACATAGCTAATATTGAAAATGTTCATCATCCCTTACTTGAGTTATAGCAATATTTTGAAGTACGTAATGATGTCATATATTAAAAAATCATAAAAAATTCAATTTTTCAAAATTTATATTCTTGATTATAGCCACATTTATATATGTGTGTTACTAACAAACGTAGCTAATATTGAAAATTTTCATCATCCCTTACTCGAGTTATAGCGATATTTTGAAGTACGTAATGATGTCATATATTAAAAAATCATAAAAAATTCAATTTTTCGAAATTTATATTTTTGACTATAGCTACATTTATATATGTGTGTTACTAACAAACATAGCTACTATTGAAAATTTTCATCATCCCTTACTCGAGTTATAGCAATATTTTGAAGTACGTAATGATGTCATATATTAAAAAATTATAAAAAATTCAATTTTTCGAAATTTATATTTTTGACTATAGCTACATTTATATATGTGTGTTACTAACAAACATAGCAAATATTGAAAATGTTCATCATCCCTTACTTGAATTATAGCAATATTTTGAAGTACGTAATGATGTCATATATTAAAAAATCATAAAAAATTCAATTTTTCAAAATTTATATTCTTGATTATAGCTACATTTATATATGTGTGTTACTAACAAACATAGCAAATATTGAAAATGTTCATCATCCCTTACTTGAGTTATAGCAATATTTTGAAGTACGTAATGATGTCATATAATAAAAAATCATAAAAAATTCAATTTTTCGAAATTTATATTTTTGACTATAGCTACATTTATATATTTGGGTTGCTAACAAACATAGCTAATATTGAAAATGTTCATCATCACTTACTTGAGTTATAGCGATATTTTGAAGTAAGTAATGATTTCATATATTAAATTGAATGCACTTCATCCAAAACCATTATGCTCTTGCGAATGTGCAATTCTTTAAGTCCTCCCAGCTGCTTTTACTCCTTCTTCCGTGGAAAATCGTTTTTCCCCGGGGAAAATTTGTAGTCGTGGAAATAGATGGAAGTTAGAAGCAGCCAAATCAGGCGAATAAGGTATCATACTTCAGTTCATTCAATTATCCATTGCTACCACACTTGTATTGAGGCATGTGTTGTCATAATGGATGGACATTATAGTCAGTAACGTTTTTGTTATTTTTATTATATATAATAAAAATAACAAAAACGTTACTGAATATACTATTGGCTTAATTCAAATTTTCTCAATAAAGCCGACAGGATAGTTTTTGTTATTTTTATTCTATATAATAATAATTATTTTTGTTTGCAAGAAGATAGACGGATTCTAAATATTTTCGCAATCTTTACACGAGCCAAAACATATTCATTTTCATACTGTAACTACTAAATAAAACAATAATAAAATACATTAAATGGATTTATTTATTTTATGCATTTTTTTTAAATAACTGGCAGTGCACATAGCTTACACAATATACTCCTTTCCCTCATAATATAGTGACATATATATTTTTATATTCATATAGTATTTGTTTGTATATTTCTATACAGCGTTAATTAAATTGTAACAATATCAAACCTATCTCGCATTTAGTTTATTTATATAATTTATATTTAAAACCCGCTAAGTGTTCTCTTTTATAGTCTTTTATTATTGAGCTTTCGTTAATATATCTCTACGTTTTTCTTTATTTATTTTTAAATACAATATAAATTTTTTTATACGTCCCTCTAAAATACACTTTAAAAAATAATTCTATCGATAATAGAGCAATTCAAATATAATACCTGTTACCTCTCTTATTTATTTAAATTTTTATACGTGTATAAAAGTTTTTTTTTTTTAAATTTTAATCATATGTTTTGTTTAAAAAGTTTTTTTTTAATTATTATTATCGCGTTTTGTTTACATTTAAATACGTTTGATAGCGAATAAAACGGAAAACGTTTAGGCGTTGCTCACTAAATATCGTTTGGACATTTTGCCGGAGCGTACACTCCAGGATAGTTATTTTTTTAAAAAACAGCGAAACATCGGTTGTTATTATTATTATGATACACTTTGGTTATTTATACAGACAAATATTAAATATATATATATATATATATATATATATATATATATATATATATATATATATATATATATATATTATTCCCCGTATTCACCAACGTTCTATAAATCTATCAATAGCTATCGAACCCATAAGTATTCGTTGTTATAGCAACAATAAATACATTATCTAGGGAATGTAGTTACTTTAGATTCGTTCTATTGGAAACACTGAAAAATTAAAGAAAATGTGTCAATCAATCATCAAAGCTGCTGTCACTTATTTTGACCATTTCTGTCATAATGATATTTTATACATTCAATAGCTTATGGGATCTATAAAGGTTATGGGATGTTGGTGAATACGGGCATAAGACTTACAAAAACCAATAAACAATCCTAAATTTCTGAATTAGATTGGTTATTATTGTAAAAATTGTGTAATTCGGTAACTATAAGAACGCCAGTTTGCGGGGGTTCCGAATAAATAATTTTAAATGACAGCATATTACATTATTATTATATCTTATAAAACCACCAAAGTTTATCATAACAATTTCCACAATTAAAGCCACATACTCTAAATCTATTACTGAATAGTCACCATCATATATACAAAGCAAAAACAACACAAACGCAGCAATAGCGTTTCGGTCGGGAAGTCGTGTGGTGTGTTTCTCTCACATGATAATTCGGCTTTCGGGGAATGAAGCCACGAATTACCTAAAGCCTATTTATAAATATATCGAATCACATTTCGTTAATATATAATCATATTTTTTTTGGGCTACACTTTTATGTATGTTTATATAAAAAGGGGGAATATCGTTGAGGGGGATAAGGGGGGATGTGCGCGATTTTTTTTTTGGTTTGGCCTCCTAGTACGTGGAAAATCATAAGTATTGGTACGAATCGCTAAACATTTACATCCTTAAAGGCTACGTTTTGTTGCTTCTAACTAACCGACTTTCAGCCATCTGTCTATTGAGTATTCAAGGGCCGCTAACCACCTGAAAGTAATAATATTGTTATTTAAATGTAGATTTTACGACACAATTTCTATTAATGTGTTGAGAATGAATAACAAAAAGAACAATTGGGGTGTAGAAATTTCTTAATTGTTTTTCAAACGGCTCTCCTTTAAGAAGTAATTATGATTCTATATTCGTTGAAGATTCATTTGATCTTCACCAACAATATCATTTCCAGCTGTTAAGATAGTATGTAGGGGAAATATTTTGTATAAAGTAAATTTATATCGCGAGGTAATAAACCTAATAATTATCTAAGGATCTTGTTTAGATAATTACTAGGTTAATTAATAATTAAATAATTAATAATTAATTAATAACCTAGTAATTATCTAATGATATTTGTTTAGATAATTACTAGGTTTATTGCTGTGCTTGGTTTGAATGTAGAGTTACCCTTAATACGAATAAACTTATATGATTTTTAATTGGTACCTTTTGCGATCCATATCTGATTCTGTATGGAAGTAGAAGTGTTTCTGGTTGGTGTCTGCTGGGATGATTTCGAATGCATGCTTCTTCGTGCCTGATGACGACTGTTGGACTCTATAGCCATGTAAACACGCTACTCCTAAAACACAATGGACATATATGTCAATATAGATTAAATTATGAATTAATCAATTTTTGCTCGCATAAAGTTATATTATTTATATGAATAATAATTAGATGTAGTCATGTAGAAAGGAGCCAACCCGAAAAGTGCAAATCCACCAAATTATTGACATATGTATATATTTTAAAGAATATATTTTTGAAAATATCCATATCCTTTCAAGCCAGTTATATAATATTTGTAAATATGATTTTTTACATATTTTTAAACATTACGAAGAAAAATTGTATTATTATATAACAATTTATCAATGTTTATGATTAATATCATTCTAAAATGAGTTTGTGTTAAACTAAAACTGTTGTAATTACTACGTCTAGAGTTGAAACATTTTGAGAATTTTAAATTTTATTCTCTATTAATGTATTTGTTATGATGCGAAGTTTGAAAATTGTATCTTTTTAAATTTCGAAATTACAAGGACTTAAACACCAAGGTCTATAAACGAGCGGATTTATTCAACTAAAACTGTTGTAATTGCTATGGTTGAAGTTGAAACATTTTGAGAATTTGAAATTATATTCTTTATCAATGTATTTGTTATGGTATGAAGTTTTAAAATTTTAGCTTTATAAATTTCCAAATTACAAGGATTTAAACACCAAGGACGATAAACGAGCGCATTTTTAAACTAAAACTGTTATATTTACTACGGCTGTAGTTGAAACATTTTGAGAATTTTAAGTTTTATTCTCTATTAATGTATTTGTTATGATGTGAATTTTGAAAATTGTAACTTTTTAAATTTCGAAATTACAAGGACTTAAACACCAAGGTCTATAAACGAGCGGATTTATTCAACTAAAACTGTTGTAATTGCTACGGTTGAAGTTGAAACATTTTGAGAATTTCAAATTATATTCTCTATCAATGTATTTGTTATGGTATGAAGTTTGAAAATTGTAGCTTTATAAATTTCCAAATTACAAGGATTTAAACACCAAGGACGATAAACGAGCGCATTTTTAAACTAAAACTGTTGTATTTACTACGGCTGTAGTTGAAATATTTTGAGAATTTTAAGTTTTATTCTCTATTAATGTATTTGTTATGATGTGAAGTTTGAAAATTGTAACTTTTTAAATTTCGAAATTACAAGGACTTAAACACCCAGGCCTATAAACGAGCGGATTTATTCAATTAAAACTGTTGTAATTGCTATGGTTGAAGTTGAAACATTTTGAGAATTTGAAATTATATTCTCTATTAATGTATTTGTTATGATATGAAGTTTGAAAATTGTAGCTTTATAAATTTCCAAATTACAAGGATTTAAACACCAATGACGATAAACGAGCGCATTTTTAAACTAAAACTGTTGTATTTACTACGGCTGTAGTTGAAACATTTTGAGAATTTTAACTTTTATTCTCTATTAATGTATTTGTTATGATGTGAAGTTTGAAAATTGTAACTTTTTAAATTTCGAAATTACAAGGACTTAAACACCCAGGCCTATAAACGAGCGGATTTATTCAATTAAAACTGTTGTAATTGCTATGGTTGAAGTTGAAACATTTTGAGAATTTGAAATTATATTCTCTATCAATGTATTTGTTATGGTATGAAGTTTGAAAATTGTAGCTTTATAAATTTCTAAATTACAAGGATTTAAACACCAAGAACGATAAACGAGCGCATTTTTAAACTAAAACTATTGTATTTACTACGACTGTAGTTGAAACATTTTGAGAATTTTAAATTTTATTCTCTATTAATGTATTTGTTATGATGCGAAGTTTGAAAATTGTATCTTTTTAAATTTCGAAATTACAAGGACTTAAACACCAAGGTCTATAAACGAGCGGATTTATTCAACTAAAACTGTTGTAATTGCTACGGTTGAAGTTGAAACATTTTGAGAATTTCAAATTATATTCTCTATCAATGTATTTGTTATGGTATGAAGTTTGAAAATTGTAGCTTTATAAATTTCCAAATTACAAGGATTTAAACACCAAGGACGATAAACGAGCGCATTTTTAAACTAAAACTGTTGTATTTACTACGGCTGTAGTTGAAATATTTTGAGAATTTTAAGTTTTATTCTCTATTAATGTATTTGTTATGATGTGAAGTTTGAAAATTGTAACTTTTTAAATTTCGAAATTACAAGGACTTGAACACCCAGGCCTATAAACGAGCGGATTTATTCAATTAAAACTGTTGTAATTGCTATGGTTGAAGTTGAAACATTTTGAGAATTTGAAATTATATTCTCTATCAATGTATTTGTTATGGTATGAAGTTTGAAAATTGTAGCTTTATAAATTTCTAAATTACAAGGATTTAAACACCAAGAACGATAAACGAGCGCATTTTTAAACTAAAACTATTGTATTTACTACGACTGTAGTTGAAACATTTTGAGAATTTTAAATTTTATTCTCTATTAATGTATTTGTTATGATGTGAAGTTTTAAAATTGTAACTTTTTAAATTTCGAAATTACAAGGACTTATACACCAAGGTTTATAAACGAGCGGATTTATTCAACTAAAACTGTTAATTGCTACGGTTGAAGTTGAAACATTTTGAGAATTTCAAATTATATTCTTCTTAAATGTATTTGTTATGGTATGAAGTTTGAAAATTGTAGCTTTATAAATTTCCAAATTACAAGGATTTAAACACCAAGAACGATAAACGAGCGCATTTTTAAACTATAACTGTTGTATTTGCTACGGCTGTAGTTGAAACAATTTGAGAATTTTAAATTTTATTCTCTATTAATGTATTTGTTATGATGTGAAGTTTGAAAATTGTAACTTTTTAAATATCGAAATTACAAGGACTTAAACACCAAGGTCTATAAACGAGTGAATTTATTCAACTAAAACCGCTAGAGGACGAAAACTAGAGATAGAAAAAGTACAAAACAAAAATATAAATAAAGGAAGATAAGGGAAAGGCAAAAATACACAAAGAACAATAGGAAATTAGGAAGAAATACAGAGATTCCCTCAATACCAAAAATTATGAAAGTTCGGGAACTATTTTGTTGCGTTTTTTAAATTTATTTTTGAGTACAGTCCCCGCCTCTAGGCTGTGTGCACTGAGGCCCTTCGCCTTAGACCACTGCACCACAGATTTTAATTTGAAAAGTGATGAAAATCGAACATCTTTATCTTTTAATAGTAACTACAGCGTGTTAAGTAATTCGAGGGCAAACCATTAAGGGCCGGTTCTACAATTGACATTTAACTGGAGAATAAGACTATTCGTAGAATAAGTTTGAGATTTTAAAGCCAATATCTCAAACTTATTCCACGAATAGCCTTATTCTCCAGTTAAATGTCAATTGTAGAACCGACCCTTTGTGGTGGTAGCGGTGGTTTAATCTAGCAAGAATTCGCTTTTTTTATTGCTAAATTTGTCTTCGTCATAACATCCTTTATAAGTTAATATTAATATTTATATTTACCAAAAGCGCTTTTGGCGTTGGCATCCTGATAGAAATACAAACAGGCATCCTTCAGCACACAATACCGCCGGCTCCAGGATTTCCACTGCGTGCCCAATTTGACTAAATAACCGAAACAGTCGGGTCGTTTAATAGAATTCGGGGCCACCGTCAAGTTCCTCCGTGTCTGTTCCAACCACGCGTCCGTCATTTGGCTCTCTTCCGCGGCCCTTATTAGCACCTCTAGCCATCGCGCTGCAGCTTGTTGGTTATCCGCTGCTAGATGCAACGAGGGCACCCCTTTTCGTCGCAGGCTGAATCTGAAGGGCCGTGGCGGCGCACCATCCTCCGTATCTTCCGCATACGTGATGTCGTAGTTGAAGAGCATCATTGCACCCACAGGTTGTTTATCCTATGAACGAAAAATCAAAATTATAGTCTTCTCAGATAACATGAATAATGCCAAAAATAGGACGTTTACATCCCATAAACTTTGTAGGTCCCATAATCTATCGAATGGACAAATTGAAATCGTTTTTGTGACAGAAATTACCAAAACAAATGTCAAACACCTTGAATAGAGATTGTGATCGACACCTTTTGTTTAATTATTCAGTGATTCCAATAGAGAGAATCTAAAGTAACTACATTCCCTAGATAATGTATTTAATGTTGCTATAACAATGAATACTTATGGGTTCAATAGCTATTGATAGATTTATAAAATTATTATTATTATTATTATTATAATTTTAATGCAATCAGCTGATCAAACAATAACAAAGATCAGCTCTTTACCTACTACTTTAAAGAAAACCGTTAACGTTTGAATCGCGAATACAGTTAAATTATATTTTTAGACTGTTAATGGTGGCCATTTCTGACAATTCACATCCGCATTTTTCAGTTTCGCGTAATCCCCGGCTATTTATAGAATCCGCTTCAAAGGAAACGCATCTGCGAATGTTTTCGCTGCAAATGCACATGTCGATGCACCGAGAGTTTTATGTTCTCTAAAAATACTTTTAACAACATTACATACGTTCCATTCACATTATTAATCGGTAGTCTAATTTTAGCTGTGATGGGGGAATGAGAGATTTTTTAATACATTTTTAGACTATTATAAATTAGATGAAATTTCGTCATTAGACGGGGGATGATTACTTACAAAAATCTTATGCCCGTATTCACCAACTTCCCATAAACTTTATAACCCCCGTATTCACCAACGTTCTATAAATCTATCAATAGCTATTGAACCCATAAGTATTCGTTGTTATAGCAACAATAAATAAATTATCTAGGTAATGTAGTGACTTTAGATTCGCTCTATTGGAAACACTGAAAAAATGTGTCATCAAAGCTTCAATTATAAGCACTATTCAAGCCGTTGACATTTATTTTGACCATTTCCGTCATAATGACATGTTCAATTTACACATTCAATAGCTTATGGAACCTATAAAGTTTATGGGATGTTGGTGAATACGGACATAAGTCCCATAAACTATTGAATGGATAAATTGACAACGTTATTGTGACAGAATATGCCAAAACAAATGTCAAACACTTTGAATAGCGCTTGCGATTGGAGATTTGATGACACCTTTTGTTTAATTATTCAGTGTTTCCAATAGAGAGAATCTAAAATAACTACATTCCTTAGATAATGTATTTGTTGTTGCTATAACAACGAACACTTATGGGTACAATAGCTATTGATAGATTTATGGAACGTCGGTGAATACGGCATATTTTTTTCACGAATTCACACTTTTTTTATATATTTGTGAGTATTTGATGTTAAGATCAATACCAGGTGATTAAATTCCGTTGAGTTTCTCCCTGTACCGGCGGAAAAGCCTTTGAGCTGATCGCCCTATAAAGATAGGAGTTGTTTTAAAAATTATACTATAGACTATTTTTCTTACCATATCAGTCTTGTAGAAGTATAAACAGTTGTCCTTTTTGATTGAAAACCATCGTCGTATCCATTTGTTAGATGGTTGTCCACTGGCATGTCCCCCAAGCTTCCAAAGGTACCCACTGAATAAGGACGTGCCTCCATGCATTTCAGCGGAAGCCGGACTAAGTACACCACATGTTCTGGCAACCTTTAAACAATATATAACAACAATGTAATAAACATATTTGCTACAATGTGTACTCAACTTTCGGATGAAAACCTTATATTATTATTGAATAGAATTATGAAATAATTGTGATTACCTCTAGTGTGAGTGTGTCGCTTCCTGCATGTGCAATTTTGACGACCTCCGAATGGCTTTTATCAAGCACACTGATTCCATTCACTGCAAGTACAATATCGCCTATTTCTAGTCCTGAACTCTCAGCTGGAGTGTCGGGTTCGATGGCGGAAACCACCACTGGCTTTGAGCCGTGTATTCGAAAGCCGAATTCACCTGACTCTCGTCGTACAATCACTGTCTTATCACTCTCTGAAAAAAATATAAAAATATTGAATGTAAATAATGTAATGTAATATTTTTTGTATATATATATATATATATATATATATATATATATATATATATATATATCAAACAAAATTGACACTTTCATTAAAAATTCGAAATTTAAAATTAAAAATGGATGTGTACCAGCAACAAACATAAATAATAGTGTTATCGAATTTATTCCATACTTTAGGGACACCCTGTATAGCAGATATGAATTTTGTGTACATAAGATCTATTTTTTTATCTTAAAACTGTCACGCTGGACTTGTTGGCCATATATATATATACTTAATTCTCTTCTTATATCCTCATTCCTCATTTTGCCCGTTTAGTCATTCCTCATATACTTCATTTCAACTGTTTGTATTTTGCTCTTTTGTACTTTATTTAATGTCTATGTCTCGTATCCGTATATAGGTCTTATTATAGCTTTATATATTTTTATCTTCGTTTCTCTTCATCCTTCTTCATTGTTTTTTTGTTTCATTGTTTTTTCATTGTTTTTTTTTTCTGTATTTAATTAATAAGTTCATCATTAATCTCGTCAGCTCTTGGAGACTTGCTATTGTTTAGTCTTCATTACTAGTTTCATCACAGAATTAATTAGCAATTTACATTTTACATGGATACATGTAGCTATTAAACCGCCAAATAACTGCAATTGTGATTAATTTTCGAAATTAGTTTTATTTATTATTTTATTTTTATAGGTTTTAGCCTCGAATTCGAAATTTCGAATATTTTTTAATAGTCTTATTTTCTGTGATGATGCCAATGAATAAAAATATATATAAATCGTTACCATAATTCTATTGTCAACCGTCTGTTTTTCTTAACATATTTATTGATTAATCCTTAAAATCACACATCCGCGCGGCAATTTGGACCATTGCCAACAATAACAAACAACACAAAGGTTAGATAATTGCGTAGTTGATCGCGGTTACAATTAATTACACCGTTTAGTATGCTTTTTTCGAGGACACAATGAGTGGTTTTGGCGAGAATATATAATCTTACATTGCCAAGATACTGTCTACATTCTAAATTTCCAATTGGACTAAATGGTTGTGAATGAGAATATGTATTTTATGTAAATTTGTATTTTTTCTTTTTTTTTCTGTGCACGTATTGTTGACTGGGGGGAATTTTGTAAAAGGGAAGGGTGGTGCCAAATAAAGGTCTTATTTATTTTTGGTTGTGAGTTTGTCATTAGTATAAAGATTGGAAAAAATAATGTGTGCTTGTAACGAAAAGACTACGACAAGATTATTGTGTATAGTGTGTCCATTTTGAAATTGGTAAAACCTTCTCACAATTGAAATTCATACATTCAAATTCTCGGCCAATTCATTGCACTAATAAAATATATCACTTCTGTCTTCAAGTAATTTAAAATATATATTTATATATATATATATATATATATATATATATATATATATATATATATATAAAACACTTGTATAAAAACCTGATCCCACCCTTAACTTTTGTTGGCCATGGTAGAGCTAAAAATAATTAATAATCAGGCCATTATTGGTATTCAAGTAATCAAAAAGTAGATTTATCTTTGAGATATCGTCTTCAGATTTAGTATTAGTTGAATATGACCATTTTAGAAAATATTTTGAAAATTTCATATGGTTCTAGCAACTATCAAGCGCTCGATGGCTGTTTTTGTTAAAACCAATGCTACTACTAGTATTTAAACCATCAAAAAGTTGGTTTATCTTTGAGATATCTTCTTCAGATTTAGTATGAGTTGAACTTGACTATTTTAGAAAATATTTTGAAAATATCATATGGTTCTAGCAAATATCAAGCGCTCTATGGCTATTATTGTTAAAACAAATGCTACTACTAGTATTTGAACCATCAAAAAGTAGGTTTATCTTTGAGATATCGTCTTCAGATTTAGTATTAGTTGAATATGACCATTTTAGAAATTATTTTGAAAATTTCATATGGTTCTAGCAACTATCAAGCGCTCTATTGCTGTTTTTGTTAAAACAAATGCTACTACTAGTTTTTAAACTATTAAAAAGTAGGTTTATCTTTAAGATATCGTCTTCAGATTTAGTATTAGTTGAATATGACCATTTTAGAAATTATTTTGAAAATTTCATATGGTTCTAGCAACTATCAATCGCTCTATGGCTGTTTTTGTTAAAACAAATGCTACTACTAGTATTTAAACTATCAAAAAGTAGGTTTATCTTTGGAATATCGTCTTCAGATTTAGTATTAGTTGAATATGATCATTTTAGAAAATATTTTGAAAATTTCATATGGTTCTAGCAAGTATCAAGCGCTCTATGGCTGTTTTTGTTAAAACAAATGCTACTACTAGTATTTAAACCATCAAAAAGTAGGTTTATCTTTGAGATATCATCTTCAGATTTAGTATTAGTTGAACATGACTATTTTAGAAAATATTTTGAAAATTTCATATGGTTCTAGCAACTATCAAGCGCTCTATGGCTGTTTTTGTTAAAACAAATGCTACTACTAGTATTTAAACCATCAAAAAGTAGGTTTATCTTTGAGATATCTTCTTCAGATTTAGCATTAGTTGAATATGACTATTTTAGAAAATTTTTGAAAATTTCATATGATTCTAGCAACTATTAAGCGCTCTATGGCTGTTTTTGGTAAAACAAATGCTACTACTAGTATTTAAACTATCAAAAAGTAGGTTTATCTTTGAAATATCGTCTTCAGATTTAGCATTAGTTGGATATGACCATTTTAGAAAATATTTTGAAAATTTCATATTGTTCTAGCAACTATCAAGTGCTCTATGGCTGTTTTTGTTAAAACAAATGCTACTACTAGTATTTAAACTATCAAACAGTAGGTTTATCTTTGAGATATCGTCTTCAGATTTAGTATTAGTTGAATATGACCATTTTAGAAAATATTTTGAGAATTTCATATGGTTCTAGCAAGTATCAAGCGCTCTATGGCTGTTTTTGTTAAAACAAATGCTACTACTAGTATTTAAACCATCAAAAAGTAGGTTATCTTTGAAATATCGTCTTCAGATTTAGTATTAGTTGAATATGACCATTTTAGAAAATATTTTGAAAATTTCATATGGTTCTAGCAAGTATCAAGCGCTCTATGGCTGTTTTTGTTAAAACAAATGCTACTACTAGTATTTAAACCATCAAAAAGTAGGTTTATCTTTGAGATATCATCTTCAGATTTAGTATTAGTTGAATATGACCATTTTAGAAAATATTTTGAAAATTTCATATGGTTCTAGCAAGTATCAAGCGCTCTATGGCTGTTTTTGTTAAAACAAATGCTACTACTAGTATTTAAACCATCAAAAAGTAGGTTATCTTTGAAATATCGTCTTCAGATTTAGTATTAGTTGAATATGACCATTTTAGAAATTATTTTGAAAATTTCATATGGTTCTAGCAACTATCAATCGCTCTATGGCTGTTTTTGTTAAAACAAATGCTACTACTAGTATTTAAACTATCAAAAAGTAGGTTTATCTTTGGAATATCGTCTTCAGATTTAGTATTAGTTGAATATGATCATTTTAGAAAATATTTTGAAAATTTCATATGGTTCTAGCAAGTATCAAGCGCTCTATGGCTGTTTTTGTTAAAACAAATGCTACTACTAGTATTTAAACCATCAAAAAGTAGGTTATCTTTGAAATATCGTCTTCAGATTTAGTATTAGTTGAATATGACCATTTTAGAAAATATTTTGAAAATTTCATATGGTTCTAGCAAGTATCAAGCGCTCTATGGCTGTTTTTGTTAAAACAAATGCTACTACTAGTATTTAAACTATCAAAAAGTAGGTTTATCTTTGAGATATCGTCTTCAGATTTAGCATTAGTTGAATATGACTATTTTAGAAAATATTTTGAAAATTTCATATGGTTCTAGCAACTATTAAGCGCTCTATGGCTGTTTTTGGTAAAACAAATGCTACTACTAGTATTTAAATTATCAAAAAGTAGGTTCATCTTTGAGATATCGTCTTCAGATTTAGTAGTAGTTGAATATGACTATTTTAGAAAATATTTTGAAAATTTCATATGGTTCTAGCAACTATCAAGCGCTCTATGGCTGTTTTTATTAAAACAAATGCTACTACTAGTATTTAAACTATTAAAACGTAGGTTTATCTTTGAAATATCGTCTTCAGATTTAGTATTAGTTGAATATGACCATTTTAGAAAATATTTTGAAAATTTCATATGGTTCTAGCAACTATCAAGCGCTGTATGGCTGTTTTTGTTAAAACAAATGCTACTACTAGTATTTAAACTATCAAAAAGTAGGTTTATCTTTGAGATATCGTCTTCAGATTTAGTATTAGTTGAATATGACTATTTTAGAAAATATTTTGAAAATTTCATATGGTTCTAGCAACTATCAAGCGCTCTATGGCTGTTTTTGGTAAAACAAATGCTACTACTAGTATTTAAACTATCAAAAAGTAGGTTTATCTTTGAGATATCGTCTTCAGATTTAGTATTAGTTGAATATGACTATTTTAGAAAATATTTTGAAAATTTCATATGGTTTTAGCAACTATCAAGCGCTCTATGGCTGTTTTTGGTAAAACAAATGCTACTACTAGTATTTAAACCTTCAAAAAGTAGGTTTATCTTAGAGATATCGTCTTCAGATTTTGTATTACTTGATTTTTATTTCATGTTACTATCCTTATAATGATTTTTGGACATTCCCACCTAGACTACGAAATAGGTGCAACATTATTCTTTTGTATGCGTACTTTTGCAACTCAATTTATGTTCTAGTTAAAGAGAACGGTGCGTAATTCTTATACGCATTTCGAATGTATTACATGTCCATCACAAGTTGCCTAGTCAAAAAACGCCAACCTTAAACTGATTGAGTGAAGAAATAATATTTCTTATTGTATGCTTAAACCACTTAAACTGTGTTTAACATTAAACTTGATCTAAGCTAGTTAACTGACCATTAAAAAACTGGCCCTTATTATTATATATTATATCACAAGAGAAAGTAAAAATTTAAATGTTTTTTTTTGTTCCAACATTTAATTGTTTTCGTTTGCTTGCATTTAAAAATATATGTCTAAACGGTTTGAATCGATGACGCCGATTTGTTCCGATACAATTCTGGCAAGTGCCCCCGGTCTTGACCTAGTCTATGCGCGTATGTGACTATTTTTATGTTCGAAAGCCGGGACGCTCGCGTGAGCGGCGGCATGGCGTGCCCCCGCCGAATGTTATCATCACCTGAGAATACCGCAGTATTTTTAAGGGGGCCATTGCGTAAAACGGAAATTCTTGTATATTTTCGTAATGCCAGAATAAACGTGCAGCGGCACGAAGAAGAATGCAGCGCGAGCAGCGTGCCGTTCGAGAAAGAAAATAACTAGTTTCTTGTTGTTAACAATAACAACAGGGTAATACATACTGTTAATTTTCCATTTAGAAATAGTTATATAGTTTTATATATCAATTCTTATATATATAAAGGTCGTTTTAGACAAGACAATTTCTTAGCTCAAAAGTTGTTCAAGAAATAAATTCATATATCCTCCTCGCATAAAATTTGTCCTTAACAAATAGAACGCGTTATATTTTTCCATTCGATCTACCATACAATTTAATATTTCAAATAATTTTCTGTATGATACAAGACAATTTAGATTGTCTCGCATCTTGACTAAAGGTCGTTTTAGACAAGACAATTTCTTGACTCAAAAGTTAGTCAAGATGCGAGACAATCTAAATTGTCTCGTATCATACAGCAAATTATTTGAAATATTGAATTGGATGGTAGATCGAATGGAAAAATATAACGCGTTCTATTTGTCAAGAACAAATTGTATGGGGGGAGGATATATGAATTTATTTCTTGAACAACTTTTGATTTAAGAAAATGTCTTATTTAAAACGACCTTAAAACGATATAGGAAACTAGATAATATCATACGGGCTTTAGAAATCGGTTATTTGATTAGTAAGCAACAGCTTGTTAGTTATTTCCTCGTTACCATTTTCTTTCGGTGATATTAATTTAAGAGCCTGATTCTCTCGACACCATACCACCAGCATCAGTTTCAGCAAGTCCTCGAGACTCCTTCGAATCGTTTCGTGTTCGCCCGTCGTCGATTCTGGTGCTGTATTAAAACAGAATAGACATAACATAACACACCCTTTGTGATTACATATAGATGTTGTGTGAGACTATTAAATTACAATTTATGCAAATTAATTTTATGTTTTCACGAGATATAATTAACCCACCTTTCATTTTTTATAAAATATATAGTTTGCAAATGATTTATTGTTAACTAATGGCTATTGAATCAATCCAAAAGAGCAGTTTTTAAAATATTATTATTTAAATTAATCATCATATATATATATATATATATATATATATATATATATATATATATATATATATATACATATATAGGGTGGCCCATCGGGTACGCCGGATTTAAATTTCCTTGTATTTATGTTGGCAACTCTTATGTTTGACAGTTGGCATCTGATGTTATTGAGGTTGAGAAGCTATCCTCAGCCTAAGGCGCGGACGATATTATATATATATATATATATCTATATCTATATATATATATCTATATCTATATATATATATATATATATATATATATATATATATAATATCGTCCGCGTCTTAGGCTGAGGATAGCTTCTCCAGGGGATCGTCGAACTAAGACTGCCTAAAGTATCGGTGATAGTACTCCGCCCTGCGGTCACCCCCTTTGCAGTTCGCGCCTTTACCGTGGCCTCATATTTATAATAAATATATATTATTGAATTTTGCTGATTGTTACTTCTATTTCAATTTTTTATGTATTTTTTTGTTGTTGTTGATGTTGATGAGCATTACATATTGGAGGATTGTTGTATTTTTTTGTTGTTGTTCATGTTGATGAGCATTGTATATTGAAGGATTTTTGTTTTTTTTTGAGGGGCTATGCTAAACAAAGGTCTTTTATTATATATTTATTAGTAATTCCATTTATTAATATACAATTTAAATATCTCCACGATGATTATAAATATATACATAATATTCAATTAAATATATCAAAAACCAATTCAAATATTTTCGTGTTTTGACTATAAAATAGGTAATATTTCGGAAATTAAATGGTTGTGGGGTTTCAATAAACAAATATGATGAATCAAAAGCTAAAATGATTGTGGGGTTTCAATAAATATCATGAATCAAAAGCTATGTTTAAAAAAAGTAGTTTGATTTTTTTGATTTATCTTTTTCATAGGTAATATTTGATTTAAAAACGATGTATTTGTGAAAATAAATTTTCTAAAATAATTTTTTTTAATATATTTAATAAATTCTTCAGGTGGGTGTATATCTCGTGCAAAACACATTTTTTTTCTCTCTATATTTTTACACCGGAATGTATAACACGTGCGCCAAATAGAAAAAAAAAATAATTTCGTACATACCGAGCACCATTTTTCCACCGCACGTCGCGCACAATCAAAACGCACTGAACGATACACGCCGATAATTTTTTTTAAGCCTATTAGGTGGTTACTTGCACCCGTGGAATGCGCGTATGCATTGACCTGGGAATGCCAGAGATCTTTTAATTTTCGTACACACACACACACACCGCCAACACACGCGCGCTCCTGTCCCGTTCTATTTCAGTAACTTCGGAATCGCGCCGGTTATAGGACGCGCGGATTGCGTCACTGTCGCTTATGAATTAATGCTCACAGGTATATTATTAATAACAATGTTTAAATCCAATTCCAATTTATACTGAAGCATGATGTTTCTATCAGCAAGGTTGGTTTGAAAAGTAGAGATTGTACATCTTGTATAAGTTGTACAATCACCTGAAAACTGCCCTTTACTTTTTCAATGTTGTATTGTATTAATGTTAAATTGAGAAAAGAAAAAAGGCAGTTTATTATTATTATTATTTAATAAAATAGCAAACAGGTTTAATTTTGGCGAAGGCGCCTCCAATGTTAGCAATTTTACACTTTAGGTAGTAAAAAAGACCTTTATTGGCATTTCCCTCACTGCTATTCAACATCACCAACCACAACAAAAATACATAAAAATAAAAATACAAATAGAAATAAAAGTAACACTCATTACAAATTAACATCTTATATAATCACTCCGTCTGTCCTCGCCACTTTCCTCTCCCACGTCAGCCTCCTGCTGATTTTCACGCCTTCCCCACCCGAGCTTAACCATTCATTTATTCAGCTTTCTGCAGTCTCCCACCCAATCTGCTTTCATACGCTCACATTCTTCGCTAAGGTGCCACCACGTGTCGCTTCCCTTACTACACAGCGCACATGCGGTGTACCCTATACCCATCCACACTTTCCTCCCTCTCTCGTCTGACCCACACCTCGCTCTTGCCATACATACTTTGTCCTTCCTGCTCCATTCACCCCTGGCTAAGTAACTCAAGCACTTGCCACTCTACGTAGCCAGGGTTGTAGGAGCTCTCTGTCATTTTAACCTGCCTTTCTTGTCACTCAATATCCCTCAATCTCTCTCTTACCTCAGTTCCTAGGCTTCCCAATTCTTTCAGCTTCTCCTCTATCCACACTTCAGACATACCCACTCTTTCATACATCCTTCCTCTATCCTTTCTCCAATCACTCTCCGTCCTACTCTTACACCTCATCCATACCTCCCGCACCAGTTTTTCCCCGTCCAATTCCTGCAATCTCTCTTCAAACTTCACAACCCTCACAAACGACTCTCACCACATCGATACGATTCGTCTCCTGCAACAGCACTGCTCTCGCTGTCGACCTTTCGAGACCTAGCAGAATCTTCAGGAACAAACCTTGTTCTCTCTCTTACACTACATTATATCTCCCCCACCAACCTGACTATACCCGTCCACTATTTAAAATGACTTGAACTATGCACTACAGTATATCTCACATTTGTTTACGAATTAGACATAAATTAATATAAAAAAAATGAATCATAAAGTAATGGATAACAATGTAGTACATAGTTCAAGTCGTTTGAAATAGTGGACGGGTATAGTTTGGTTGGTGGGGGACACCCGCCCACCCCACCTTTGTTCGCATAGTTTTTTCCATTGGATAACACTCTTCTTGGAATTATTTAAACAATATAAAACGCCTGTATCCATTGAAAAAACTATGTAAGCAAAGGTGGGGTGGGCGGGCGGCCCCCACCAACCTGACTATACCCGTCCACTATTTAAAATGACTTGAACTATGCACTACATTATATCTCATATTTTTTTACGCATTAGACATAAATTAATACAAAAAAAAATGAATCATAAAGTAATGGATAACAATGTAGTACATAGTTCAAGTCGTTTGAAATAGTGGACGGGTATAGTTTGGTTGGTGGGGACCACCCGCCCACCCCACCTTTGTTCGCATAGTTTTTTTCATTGGATAACACTCTTCTTGGAATTATTTAAACAATATCAAACGTCTGTATCCATTGAAAAAACTCTTCAAGCAAAGGTTGGGTTGGGCGGGCGGCCCCCACCAACCTGACTATACACGTCCACTATTTAAAATGCCTTGAACTATGCACTACATTATATCTCACATTTGTTTACGAATTAGACATAAATTAATACAAACAAATTGAATCATATAAAGTAATGGATAACAATGTAATACATAGTTCAAGTCGTTTGAAATAGTGGACGGGTATAGTTTGGTTGGTGGGGGCCACCCGCCCACCCCACCTTTGTTCGCATAGTTTTTTCCATTGGATAACACTTTTCTTGGAATTATTTAAACAATATAAAACGTCTGTATCCATTGAAAAAACTATGCAAGCAAAGGTGGGGTGGGCGGGCGTTCCCCACCAACCTGACTATATCCGTCCACTATTTAAAATGACTTGAACTATGCACTACATTATATCTCACATTTTTTTACGCATTAGACATAAATTAATACAAAAAAAAATGAATCATAAAGTAATGGATAACAATGTAGTACATAGTTCAAGTCGTTTGAAATAGTGGACGGGTATAGTTTGGTTGGTGGGGACCACCCGCCCACCCCACCTTTGTTCGCATAGTTTTTTTCATTGGATAACACTCTTCTTGGAATTATTTAAACAATATCAAACGTCTGTATCCATTGAAAAAACTCTTCAAGCAAAGGTTGGGTTGGGCGGGCGGCCCCCACCAACCTGACTATACACGTCCACTATTTAAAATGACTTGAACTATGCACTACATTATATCTCACATTTGTTTACGAATTACACATAAATTAATATGAAAAAATTGAATCATGAAGTAATGGATAACAATGTAGTACATAGTTCAAGTCGTTTGAAATAGTGGACGGGTATAGTTTGGTTGGTGGGGGCCACCCGCCCACCCCACCTTTGTTCGCATAGTTTTTTACATTGGATAACACTCTTCTTGGAATTATTTAAACAATATAAAACGTTTGTATCCAATGAAAAAACTGTGCAAGCAAAGGTGGGGTGGGCGGGCTGCCCCCACCAACCTGACTATACCCGTCCACTATTTAAAATGCCTTGAACTATGCACTACATTATATCTCACATTTGTTTACGAATTAGACATAAATTAATATGAAAAAATTGAATCATAAAGTAATGGATAACAATGTAGTACATAGTTCAAGTCGTTTGAAATAGTGGACGGGTATAGTTTGGTTGGTGGGGGACACCCGCCCACCCCACCTTTGCTCGCATAGTTTTTTCCATTGGATAACACTCTTCTTGGAATTATTTAAACAATATAAAACGTCTGTATCCATTGAAAAAACTATTCAAGCAAAGGTGGGGTGGGCGGGCGGCCCCCACCAACCTGACTATACCCGTCCACTATTTAAAATGACTTGAACTATGCACTACATTATATCTCACATTTGCTTACGAATTAGACATAAATTAATACAAAAAAAATGAATCATATAAAGTAATGGATAACAATGTAGTACATAGTTCAAGTCGTTTGAAATAGTGGACGGGTATAGTTTGGTTGGTGGGGGCCACCCGCCCACCCCACCTTTGTTCGCATAGTTTTTTACATTGGATAACACTCTTCTTGGAATTATTTAAACAATATAAAACGTTTGTATCCAATGAAAAAACTGTGCAAGCAAAGGTGGGGTGGGCGGGCGGCCCCCACCAACCTGACTATACCCGTCCACTATTTAAAATGACTTGAACTATGCACTACATTATATCTCACATTTGCTTACGAATTAGACATAAATTAATACAAAAAAAATGAATCATATAAAGTAATGGATAACAATGTAGTACATAGTTCAAGTCGTTTGAAATAGTGGACGGGTATAGTTTGGTTGGTGGGGACCACCCGCCCACCCCACCTTTGCTCGCATAGTTTTTTCCATTAGATAACACTCTTCTTGGAATTATTTAAACAATATAAAACGTCTGTATCCATTGAAGAATCTATGCAAGCAAAGGTGGGGTGGGCGGGCGGCCCCCACCAACCTGACTATACCCGTCTACTATTTAAAATGACTTGAACTATGCATTACATTATATCTCACATTTGTTTACGAATTAGACATAAATTAATACAAAAAAATTGAATCATGAAGTAATGGATAACAATGTAGTACATAGTTCAAGTCGTTTGAAATAGTGGACGGGTATAGTTTGGTTGGTGGGGAACACCCGCCCACCCCACCTTTGCTCGCATAGTTTTTTCCATTAGATAACACTCTTCTTGGAATTATTTAAACAATATAAAACGTCTGTATCCATTGAAGAATCTATGCAAGCAAAGGTGGGGTGGGCGGGCGGCCCCCACCAACCTGACTATACCCGTCTACTATTTAAAATGACTTGAACTATGCATTACATTATATCTCACATTTGTTTACGAATTAGACATAAATTAATACAAAAAAATTGAATCATGAAGTAATGGATAACAATGTAGTACATAGTTCAAGTCGTTTGAAATAGTGGACGGGTATAGTTTGGTTGGTGGGGAACACCCGCCCACCCCACCTTTGCTCGCATAGTTTTTTCCATTAGATAACACTCTTCTTGGAATTATTTAAACAATATAAAACGTCTGTATCCATTGAAGAATCTATGCAAGCAAAGGTGGGGTGGGCGGGCGGCCCCCACCAACCTGACTATACCCGTCTACTATTTAAAATGACTTGAACTATGCATTACATTATATCTCACATTTGTTTACGAATTAGACATAAATTAATACAAAAAAATTGAATCATGAAGTAATGGATAACAATGTAGTACATAGTTCAAGTCGTTTGAAATAGTGGACGGGTATAGTTTGGTTGGTGGGGAACACCCGCCCACCCCACCTTTGCTCGCATAGTTTTTTCCATTGGATAACACTCTTCTTGGAATTATTTAACCAATATAAAACGTCTGTATCCATTGAAAAACAGAATAGATTTTACACACGCATCCCAGATCTTGCACGCCAATACGAGGTTACCGCCCCACAAACTCCATCCATTTCCTTCTCGCTATCCCCCAAGCCATTCTCGCTTTCGCCTGCATACATTCCACATGCACCCTAAATCCTCCTCCGCTGTCAAACCAAAAGCCCAAATATTTAAAGAAATTTACTCTCTCAATCATACTTCCCTTCCATTTCAACTCTTCCATTCTACCCCTATACCTAAACATTATCCATTTAGTCTTCTCCACATTCACCACTAGCCCTCTCCTATCTAGGTACCCTCCCATTGTTTCCAACATCTCTTGCATCTCTTCCACTCTCTTGGCTACTCATCCACATATGCCAACATCCACACCTTGGTTCTCCCCACCACAATCCCGCCAGCCTGTCCTCTCCTCAGCACCGCCTCCAACTCACTTGTGTATAGATTGAACAGGAGGCGGCTTAGCGGGCACCCAGGGAGTAATGAAAATAATTTCACGAAGAATAATGGGTTGCTGGTGAAAAGACTTAGTTTGTCTACATGGCAGAATATATATATTTCAAAAATATCTACTAGTTATTTAAAAAATATTATTCTCGACTATTTAAATATATTTAATTTTTTTTTTAAAGAAGAAGATCTTCGGTTTGGTATTTATGTAAATCGACGAATATATATATATATATATATATATATATATATATATATATATGTATATATATATATATATATATATATATATATTTACATATATATATATATATATATATATATATATATATATATATATATATATATATATATATATATATATATATATATATATTTACTACTTCTTTATTCCAAAATGTGATGTAAGAGTTTTTATTGTTCTCTATTCTTTTATAATTTTTTTCCGATTCTATTTATTAATAAATAATCTTCCACAGCTAACTGATTTTATCAAACAGCTCTAATGGCTTAAGAAACAGGTATTCATTGATGCACAACTTTTTTTATATATGTTTTAAAAAATCTTAAATACTATATGAAATAAATAAATAAATTTCATAAATAAAAGTCCTCTTCTTGTGTATTTACCCCGAAAACGTGCTAGCAGCTATGTAAATAATAAACTAAATTAAACTGGTAACTCAATAAAATATTTCGCGCTGTCCCCGTGTGTATTATAAACGCATTATTAACTTTCTTTCAATCCACCACTCAGAAATAATGAGCGTTGTTCAACAGGGGAAAAAAATGTGGCTAATTAAGGCGTGCGCCACGCTACAGTGACGGTGTCTAATTGGTCGCGCGTGCTGCTAATTGGTCACTCAATTAATTAACTTACCGAATGACTTCGACGCCTGCCGTTTGTACATCTCCAGGCATGATTTTCGGTGGACCATGCGATGCGTGATGGCCTGGTAGCGTTTCTTGAAGTCGTGCTCGGATTCGGTGCTTTCAGTGCTCGATACACTCTCCCTCCTATGCAGTTCCTCATCTACACAAAGAATGTTGATTTAAAATTAATAATAATATCACTCGGGTTTGAAACGTTTAGGTGCTAATTATCAGGGGCTGGTAGCTTAAAGAAATTTAATTTTAAATTAAGTTGTCCACTCTGACCCCCGTATTCACTAACGTTCTATAAATGTGTCAAAAGCTATAAGTATTGGTTGTTATAGCAACAATAAATACATTATCTAGGGAATGTAGTTATTTTATATTTTCTCTATTGGAAACACTGAATAATTAAACAAAAGCTGTCATCAAAGCTTCAATCACAAACGCTATTGAAGGTTTTTGACATATTCTGTCACAATGACATTTTAAATTTATCCATTCAATAGCTTATGGGACCTATACATTTTATGGGATGTTGGTGAATACGAACATTATTCTGATAAAGTAACATACCAGCTGATGCTGGTCTGCTCCACGTCTGTATCTCATCATGGTCATCGATGTAAATCCAACTGCTCTCCACGTAGGAGCTATTGTATAAACCCAAGTCGTCTTCATCGTCAGGCGCTCCCGGTAGTACACTTGGACTGGAATCAGTTGGTCTGAGTCCCTCCAAACTCGCCTCACGAGATCGCGCCATTGGTCGCAGCTTGTTCTTGCCGTTATCAACTTTCCCAGCACGTTCTTCAGACTATAATAATTATAATATGTCTTTATAAAACGTGCTCAACTCTAGTACATATAAATATAGAAACATATTTATTATAGTATTAGGATTCAACATACATATATACTATGTTCAATTAATTATAAACATATTGTACTATTGTGGATTATCCTGATGATACTCGAAATTAAACGAGCGAAATATTGATGTTGATATTGATTGAGAAGTTGTTTCACTGCCCTCGCTGTTTCTCAAAAATACCTTATACATCAACATATTATTGTATTTTTTGCCAAAAGTTACTGATGTATAAGGTAGTTTTGAGATACAGCGAGGGCAGTGAAACTTCTCAATCAATATCAACATCAATATTTCGCTCGTATATGAATTATTTTTAATCCTTTCGGTGTGTAGGCTTTTATTATTTGTATTAATTATGTATTTTGTTGGTTCTAGGTGAGTTCAATCCAAAAACAAATGATAAGAAATCAATGGCAGAGGGTAAGTTATTAAAACATATTTACGAGAGCAAAAATATTATTATATAAGCGTGAATTCACCTCTTAACATTCTGTAGATCAAGAATTAGTGTAATTAGAGTAGCTCAGCTGGTGAGGATCAATTCACACAATCTCTAGATTATCAAGATGTCTACTCCCAACAAGGGAGTTGCTTTAGCTCATAAATGTGAACATCGTATTATAATTTTTGAAAATAATGAGAATTTTTAGTTTTTTGTTTCTTATAAAATGTTTAATTGATGGTAAGATAGTCATATGTCTTATCGTGAGATTGAGAGATTAATATAACAAGCATACAATAAGATATTGCATGAATATTTAGTCGAAAAAGATTGGTTTGTGTTGGATTGCCCAATTTAACAATCAATCCAAAAAAACCTACTTATATATATATATATATATATATATATATATATATATATATATATATACATATATATCTTCTTCTTAGCGTGCTTCATCCGTTGCGAATATTAGCGATCGTCATCACGATCTGCACCTTGTCTACTGCACTGCGAACTGCGAAAAAGTTGCAGGGATGTCATGCCAAACCACTGGCGTAGATTTTATAGCCAGGAAATTTGTTATCTTCCTGGGCCTCTTCTTCCCAGGACCTTTCCTTCCAGAATCAGTTGGAGTATTCTGTACCTATCACTATGTCTCGTTACGTGCCCGAGGTATTCCAATTTCCTTCACAGCGGTCTATACTTCCCGTTTCTTGCCCATTCTCTGCAGAACATCCTCATTACTAATGTGCTCTTTCCATGAGCACATTAGTAACGAGGAGGTTTGGTACAGAATACTCCAACTGATTCTGAAACTTAAAGGGGAAAAAACTCACCTTAGCTCGAATGCCATCTGACCGGTACCTATGATGCCGCCGATCTCCTGGCCTATCCTCCGATCTATATCTTTTCTCAAACTTCTTAAAAAGTCTCCCAGTTGGGTGCTTGGTGCGTGGGCTGTCTGCGAAACCAGCTGGCGGTTGCACGATGTCCGGTTGGCTCGCACTCTTCTCCAAATCATCCGTTGTCACAATGTCCACCTCTTTTCCACAGTGCAGACAGTGCACGTGCTGATCGGATGCAGCCGCATGGCTACTGGGGTCGCTGTAGAAGACGCTGTCGCTACCCGGACTGACCGAGCGCAACGACTCAGCGCTGACGGCTTTTAGATGTGCTGGGTCTGGACAGGGCTTGTGTTTGGTTGGAGACGCTTCAGGACTAAAAATTAATAATTAAAAGAAAGTTTATACCGATAGAAAATTGTACTTTTTAACATACGTAAATGTCTTGGTCTTAGGTTTAGCCTACAAATATTTCGGACATGTAATTGTTAAAAGACTGAATTGGCGAAGAGAGCATGTTACGTATGTGTGTAAGAAAGCTATAGTAACAGTGGATATAGTTGGAATATATAGGTTCTCCTCGCCAAAATCCATCCTGTGGAACGTAATGCCAGAAAAGAAAAGAGAGAGAGGGAGAGAGAGAGAGAGAGAGAGGGGGAGAGAGAGAGAGGGGGGGAGAGATAGAGAGGGAGAGAGAAAGAGAAAATATGCATATACAAGTTTTATAAATAGTTGCCTAGGTAGTGCAAGTGTTAATCCTAATTTCGTTTACATTTTTGTTTGAATATACTTAGCTACATAATTACCTGTGAGTGTGTGGACTGCCCCTACACTTGCTAGTACTTGGTAAACTGTGCGTATCTTCCTGTGCTACCCCTCGTTGTATAGGCTTCTTCCGTGGTAACGTCGCTGGAAGACTAACTGTCTTCTCATCCATACTCCCGCTGCGCTTCCTCGATTTCAAGCCAATTGGGGATCGCGGCGATCTGCGCCCCTTATCGCGCAATTTCTTGCTCTTCCTAGGCGACAACTGTTCGTTGGTAACAGAATCATCCGATGTCAACGTTTTTCGCTCGTCCGCCCCACGCGAATCCCAATCAGGCTCTTGACTGTCGGGACTCTTTCCAACAGGCGACTTCTTCAACTGCTGCGCCTTGCGGTGCGTTTGTAGAGGACTGCGCGTGCGAATGCGTCGCTGTTTGGGCTTGTCTGCCGGTTTGAGCAGTTCTTTTGGTGGCGATAGCTTAACCGATTTGCTTATTGATGAGCGAGACTTGTCAGTTGAAGAAGACTCTTCTAGCTGTTTCTTTGTTACTTCTAATGTGTACTTCTTTTTCGGTGTTTTGTCTTCATCTGCCCACTCTTTTCGTTCGGATTTTGATGATTTCCAAGTAGCACTGGAATATGAATGACCGTATTACATTAAAAATGGACCTTTATTGGCATTTTCCGCTCAGAAAAAAAACTCTTGAATATACCCAACCACAATAAAAATACATAAAAATAAAGATACAAATAGAAATCAAAATAACACTCCGCAAAAATTAAGGCTCGGTTGTATAAACACGGGTTAGCTATAGCCCGTGATTATATTTTTGGATGTTGCATAAATGTATCAATAAATAAATAAATCCCATAAGTATTCGTTGTTATAGCAACAATAAATACGTTAAATTACTCGTAATGATTAGTTTATTGATTGGCGCAGTCGCTATGCGATTGGGAAGTACACTGAAGAAACGCAGGCGCAGTCACTATGCGAATGACTTAAAGTCCAGATTTCCTAGCAAGCGGTGTCGATAAAAACGGCCGTTTTTGACGTCATTTACACTATACAAGATACGTTTGTAAGTACATGTAATTTAATAATTCACCAGATTCCAGTGTAATTCATGGCATTTTCCCAATACTTTGAAGTATACCGCTCTCTGGATTACCAGATTTATTTAAATATACATAAAATAAATGTGTGACGTCAAAATGACGTGAAATACAACCGCTTTTGTCGACACCGCTTGCTAGGAAGCCAAAACTTTAAATCATTCACATAGCGACTGCGCCAACTCTTAATCATTTTTTGCTTCAGCGTACTTCTCAATCGCATAGCGACTGCGCCAATCAATAAAATAATCTTTTCGAGAAACCAAGGCTTAACTGGTTGCATCGAAAACGAGTTTTGAAGCCTTTGGCATCTAGGGCATGTAGTTAAAGAACGAATGTTCATGACGATCAGAGGACTTGAAAACTTTTAATTTTGACTCGGCCCTCTGACATGGCGCTTTCTTTTCACCTTTATGAAGACTCGCATGGGTGACTATAAGTTCTACAGTCGAGAAGGTGAAACAATAGGCACAGGGGGTCTATTTTCGTATAGTTACTCAGTTACTTCTTCAGGTTGTGAGCCATGGCACAAGGTTTTTGATGCCCTCCCTCTTCAAATAATTCTACCTTTAATTTCTTCTTTCAGATCTAAGAGTCTATTCTGTAAGTTCAGACTGGTCTGTTACCCATTGCAACCAATTAAACAACTGTTGGTATGTGTTGGTATGCCCTACGAAAGTGTCATACAGTATTATGTCAAATGTCACAAATGTGTCAAAAGTGACATAGTGAAAAAGGTTATTATTCTGTCACTCTTGAAATATTTATGACGTTTTGGAGAAGACAGTTAATACTGTCTTCTTCAAAACGTCACAAATATTTCAAGAGCGTTCACAGAGCCAGAGGCATACCAACAGTTCTTTAATTGATTGACATGTGTAACAGACCACGGAACTTACAGAATAGACCCTTAGATCTGAAAGAAGGAAATAGAGGTAGAATTCTTTGAAGAGGGAGGACATCAAAAAACTTGCGCTATGGCTCACAACCTGCATAAAACAGGAAAGCGATTACCTGAAGAAGTAACTGTAACTATACGAAAATAGACCCGATGGACCTCTTGTTAAACCCTCTCAACTGAAAGAAGGAGAGAACGGAGAATTCTTTGAGAAGGGAGGGCTTCAAAAAACTTATCCATTGCCTCACAACCTGCATAGGACGGGAAGGTGACTACGCGAAGAAGTAACTATAACAGAGCAACTATACGAGGATTGCAATTTATGTATTGAGCATTGGCAACACTGGTGTGAACCGACTGCGCCATCGCAAAGTTTTACATTTTTAACAGTATAAGTAATCAGAACGTTTTAATATACTATCAAAATGTCAAAGTTTGCGATGGCGAAGTCGAATCGCACCTAGCAACACCAGTGTTGCGAATGCTCAATACATAAATAGCAATCCTCGTATACAAAAAATCTTGTAATTTAAAAAAGAATACATTTTACAAGAAGTAGACAAGTAGGCGAGTACTCTTACTTTCTGGATGTGCCTCGTACAATTAGATTGGATTGGATGAACGAGAAATAAAGCAAACAAAGCAATAACAAATGTAAATTTTTACTCGTCTTCTAATGGTGAATCGTAATATCCCGATGACGAGTAGTGTGCGCTACGATCATCCTCCGAGATTGACGGTGGTGCGTGTTTCGGGGAAGGCACTGGCGGTCGTTGGGGCAGTTCGGGACAGGACCCGTTCAGGCTGTAGCTGCCCGACGACGAGCTGCTGCCCGTGGGCGATGAACGGCCCGTGCGCACCTCAGGCACGGGTGTGGTGGCCATCTCGGTCGCCTCCTCTAGAATCGGGGGCGGCGAGAACGACGGTACGACCATATCCTCCGCGAGGAAGTCGCCCTTGGTCATGCTGTAGATGGACGAGGCGCTCTCGAACGAGCTGCCCTCCGGCGGGGCTTGTTGCGGTCTAACACGATCGGAGCCCTACAAGACAAAAACGTAAATTACTCGAAAAGATTATTTTATTGTTTAATACTAATTGGCGCAGTCATTCACATAGTGACTGCGCCAACTTTTATTCATTTTTGGTTCAGTGTACTTATCAATCGCATGAGGTTCTTATAACTATTACAACAACCGCAAAGCTTGAATAAGATGTTCGCCGTACGGTGGCTCAGCGAACGATGATTTTTACTAGTTATCTACCTCCCTCGAAGGTATCGAGAGGGTGGACATAGCTTGAAGGGACACCCCTTTGGGTTAAGTGCCGGTCTAATATTGATGCTGATTGGTGCATCTAACATGTAGCATTACCGCTACTTTTGCGATGTTGCCAACACAACCACATCTGGTGCCCAAATGTCGCGCCACCGATAACCAGATGTGGGAATGGAAAATTTGACCCGCAAATCACTACCTAACTCAAAAAAACCCAAAATATAAAGCGTTTTATGGCTTGAATGGTGCCAATAGCCCCCTTGAACTAGCAATAAAGACGTACCTACTTTAACTAGAAATCAATATATCTAAATAATTAGACAGGGGAAGATTTTGGGTTATGGTTCCCACACACACACCGTGTGGGGCCGTAACAATATATATGTATATATTGAATTATTGGTGAAAAAATCTTACTCTGATACTCGTGCTGCGTCTTGAACTGTCCGTCGAGTTGGCAGTGATGTAGTCATCAGTAGTAGTGCTTTCAGAGATATCAGTATTAGTCCTGCCAGAGTCTGTGCGTGCAAGCAGTAAATCGGGTACGACTGCAGGCTGCGGCGATTCTGCGGGCGGTTCAGGTGTGCGCCGCCTATACGTGGGCGACACTGCTTTTTTTCTGGGCTGCAGAAAGTGCTTGCTGGTGCTAGGCTCAGGTCCTTTCACTGATATGCTAGGAGTTTCTAGGGAGAGGCGTGGTGAACTCGGACTTGGAATCTTAAAGTATTTGAGAAGAAGAACAAATGACTTACTTATTAGTCATGAAATAAGTTAATATATCGCAAGTTCGGAGGAACAACGATGTAGATGCAAATTGTTCATTTTTGACTAAACACTTTCGTCATATCGCTGGAAAAGGTTGAGGATCATTTCTATTAGCGTTAATAGTTCTAGATATTACTTTTAACGTTGATGGCCTACTCCAGGCCATGATGACCTTAACTAGCCTGTAGATCAGATGAAGTCATATGTGGAGAATTATACTAACTTGCTTAGTTCTAGATATTACTTAGTTAGTATGATTGTCCATATATGATTTCGTCTGATCTACAGGCATGACAAGGTCATCATAGACTGGAGTAGGTTTTATAATCGGCTCTACTTATTTTTATTTTTTCAGAGGATTTCTGCGAAGTTAATCGTGATGAAACTTCTCTAAACTTATCCCTTTACCAGCGGAACAGTCTTACGGCTGATAGCTCTATAAAGATAGAAGGTTTTCCCCTTAATATTATTTCTACGGTAATAACCCTAGGTAATAACCCTGGGCACAGGGCCGTAACTATATTTTTGGGGCCCTTTGCAATACTTCATTACTATAGCTCTGTAAAGATAGAAGTTTTTCTCCCTAATATTATTTCTACGGTAAGAACCCTAGGTACAGGGCCGTAACTACCTTTTTTGGGGCCCTTTGCAAGACTTCATTACTATAGCTCTGTAAAGATAGAAGTTTTTCTCCTTAACATTATTTATACGGTAATAATCCTAGGTGCAGGGCCATAACTACCTTTTTTTGGAGCCCTTTGCTAGACTTCATTACTATAGCTCTGTAAAGATAGAAGTTTTTCTCCCTAATATTATTTCTACGGTAATAACCCTAGGTACAGGGCCGTAACTACCCTTTTTGGAGCCCTTTGCAAGACTTCATTACTATAGTTCTGTAAAGATAGAAGTTTTTCTCCTTAACATTATTTCTACGGTAATAATCCTAGGTACAGGGCCGTAACTACCTTTTTTGGAGCCCTTTGCAAGACTTCATTACTATAGCTCTGTAAAGATAGAAGTTTTTCTCGCTAATATTATTTCTACGGTAATAACCCTAGGTACAGGGCCGTAACTACCTATTTTGGGGCCTTTTGCAATACTTCATTACTGGGCCTCCTCCCTATACTAAATTTTATGAATTAAATAAAGCTACTTATTTCTTACAACTCTACAATACTTTTAGATTTTAAAGCTTTTAATTGTTATCGCTGATGTTAGCCACTATGTTGTTAGGACAGTAGTAAGGACCTCCTTACTACTGTCCTAACAACATAGTGGCTAACATCAGCGATAACAATTAAAAGCTTTAAAATCTTTTAGAAAAATTGGTCTACTATTTTCGAGCAGGTTCCCAAAAAGTTGTTGAAAGGAGTACAGTTTTTTTTTAATTTCGCAACAAATTCATTATTAATTCATTATAATTATCATTATAATTATAATTATTACGATGAAGAAAAGAAAATGTATGGGTTTTACCTACTCCTAAAATCCCTACAAAAAAAGGACGGGTTCACAAATATATTTAAAATATACTTCCTGTCGTAGATTATTTTCTTCTACTTTATATTACTTTGTATTTTTAATTTCATGGATAATTTACATCGTTGTTCTTCCGGAGGTGCGCGTTTTAGAATATAAAGCATTAATACGCAAACAATGTTGGATCCGGCAATTAATCTATTTGGGGTAGGCTTTGCATTAGGTTCGCTTGACCCGTGTTAATCGATTCCCCGTCTTATCGTACACAACAAGCCAGTCCCTTTATACTCCCCACGGAATTACCTGTAATTGGTCCACCAGTTCCTCATCTAAGGCTTCTGTGTCTATGGAAGAGCGCTGCTGATGCTGCAGCATGAGAAGGTAGCGGCGGCGCGACGATGGCGTTAGCAGCTTAACGGAAACAGGGGATGTTGCGGATAATGAGGCAACTTCGGATGTGCTGATACCTGCTCCGTTATCCGTTCCCGAATCTGCATGCAGAACTGTTGCTTGGGATTCATTCCAGATTCCATCGGAATGATCCCTACAATAACAGAGATTTTCATAGGATTTATGCCATATGAATTTAGTTAAACATACATTCCTAGTTAAATACCCCAAAAAGTTTACAACAAGAAGCAGAGATATGAATTTCAAACGTTAAACCTATTTAACACCCCAAAAAGTGTACAAAAAACACCCCAAAAAGTGTACCAAAAATTGTGTTGTGAATTTCAAATGTTGTATTTCTTAAATATAACTATTTACGAATACATTCAAGGCAATTTTACAAAAATTTTACAATTTTAAAGAGAATTATTGCAATTATTATCATCTTATCAACGTTGGATTTTGAAATTTCTGAGTTTAACACCCCAAACATTCTACAAACAATTGAGATATAACTTACAAACGTTGTAGTCTTTAAATATAACTATTTATAAATACATTCAGGGTAATTTTGTAAAATTTTGATAATTATAATGATAATTATGACACTTTTTGTAATCCTACAAATATTGGATTTCGTAATTTCCGAGTTTAACGCCCCAAAAAGTTTACAAAGAATTGTCTTGTGAATTTCAAACGTTGTATTTCTTAAACATGACTATTTATACACAAACAAACAAACACAAATACACTCAAGGCAATTTTATACAATTTTGACAATTATAAAGAAAATTATTGTGCTTTTCGTAACATTACGACCGTTGGAGTTTGTATTTTTCTAGTTTAAACCCCAAGAAGTCTACAAACAATCGAGATATGAATTTCAAACGTTGTAATCTATAAATATAACTAGATATGAATACATTCAAGGTAATTTTGTAAAATTTTGATAATTATAATAATAATTATGACACTTTTTGTAAACCTACATATAATGGATTTTGTAATTTCCGAGTTTAACACCCCAAAAAGTTTACAAAAAATTGTGTTGTGAATTACAAACGTTGTATTTCTTAAACATGACTATTTTCGAATACATTCAAGGCAAATTTATACAATTTTGACAATTATAAAGAAAACTATAGCACTTTTTGTGACACTACGACTGTTGGATTTTCTAATTTTCGAGTTTACACTCCAAAAAGTCTACAAACAATTGAGATATGAATTTCAAACGTTGTAATCTATAAATATAACTATATATGAATACATTCAAGGTAATTTTGTATAATTTTGAAAATTATAATAATAATTATGACACTTTTTGTAAACCTACATATAATGGATTTTGCAATTTCCGAGTTTAACACCCCAAAAAGTTTACAAAAAATTGTGTTGTGAATTTCAAACGAAGAATTTCTTAAACATGAATATTTACGAATACATTCAAGGTAAATATATACAATTTTGACAATTATAAAGAAAATTATAGCACTTTTTGTGACACTACGACTGTTGGATTTTCTAATTTTCGAGTTTACACTCCAAAAAGTCTACAAACAATTGAGATATGAATTTCAAACGTTGTAATCTATAAATATGACTATATATGAATACATTCAAGGTAATTTTGTATAATTTTGAAAATTATAATAATAATTATGACACTTTCTGTAAACCTACATATAATGGATTTTGCAATTTCCGAGTTTAACACCCCAAAAAGTTTACAAAAAATTGTGTTGTGAATTTCAAACGATGAATTTCTAAAACATGAATATTTACGAATACATTCAACGTAAATATATACAATTTTGACGATTATAAAGAAAATTATAGCACTTTTTGTAACACTACGATCGTTGGATTTTGTAATTTTCGAGTTTACACCCCAAAAAGTCTACAAAAAATTGAGGTATGACCTTCAATCGTTGTAATCTATACATATAACTATTTATGAATACATTCAAGGCAATTTTGTAAAATTCTAATAATAATAATGATAATTATAACACTTCTTGTAAACCTACAAACATTGTATTTTGTAATTTCCGAGTTTAACACTGCAAAAAGGTTATACAAAATTGTGTTGTGAATTTCAATCTTTGTATTAATTAAATATAACGTTTTATGACTACGTTCAGGGTAATTTTATAAAATTCTGATAATTATAAAGAGAATTACACTTTTTGTAATACTACCAACGTTGGATTTTGTAATTTCCTAGTTTACACCCCAAGAAGTCTACAAACAATTGAGATATGACTTACAGAGGTTGTAGTCTTTAAATATAACTATTTATGAATACATTCAAGGTAATTTTGTGAAATTTTGATAATTATAATGATAATTATGACACTTTTTGTAATCCTACATATATTGGATTTTGTAATATCCGAGTATAACACCCCAAAAAGTTTACAAAAAATCGTGTTATTAATTTCAAACGTTGTATTTTTTAAACATGTCTATTTTAGTATACATTTAAGGCAAATTTATACAATTTTGACAATTATAAAGACAATTATAGCACTTTTTGTAACACTACGACCGTTGAATTTTGTAATTTTCGGTTTACACCCCAAAAAGGCTACAATAAATTGAGATATGACTTTCAGTCATTGTAATCTATAAATATAACTATTTATGAATACATAAAAGGTAATTTTGTAAAATTTTGATAATAATAATGATAATTATCACACTTTTTGTAAACCTACAAATAATGGATTTTGCAATTTCCGAGTTTAACGCCCCAAAATGTTTACAAAAATGTGTGTTGTGAATTTCAAACGTTGTATTTCTTAAACATGACTATTTTCGAATATATTTAAGGCAAATTTATAAAATTTTGACAAGCATAAAGACAATTATAGCACTTTTTGCAACACTACGATTGTTGGATTTTGTAATTTTCGAGTTTACACTCCAAAAAGTCTACAAACAATTGAGATATGACTTCCAATCATTGTAATCTATAAATATAATTGTTAATGAATACATTCAAGGTAATTTTGTGAAAATCTGATAATAATAATGATAATAATGATACTTTTTGTAAACCTACAAACATTGGATTTTGTAATTTCTGAATTTAACACCGCAGAAAGTTTACAAAAAATTCTGATATGAATTTCTAACGTTTTAGTTATTAAATATAACTATTTACGAATACATTCAAGGTAATTTTATAAAATTTTGACAATTTTAAATAGAATTATTGCAATTATTATCACCTTACTAACGTTGCATTTTGTAATGTCTGACTTTAACACTCCAAAGAGTCCACAAAAAGTAGAGATATGAATTTAAAATATTATAACTATTAAACACAACTATTTATAAATACACTCAAGGCAATTTTATAAAATTCTGATAATTATAAAGATAATTATAACATTTTTTTTAATCCTGCATACGTTGGATTTTGTAATTTCCGAGTTTAACACCCCAAAATGTCTAGAAACAGTAGATTTATGAAATTCAAATATTGTAGTAATGAAACTTAACTATTTCTTAGGACACTCAAGGTAATTTTTTAAAATTGTGATAATTATAAAGATAATTATAACTCTTTTTGTAATCCTAAAAATTCCAAAAAATATGATATGAATTTTAAACGTTATATAATATAATATATAATATGAATTATATACGTAATTAAATATTACTATTTATGAATGCATTCAAGGCAATTTTATAAAAAATTAACAATTTTATAGAGTATTATTGTAATTATTATTATCTTATCAACGTTAGATTTGGGAATTTGTAAGTTTAACACCCCAAAAATTCTACAAACAATTGAGATATGACTTACAAACTTTGTAGTCTTCAAACATAACTATTTATGAATACATTCAAGAAAATTTTGTAAAATTTTGATTATTGTAATGATAATTATGACACTTTTTGTAATCCTACAACTATTGGATTTTGTAATTTCCGAGTTTAACGCCCAAAAAAGTTTACAAAAAATGGTGTTGTGAATTTCAAACGTTGTATTTCTTAAACATGACTATTTTGGAATACATTCAAGGCAATTTTATACAATTTTGACAATTATAATGAAAATTATTGTGCTTTTCGTAACATTACGACCGTTGGATTTTGTAATTTTCGAGTTTACACCTCAAAAAGTCTACAAACAATTGAGATATGACTTCCAATCATTGTAATGTATAAATATAATTATTAGTGAATACATTCAAGGCAATTTTGTGAAAATCTGATAATAATAGGGATAATTATGATACTTTTTGTAAACCTATAAACATTGGATTTTGTAATTTCTGAATTTAACACCGCAGAAAGTTTACAAAAAATTCTGATATGAATTTCAAAAGTTTTAGTTATTAAATATAACTATTTACGAATACATTCAAGAAAATTTTGTAAAATTTTGATAATTATAATGATAATTATGACACTTTTTGTAATCCTACAAATATTGGATTTTGTAATTTCCGAGTTTAATGCCCCAAAATGTTTACAAAAAATTGTGTTGTGAATTTCAAACGTTGTATTTCTTAAACATGACTATTTAGAAATACATTCAAGGCAAATTTATACAATTTTGACAATCATGAAGAAAACTATAGCACTTTTTGTAACACTACGATCGTTGGATTTTGTAATTTTCGAATTTACACTACAAAAAGTCTACAAACAATTGAGATATGACTTCCAATTATTGTAATCTATAAATATAATTATTAATGAATACATTCAAGGCAATTTTGTGAAAATCTGATAATAATAATCATAATTATAACACTTTTTGTAAACCTACAAACATTGGATTTTGTAATTTCTGAATTTAACACCGCAGAAAGTTTACAAAAAATTCTGATATGAATTTCAAAAGTTTTAGTTATTAAATATAACTATTTACGAATACATTCAAGGTAATTTTATAAAATTTTGATAATTTGAAATAGATTTATTGCAATTATTATCACCTTACAAACGTTGCATTTTGTAATTTTCGACTTTAACACTCCAAATAGTCCACAAAAAGTAGCGATATGAATTTAAAATATTATAGATATTAAATACAACTATTTATAAATACATTCAAGGCAATTTTATAAAATTCTGATAATTATAAAGATAATTATAACACTTTTTTTAAACCTACATACGTTGAATTTTGTAATTTTCGAGTTTAACGCCCCAAAACGTCTACAAACAGTAGATTTATGAATTTAAAATATTGTAGTCATTAAATGTAACTATTTAGTAAGACACTCAAGGTAATTGTTTAAAATAGTGATAATTATAAAGATAATTATAACTCTTTTTGTAATCCTAAAAAATCCAAAAAATGTGATATGAATTTTAAACGTTATATAATATAATATATAATAATAATTATATACGTAATTAAATATTACTATCTATGAATGCATTCAAGGCAATTTTATAAAAATTTAACAATTTTAAAGAGAATTATTGCAATTATTATTATCTTATCAACGTTGGATTTTGAAATTTCTAAGTTTAACACTTCAAAAATTCTACAAACAATTGAGATATGACTTACAAACGTTGTAGTCTTTAAATATAACTATTTATGAATACATTCAATTTTGTAAAATTTTGATAATTATAATGATAATTATGACACTTTTTGTAATCTTACAAATATTGGATTTTGTAATTTCCTAGTTTAATGCCCCAAAAAGTTTACAAAAAATTGTGTTCTGAATTTCAAACGTTGTATTTCTTAAATATGACTATTTACGAGTATATTCAAGGCAAATTTATACAATTTTGATAATTATAAAGACAATTATAACACTTTTTGTAACACTACGATCGTTGTATTTTGTAATTTTCGAGTTTACACCCCAAAAAGTTTACAGAAAATTGTGTTGTAAATTTCAAACGTTGTATTTCTTAAACATGACTATTTACGAATACATTCAAGGCAAATTTATACAATTTTGACAATTGTAAAGAAAATTATAGCACTTTTTGTAACACTACGATCGTTGGATTTTGTAATTTTCGAGTGTACACCCCAAAAAGTCTACAAACAATTGAGATATGACTTCCAATCATTGTAATCTATAAATATAATTATTAGTGAATACATTCAAGGCAATTTTGTGAAAATCTGATAATAATAATGATAATTATGATACTTTTTGTAAACCTACAAACATTGGATTTTGTAATTTCTGAATTTAACACCGCAGAAAGTTTATAAAAAATTCTGATATGAATTTCAAAAGTTTTAGTTATTAAATATAACTATTTACGAATAAATTAAAGGTAATTTTATAAAATTTTGACAATTTTAAATAGAATTATTGCAATTATTATCACCTTACTAACGTTGCATTTTGTAATGTCTGACTTTAACACTCCAAAGAGTCCACAGTTTAACGCCCTAAAACGTCTACAAACAGTAGATTTATGAATTTCAAATATTGTAGTCATTAAATGTAGTTATTTATTAAGACACTCAAGGGAATAGTTTAAAATTGTGATAATTATAAAGATAATTATAACTCTTTTTGTAATTCTAAAAAATCCAAAAAATGTGATATGAATTTTAAACGTTATATAATATAATATATAATATTAATTATATACGTAATTAAATATTACTATTTATGAATGCATTCAAGGTAATTTTATAAAAATTTAATAATTTTAATGAGAATTATTGCAATTATTATTATCCTATCAACGTTGGATTTTGATATTTCAGAGTTTAACACCCAAAAACGTCTACAAACAGTAGATTTATGAATTTCAAATATTGTAGTCATTAAATATAACTATTTATTAAGGCATTCAATGTAATTTAATAAAATTCTGATGATTCTAAAGATAAAATATAAATCTTTTTTTTTTATTATTTTAAATATGGCGCTTGATCGATAGATTATTTTATAAAATTCAGATCATTATAAATTATAGTACTTTTTGTAACGCTACTAACATTGAATTTTATATTTTTCGGCTTATATATAAATAGGTATATAAATAGGTGAGTTGTCACCTATTTTCTTAGAAACTAAGAATATTCGAGTACCTAAAATTTCGTGCAATTAAATAACATTTAATTAATGTCTAGTACTAATAATTTGATGCAGTATGGCATCAAATACCTATTTATATATAAGCCAAAAATTATAAAATTCAATATTTCCCTATTTAATCTTTTTTTTGCATCTTGAAATATCGCTCGGGTCACTCCGTTCTCGCGCAACTTTTATTTTTTCGTGGAATTTTAATTAAACCGTCGTAATGAAATTCCCTCCCACCACTGACCTTAAGTCGTTAGCTAACGAGTCGCTGGATGCGAAAGGGGATTTATCATCCGACCTGATGTAGAACGAGGGCACGACGCATTCCTCGTCCTGCGTCTCGTCCGACTTGCGCGCCTCTTGGTCCTCGCTGGTCGACGAGTTCTCCACCTTGATGAACTTGCCGTCGTAAATATAGTTCTCGTGGAACACCTCGTCGATGGAGTCCTGCGGATACAGGCCGTTGCCCTCGTACGACTCGTCGATCGAGGAGAAAACGTGGTCCTCGAGGTCCTTGAAAATGCCTTCGTGGCGGATTGGCGTGCTTTTGAAATAGGAGAGGTACTTGCGGGGTGGTTGGTCTTCATCGCCCGACCCCGGGATGTTCTCGTGGCTCACCGATGTTTGCGGCGACTCCACCATTAGTTTTCTTTGGTCTACTAGTATCTCTCCATCTGATGCTGTTTTTACTAGGACTTTTTTCACGGGGATTAGCGGTTTGAAATCGATGAATATTTCTTTTTTCGACTCGGACTCCTCGGAATCGTGCTCGCTGCGTGTTACGGATGATGAATCGCTCATTGGGGGTAGTAAATCGGGGGGCGGTGAGGTTAATACAAACGGGGATCGTGGGGGCTCGTCGGATACTGTTCGGTGGATTGGCTCGTGTTGGTCTTCTATAGGCTCGGAGGGCGATGGTGGCCCGAATTTACTGCCCGCTTCCGAGTAGGATTTTGTTAGTTTGCGCCCGTTTATTATCATGCCGTTTGTTTGGGCACCTTGGGATACCATTTTTACCTACCAAAAAAAAAGGTTTGCTAGCTGAAGTTTTGAAAATTTCAACTCCCCTTATAAACTTAGACTGGATATATAATAAACATATATCGTACAGTGTCGTAACTTCCACAAAATTAATTTTCATGTTTTGAATTTCATTTTGATGATTTGTATGTATATTTCTTTGAATCCTTTTTTTGCGTTTATAATAAACTATATTATTATTTTTTTTTAAATAGATAAAACATATATAAGTGTGAATCCACCTCTTAGCAATCTTGTAGACAAGTAATGTGTGGTTGTTAATAAACTTTTTATATATAACTAGACAAACCTGGCACATATTGTCATATATATGATGAGAAAATACATTTTATGTGTAGAGATTATACACTAGATTTTAGTTTTTTGCCACCAGATAGAGTAGTTTGAATTGCCCATAGAACAAAACTTTACAGTTGAAGTATGTGTTATGGATACACATTGTAAACATATTAGATATTTAGAGAGTTATATGGCTTATCATGTAAAACAATTTAATTCTACTTTACTTAATTCATAACAGTTCCGTCGTGTTACTCTCGCCCTAGTTGGCAGCCCATTTAAAATTTATAAAGTCATCAGCAAAGTTGTAAGAGCGTCAAACTAAAATACTCCGCCACTAAAAGCCCGCCTCGGGGGGACTAAAAAGCTCCACTCACCCTGTGCACGGTCCTTGGACTCAGACTTATATGTCCGGGTGGCAGTGGCTTCCTCCCCAAGCAAGCCTCGGTTTGCGTTGCCTGCGTCTTCATCGGCGTCCGCATTAGTTTTTCTATACACAACACATACACAAATAAATAAAACAGAAGGATATAAATAAGGTTTCACAGCTGCCAGTTGAATTTATGTCCTTTTTCGGGACAGGATTTATATTTAGAGCCGTACAAATCACAAATTGAATGTGTCGAGAGGTGAACTGATTTATTGCATAGCGCTGGAGGAGGTTTAGGAGGTCATAAAATGAGATACCCGTGAGCGGCAGATATCCTACATATACCCACATTCATTTTACAATAAATCAAAGTATCTGGTGAGACTATTTTATTTGTATATTGCTGTTTGGTTTGAAAACTCTCCTCCAAATATAAATAAGTATGATTAAAATATTTTATATTATATTTATTATTATTTTTATATTATATTATATATTGTGGCTCTTTCATTCATTCCTCAATTGTCCTATACTCCTTGTGAGATTGGTAAATATTAAAAAGCCACTTACCCACAACTACTACACTCTCAGCAGCTTCCGGTTGTTTCGTAATCGGAATCCTGTCCAACGAGCGGCGGGTATCAATGAGCCGCTCCTGGCTCATACTAGACTTGCTCAGATTGCTGGTGGAGGCGCCCAGCGAAACGACGGCATCGTCGAAGGACGTGAGCGTGTGCGAACGGGCGAAGCTCACGTGTTTCGTCCTGCAGCACACATTTGAACGCGTTAAATCACATCGCATCGCTCATGAATGAACAACAGCTGCATGAATTTTGTATAATTCGTGACCCCAATTTTTTTCCCCTCTCACAGTCACATCCGGAAATGCTGCGATAAAAGCTGGCTGGGGGGTGACAGTTGATGAGGTTTTTTTCCGAGCAGGGGGTGAATCAGGATGGCGTTTTAAAAGGGAAAGTTGTTAAAAGCTTACTGAAATTTGTATAAAAGTTTTCAAATCTTTATTTCCCAACCATTTCTCGCAATTATAAGCTGTCTGACGTAGTGAATTTTACTATGTCGTTTTATTGACCATAAACTGCATTATTTAGTATGTAATATCATATTATGTATAATAATATGTGAGTAATAAGCAATGTGTAAAAATAGAATTCAAAAAATAGAAATACAATTAATATTATTCAACAGAAACTACAAATTTTATTGTTATTAATTTAAAACAGTTCCTGCAAATAAAAACCATCTTTCAGACATTATTTTTAATTTCAAATATCAAAACTCGAGTTACAATGATTTTTCGACACTCCAAATTCTTACAGAAAAGCTAACACAAATGCTTATATTATAAAATATTTTTTAATATAGACTTTCAAAAATGGGTTTTGAATACTTGGAGATATTTTTCTAAATTTTCAAACGCCAAATCTCGAGATAGAATGATTTTTCGACGTTCGAAATTCTTATATCTAAAAATATTTTTCAATCTAGAGTTACCAAAATATTTATTTGATTAAATATATCTGTTTTCAATACTTGTGGAATATTTTGTAAATTTTCAAACGCTAAAACTCGAGTTTTAAAGATTTTTCGACGTTCGAAATCCTTACATTAAAAAATATTTTTTAATATAGACTTTCAAAAATTTAGATTTGAATAAATAGATCTGTTTTGAATACTTGGAGATATTTTTCTAAATTTTCAAACGCCAAATCTCGAGATAGAATGATTTTTCGACGTTCGAAATTCTTATATCTAAAAATATATTTCAATCTAGATTTACCAAAATTTTTATTTGATTAAATATATCTGTTTTGAATACTTGTAGATTATTTTGTAAATTTTCAAATGCTAAAACTCGAGTTTTAAAGATTTTTCGACGTTCGAAATCTTTACATTAAAAAATATTTTTTAATATAGACTTTCAAAAATTTAGATTTGAATAAATAGATCTGTTTTGAATACTTTGAGATAATTTTCTAAATTTTCAAACGCCAAATCTCGAGATAGAATGATTTTTCGACATTCGAAATTCTTATATCTAAAAATATTTTTCAATCTATATTTACCAAAACTTTTATTTGATTAAATATATTTGTTTTGATTACTTGTAGATTATTTTGTAAATTTTTAAACGCTAAAACTCGAGTTTTAAAGATTTTTCGACGTTCGAAATCCTTACATTAAAAAATAGTTTTTAATATAGACTTTCAAAAATTTAGATTTGAATAAATAGATCTGTTTTGAATACTTGGAGATATTTTTCTAAATTTTCAAACGCCAAATCTCGAGATAGAATGATTTTTCGACATTCGAAATTCTTATATCTAAAAATATTTTTCAATCTAGATTTACCAAAATTTTTATTTGATTAAATATATCTGTTTTGATTACTTGTAGATTATTTTGTAAATTTTCAAACGCCAAATCTCGAGATATAATGATATTTCGACGTTCGAAATTCTTGCATGTAAAAATATTTTTCAATCTAGTGTTTCCAAAATATTTAATCAAAAAATGCTTTATTTTGAGCCCAATTAAATATAGATTGTAAAACAATATCATAAATTTAAATATCTTAAATCTTTGATTTTTTATCATTTTTTATAACTCCTAGTCTATTAATTTGAAAAAGCTCGCGCAATGAAAACCTTGCTGCAGACTTTATTGTTGAGTGAAAATTATAAAAAAAGAGCTTATATTGAGCCCAATTAAAGGTAGTATATAAAACAGTATCATAAATTTTAATTTTATTAAACTTTGATTTTGTATCATTTTTTATAACTGTCGATTAATTTAAAACAGCTCGTACAACAAAAACCTTTTTACAGAATTTATTTTTGTGTGAAAATGATCAAAAATAGGTTTATTTTGAGCCTAATTAAATATATAATGTAAAATAATATCACAAATTAAATTTTTTTAAATGTATGAATTTTTAGAATTTTTTATAACTCAGTCGATTAATTTAAAATAGCTCATACATAAAAATCCTTCGTGCAGACTCAAGTTTTGGGTCAAAATTACTAAAAAATGCTTTATTTTGAGCTAAATTAAATATAGAATATAAAATAATATCAAAAATTAAAAATTTTGAAAAATTTGATTTTTTATCATTTTTTATAACTTTGTTAATAAATTTAAAATAGCGAGTAGAATAAAAACCTTCCTGAAGACTATATTTTTGGGTGAAAATTATCAAAAATTAGTTTATTTTGAGCCCAAATAATTATAGAATGTAAAATAATATCATAAATTTAAACTTCTTGAATCTTTGAATTTTTATCATTTTTTATAACTCTGTCGATTAATTTAAAATACCTCGTACAATAAAAACCTTCCTGAGGATTTAATTTTTTGGTGAAAATTACAAAAAAAAAGTTTATTTTGGGCCCAATTAAATATAGAATATAAAAAAATATTAAAAATTTAGATTATTTTAATGTTTCATTTTTGATCATTTTTTAGAATTTAGTCGATTAATTTAAAACAGATAGTACAATAAAAAACCTTTCAGCAGACATTTTTTTTGGCTGAAAATTATCAAAACCAATTTTTTTTTTGCGTAGTTAAATATAGAATGTAAAATAATATCATAAATTAAAATTTCTTAAATCTTTGATTTTTTGTATCATTTTTTATAACTTAGTCGATTAATTTAAAATAACTCGTACATAAAAAACCTTCCTGCAGACTTTATTTTTGGGTGAAAATGATCAAAAATTGGTTTATTTTGAGCCCAATTAAATATAGAATGTAAAATAATATCATAAATTAAAATAACTTAAATCTTTGAATTTATATCATTTTTTATAACTTAGTCGATTAATTTAAAATAACTCGTGCAATAAAAACCTTCCTGCAGATTTTATTTTTGGGTGAAATTTACAAAAAAACTGTTTATTTTAAACCCAATTAAATATAAAATGTAAAACAATATCATAAATTTAAATATCTTAATTCTTTGATTTTTTATAATTTTTTATAACTCAGTCTATTAATTTAAAAAAGGTCGTGCAATAAAAACCTTGCTGCAGACTTTATTTTTGGGTGAAAATTACCAAAAAATGGTTTTCTTTGAGCCAAATTAAATATAGAATGTAAAATAATATTATAAATTAAAATTTCTTAAATTTTTGATTTTTTATAATTTTTTATAACTTTGTCGATAAATTTAAAATAGCTCGTATAATAAAAACCTTCTGCAGAATTTATTTTTGGGTGAAAATGAACAAAAATATGTTTGTTTTGAGCCTAATTAAATATATAATGTACAATAATATCACAAATTTAAATTTCTTAAATATTTGAATTTTTATCATTTTTTATAACTTAGTCGATTAATTTAAAATATCTCGTACATAAAAAACCTTCCTGCAGACTTTATTTTTGGGTGAAAATAATGAAATGAATGAATAATGAAAAAATTCTTTATTTTGAGCTCAATTAAAAATATAATGTAAGACAATATCAAAAATTTAAAAAAAATAAATATTTAATTTTTTATAATTTTTTATAACTTTGTTGATAAATTTAAAATAGCGAGTACAATAAAAACCATCCTGCAGACTATATTTTTGGGTAAAAATTATTAAAAATTGGTTTGTTTTGAGTCGAATTAAATATAGAATGTAAAATAATATAAAAATTTAAAAAAATTTAAATATTCGATTTTTTTTCAATTTTTATAACTTTGTTGATAAATCTAAAATAGCGAGTACAAATTAAAACCTTTCTGCAAACTATATTTTTGGGTGAAAATGATCAGAAATCGGTTTATTTTGGGCCCAAATAAATATAGAATGTAAAATAATATCATAAATTAAAATTTCTTGAATCTTTGATTTTTTATCATTAGTCGATTAATTTAAAATAGCTCGTATAATAAAAATCTCATTGCAGATTTTATTTTTAAGTGAGAATTACCAAAAAACAGTTTATTTTGTGCCCAATTAAATATATAATATAAAATAATATCAAACATTATTATTTTTTAAATATTTGATTTTTTATTATTTTTTATAACTTAGTGAATTAATTTAAAATACCTCGTATAATAAAAACCTTCCTGAGGATCATTTTTTAGAATTCAGTAGATAGTACAATAAAAAGCTTTCTGCAGACATTATTTTTGGCTGAAAATTATCAAAAACAATTTAATTTAAGCGCAATTAAATATAGAATGTAAAATACTTTCATAAATTAAAATTTCTTAAATATTTGATTTTTTTATAATTTTTTATAACTTAGTCGATTAATTTAAAATAACTCGTACAATAAAACCTTCCTGCAGATTTGATTTTTGGGTGAAAATTAGTCCAATTAAATATAAAACAATATCATAAATTTAAATATCTTAATTCTTTGATTTTTTATCATTTTTATAACTCAGTCTATTAATTTAAAAAAGGTCGTGCAATAAAAACCTTGCTGCAGACTTTATTTTTGGGTGAAAATTACCAAAAAATGGTTTACCTTGAGCCCAATTAAATATAGAATGTAAAATAGTATTACAAATTTAAATTTCTTAAATATTTGATTTTTTATAATTTTTTATAACTTAGTCGATTAATTTAAAATAACTCATACAATAAAAACCTTCCTGCAGAATTTATTTTCTTTGATTGACTCTGTTGATAACAGACAAGTTTCACGATACAATTATACAAATTCATTAATAAATCTAAATTTTTCGGTCGATTAAGCCCTGACCGCCAATTAGGGTGCGTTGCGCGTATCCAAATGGGGATTAATTGAATCCTGCCGGAACTGGATGCGGTCGCGGAAAATCGACATATAAAAGCACAGTCGCTCGCGTGGCCGGATTAATCTTTCACGTCGTCATTAGAGGTCCACGTACACCGTCCCCCTCCAGCACGATGAATAAATAAAACTGAACGTGTTGTATGTGTGTGTATATATGTGTGTGATTCACTCGCGGGTTGAAATTTACATTTATGCCATCGATAAAAAATGGATGAGGCGAGCGCGCCGCGCTGGATTTGATTTCGTTTTGATTGCATGGCTCTTTGTGAATTTATAATGCGAAACAGAATTATTTGGATTAACTAGAGTGATGGAGAATATGGGGTGGTATGAGTTTTATTTCGTGATTAGATGAAATTGCTCAATTTTACGAGGACAATAATTTGTTTTATATCTTACAGTAGCGCGTAACACAAATTGCTCAAGTAATTGAATATTTTGGATGAAAATGGTCCCCGAATATTTTTGGCGGAGTAGTACTTTTATTTATATTGTATTTTTATTTTTATTTTTGTATATTTTTGTTGAGGTTTGTGATGTGGAAGGGTAGTGAGGGAAATGCCAATAAAGGTCTTTTTTTTTGGTACCAGAATATCATTGTAAAATTAATAGTTATCGTAAAAGTCACTTATGCTTTGCTTACCATAATGTATACGCGTAAGTAAAAAAGATACCCGGCGCATTCACCATTATGTCGCGGATAGGGGGTGTAAACTCTTAAGAGCTATAGGTATCGGTGTTTATTTATATAAAATGGGTATCTTCTCGCAATATGTTACTTACTTACTATTGCAGTAGCTTGAACTAGACTTACCCGGACATCGCCATGGTCGAGTTACTATTACTCCGACAAGCAGACGAAGAAGCGAAGAGTTTTTGCTTGGAGCACGGGAATTTATGCGTAACTCTAGCATGGTATGCCCGGGGTGGGGTGAACGGGAGTTCAGTTTGCACATACGGCCAATAAACTTATATGAGACAAGAATAAAGATATTTATTTCAACACATACAGTAACGACTACTAGGTTCAGTGGAAGAGCAGTCATATGTATTGCATATACTAGACTGGAACTGCGAATTATTTCCCATATTTCTATTTTCTATTATTTTCGTTATTAATGTAAACATGTGTTAATATAGTTTTTATATGTATAGAATCATGTATTTCAAAGGAAATAAAAGTCATTGTTATTATTACTAATATTTATAGCTGAGTTGAGGTGTACTCGTTTTTTAATTTGTTTTATTAATCATACTGTATATATATATATATATATATATATATATATATATATATATATATATACATATCTATATATATATATATATATATATATATATATATACATATCTATATATATATATATATATATATATATATATATATATATATATATATATTCAAGTCATTTGAAATAGTGGACGGGCATAGTCTGGTTGGTAGGGAACACCCACCCACCCCACCTTTGCTCGCATAGTTTTTTCATTGGATAACACTCTTCCTGAAATGGTTTAAACAATATAAAACGTCTGTATACAATGAAAAAAACTATGCGAACGAAGGTGGGGTGGGCGGGTGGTCCCCACCAACCTGACTATGTCCGTCCACTATTTCAAATGACTTGAACTATGCACTACATTGTTTTTGAGAATGTTTTTGCGAATCAAACGTACATTAATAAATGAAATTAATTGAATGATAAAAAGAAACTGATAACAGTGTAGTGTAGAGTTCAAGTCATTTGAAATAGTGGACGGGCATAGACTGGTTGATGGAGAACACTCACCCACCCCACCTATGTTCGCATAGTTTCTTCATTAGATAACACTTTTCCTGAAATGGTTTAAACAATATGAAACGTTTGTATCCATTGAAAAAAACTATGCGAGCGAAGGTGGGGTGGGCGGGTGGCCCCTACCAACCAGACTATGCCCGTCTACTATTTCAAATGACTTGAACTATGCACTACACTGTTATTAGTTACTTTTCGTGATACAATTAATTTCATTTATTAATGTACGTTTGATTCTCAAAAACATTGTCAAAAACAATGTAGTGCATAGTTCAAGTCATTTTAAATAGTGGACGGGCATAGTTTGGTTGGTAGGGGACACCCACCCACCCCACCTTTGCTCGCATAGTTTTCTCATTGGCTAACACTTTTCCTGAAATGGTTTAAACAATATAAAACGTTTGTATCCATTGAAAAAAACTATGCGAGCGAAGGTGGGTTGGGCGGGTGGTCCCCACCAACCTGACTATGCCCGTCCACTATTTCAAATGACTTGAACTCTACACTACACTGTTATCAGTTACTTTTTATGATTCATTTAATTATATTTATTAATGTACGTTTGATTCTCAAAAACATTGTCAACAACAATGTAGTGCATAGTTCAAGTCATTTGAAATAGTGGACGGGTGTAGTTTGGTTGGTAGGGGACACCCGCCCACCCCACCTATGCTCGCATAGTTTTTTTCAATGGATACAGACGTTTTATATTGTTTAAACCATTTCAGGAAGAGTGTTATCCAATGAGAAAACTATGCGAGCGAAGGTGGGGTGGGCGGGTGGCCCCTACCAACCAAACTATACCCGTCCACTATTTCAAACGACTTGAACTATGCACTACATTGTTTTTGACAATAGTTTTGCGAATCAAACGTACATTAATAAATGGAATTAATTGAATCATAAAAAGTAACTGATAACAGTGTAGTGTAGAGTTCAAGTCATTTGAAATAGTGGACGGGTATAGTCTGGTTGGTAGGGACCACCCGCCCACCCCACCTTTGCTCGCATAGTTTTCTCATTGGATAACACTCTTCCTGAAATGGTTTAAACAATATAAAACGTCTGTATCTATTGAAAAAAACTATGCGAGCGAAGGTGGGGTGGGCGGGTGGTCCCTACCAACCAGACTATACCCGTCCACTATTTCAAATGACTTGAACTCTACACTACACTGTTATCAGTTACTTTTTATGATTCAATTAATTCCATTTATTAATGTACGTTTGATTCGCAAAACTATTGTCAAAAACAATGTAGTGCATAGTTCAAGTCGTTTGAAATAGTGGACGGGTATAGTTTGGTTGGTAGGGGCCACCCGCCCACCCCACCTTCGCTCGCATAGTTTTCTCATTGGATAACACTCTTCCTGAAATGGTTTAAACAATATAAAACGTCTGTATCTATTGAAAAAAACTATGCGAGCGAAGGTGGGGTGGGCGGGTGGTCCCTACCAACCAGACTATACCCGTCCACTATTTCAAATGACTTGAACTCTACACTACACTGTTATCAGTTACTTTTTATAATTCAATTAATTACATTTATTAATGTACGTTTTATTCTCAAAAATATTGTCAAAAACAATGTAGAGCATAGTTCAAGTCGTTTCAAATAGTGGACGGGTATAGTTTGGTTGGTAGGGGCCACCCGCCCACCCCACCTTCGCTCGCATAGTTTATTTCAATGGATACAAACGTTTTATATTGTTTAAATCATATCAGGAAGAGTGTTATCCAATGAAAGAAACTATGCGAACAAAGGTGGGTGGGTGGGTGGCCCCTACCAACCAAACTATGCCCGTCCACTATTTAAAATGACTTGAACTATGCTCTACATTGTTTTTCACATTTTTTTTATATATTATGCGTAAATTAATAAATGAACTTAATTGAATCATAGAAAGTAATAGATAACAATGTAGTGTAGAGTTCAAGTCGATTGAAATAGTGGACTCATAGTAATTTCTATACTATATTTTCTTAAAAATCATGTCTAGTTTATAATCCTCATAAGTTATAGCCATAATTACAAGAAGGTTGAAAAATATACTATTTCTGTTGTAAATCGCTACAGTTACATGTTGTTACAAATGCCAGTCTGGAAAATTGAACGTCTGAAAATATGTTTTTCGCAGCCGCCACTTTCACCCCACCCTCCCCCCGACCCTCAGCCGCAGCCGACACTCAATTTACGCCCTCTCCATTCCAATTTCGCGCTGACCCTTGATAGTCCCCGGCGGTGGCGGCGCCGGGATAAAATGTTATGAAAAACCGCCGCCCGTCCGCGCGACATATTTATAAAGGCGCCGTCACTTTGCAGGCCACCCTCCACCTCCCCTAATGGAGCAATAAATATGTTGTCTTTATTACTTCTTTCGCGCTGGCCTTTTTTTTACTTATCCGCCCTTAAATAAGGACGGTTGTACGAAAACAGAAATCTCATTGAACCGTGAAATAAACAGACTGAAAAATATCTGTTACTGTATTTGAATGCTTGTTTTGTTCGTTAATGCTATACCGGAAGATTTTATCTAATGAAATTTAGTTGGAAAATCCCATTAGTTTATATAATTGTTGACAGTTGTCAAAACAAATGTCAAACACCTTGATATAATAGCACTTGCGATTGGAGCTTTAATGACACCTTTTGTTTAATTATTCAGTGTTTCCAATAGAGAGAAACTAAAGTAACTATATTCTCTAGATAACAATAATACGTATGGGTTCAATAACTATTTATGGAACGTTGGTGTATACGGGGGTATGTGTATAAATAAAAAATGAATAAAACCAAATATTTTATTTGGCAAATTTTGTTCAGCATAAAAAAAAAAACGTAAAAATTGATTGAAATTTAAGATTAGTTTGAACATAATTTTTCACCAAACACTAATCGAATGTATAGTGTTTGGTGAAAAATGTTATAATAAAAAATGTAATAACATTCATACTCATCTTAATTTTCAATAAACTTTTACGTTTTTCTTTTTATGCTGAACAACATTTTACAAATAAAATATTTGGTTTTATTATTTTTTTTTGTTTATACACATACCCCCGTATACACCAACGTTCCATAAATAGTTATTGAACCCATTAGTATTATTGTTGTAGTAACTATAAATACATTATCTAGAGAATATAGTTACTTTAGTTTCTCTCTATTGGAAACACTGAATAATTAAACAAAAGGTGTCATTAAAGCTCCAATCGCAAGCGCTATTATATCAAGGTGTTTGACATTTGTTTTAACAACTGTCAACTTGTCACAATGACGTTTTCAATTTATTCATTTATTTAGCTTATGGGACATGGATATAAAGTTTATGTGACTAACTATAAAGTTTATGGGAAGTTAGTAATTACGGTCATAAGAGTCGTAATTTATTGTTTTGTTTATTAGTGATGATAAATACCTGTGGGGAAGCCCCGCTTGATGGCTGTGATGATCTAGAATCGACCTGGGTCTCTCCATGCGGACAGACTCATCGTCGGAAGGCATCCATTGGTATGTGCTGGCGTCGGTGTGTGCTTTCCTGCGAAAATACGAGCTGTTCAGGTCCTCGTCGTAGTGATAGATCTCGGGCGGCGGCGGGCCCCATCTGCTAAAACGAAAGCCAATCACTCAATCAATGTCACAGTCATAAGATTGATGGATGATCAAACTATATCATTAATGTCCAATGCAATGTCATTTCCTCATTTTTCATCGTTATTGTTCATTTTTGCCGGCTTATAAATACATACAGGGATTATAACGTACCATGTCGAACTCTCTTTAACAAGCGATTTAAAGATATCATCTTCAACATTGTGTCATCTTTATGTTTAGCTTTCTGTGATATTAATCATCATGGTAAAGTCTAGGAGTTTTCAATAACATCTACCTGTGGAGGTCTTAAAAGTGATGAAATGTTTCAAGGGAGAGCAGCGGAAGGGACAGCAGGGGTTTGGTTTGAGCGAACCAAATATGGCTGTGTAATAGAAATAGTTGAAGTGAGATGATGTACATTCTATGCTCAAGTTGGAGAGAGGTGATGGAGGCTACGTTGGTTAGGAAGAGGGGGTCGTCTTCAACTTACACTCGTCGTCAAACGAACGTTAACACAACTCTGACTTTGAGTTAATGTTGGTTTGACGACGAGTGTAGTTTGAAGACGAGGTGGCGGAAGTAAATAATAATAATAATAATAATGTTTATTGCCCAACAGGTAAACCCAATTACAGTGCAACAAAATAAAATCAATATGAAAAAATATCTAAATGGCGAAGTGGAGGTGTAGAAGATGTGCAATAAGTAGAATCGGGCGAAGAGGGAGTTCGAGCGAACGTGCAAGACTCAAACGTAATTTCTCACCACTTTAACATATAAAGCGACGTTGCCTATGTAAAAAGAAATAATTGAGGCTATCAATATGACTGTATCAAACCATTTATCTTTATCTAGAGCAGCTAATACCATAATACTGTCCTGATTTTTCTGTCGTCTGTTGCGTGTACAGCAAATTGGCGCGGCGCCGTGCGTAAATTCTAATTATGCCGGAGTGGTGCGGTTGGGGGCGGTTTGCACCTGCCGCCCCGGAATGCCGGGGGCGTAATCCGCAGCCCGACTAATCGCCGCCGCGGGGGCCGTAACTTCAGCGGCGGAAAGTCGCCTAATGCGGCCGTAAAGTAGCAAACTGGTGGCGGCAGCAAAAAAATTGCAACGCGGTTGAGTTACGGGGGACGTACGGGCGCGCAAACACGGCCGTATTTCATTCGCGAAAGGGGGGAAGGAGAAAATTGCGCGCGTAAACAGAGTGTGATCGCGTTTGGGGGGGCTAATCTGTAAGCCCCCAAATGTGCGTAATAATGAAAATGTATAATATTAATTAAAATTGCTCCCCGTGGAGAGATAGGGGATGTACAAAAATTACATTTTGGGTTCAGTGTTTGTCAGATTCAAGCATTACAAGCTGCTTTCGTAAATCATTTCTAGCTGTCTGAACTACTCGCACATACGGACGTTACCGTTTGTGCCTTTCGTTTATCACTCTGGGCTGGTACGGGTTTATTGTTTCTTATTCTATTTGCCGCTTCCGATGCGCAAAATTCTAGCTCGGCCCTTACAAGCTGAGTTGGAGAATTCCGTAACCTCGACCTCACAATAGACGAAAAACTTAATTTTGAGGCGCACTTACATGTTACCAGAAACAAAATTTCAGCTTTGGTAGGTGTACTGTTTGTAACCGGGATAAATTATACATACATACATACTTACATACATACATACAGACATACAGACATACAGACATACAGACATACAGACATACAGACATACAGACATACAGACATACAGACATACAGACATACAGACATACAGACATACAGACATACAGACATACAGACATACAGACATACAGACATACAGACATACAGACATACAGACATACAGACATACAGACATACAGACATACAGACATACAGACATACAGACATACAGACATACAGACATACAGACATACAGACATACAGACATACAGACATACAGACATACATACAAACATGTGTCAACATGTACCAAAAAGTGTCAAAATGTGCCAAAAAGGTGAATTATGTTATATTGTTCTCACGAAGAATTTAGAAAAATGATCAATTTTCTTTCTTTTCTACGTTGTATGCCTAAAATACGTGTAAAACGTGTCAACATGTGTGTCGAAACGTATGTAATTCCGTCAAAATGTATTCAAATCTGTCAAAATGTGCCAAAAATTATCCAAATATCTCAAAATATGTCAAAAAGTTGAAATATGTTATATTGTTCTCGCGAAGAATTTAGAAAAATACATACATACATACATACATATACATATATACATACATACATATGCTTTATTAGAATTTTTGATTATTTACCTCGGTTTTCTGGGGTATGGTGCATACTGTGGCCGCTTGTACAGGTCCTGCAGGTTCTCGTCGGAGGGTATTTTCTGGCGGACGCACACTGTGAGTATCGAGGAGCGTGTGCATGGGGACAGTTGGTGGGACGAGAGGCAGCTGAAGAAGCCTCTACGGTCTGTTTCCAGTGCTCCCATGCCACGTTCGGAGATGCAGTACTGCTCCAGGATGTCTTGTTTGCTGTAGAGGGCCGTGCCGCGACGGGAGCGCGCGTGCATCTTCCCCATGGTCTCGTCCTCCGATTCATAGCTTACTGCCATGTGCTGTATATCCGCCTGAAACAAAACAAATGTTTTGTTTTAGCGTACTTTCAAGAGGTTTCGAAATTTAGTTCAAAATTCAAACTTAATAGGCCCCGTATACACTATCAGTTTGTTCTTAGTCTTACTTCTTATTAGTATCATTATTGAGAAATTTCCCGTTTTTGGGTTTGTCCTATTGAGAAATAAATAAATAAATTTCAGTCCGTTCTCAAGCAGCGCCGACTGAAGGAAATTAAGCATCACCTAGATGTTCAACTCTACTCTGACCCAGTAGACTCGGTCTACTGGGTCAGAGTAGAGTTGAACATCTATGTGATGCTTAATCAATGATATAACTATATATTATGGTCGGCAAGATATAAACAAAAGATTTCTCAAAATTTTGATTTTATTGGTCGCCCCAATTGGTCACTACAGACCCGCAAACAATCCGCCGTGCGCGCGGTATAGAGGCTGGGATCTTAGAGGATAACTTCACACCGGTATGATCAACTCATTGACTTGTTTCGTCGCAATCAGGCGTTTCTTGATTTTTGTGTCACTTCAAATAATACGGCGCAATTATTGTGATATATCTTCTATATCACAATAATTGCGCCAGTTACATGTTTTCAGTTAATAAAAAAGAGCAATTCCATGCGGGAAAAACATAGAAAATCGAAAAAAAAAACATCACGTTCATCTGGTGAAACCTAGGAAGCCACCTATACGGTATTTTGAGTTGTTTTTACTTTTCGAATACAGCACTGCTGCATAAGGAAGGTATTGTTTTAGCGAAAATATCTTCACGATTTCTAACTAAAATTGTCGGTATATGTAATAAATTTCTAGAAAAAAAACTACACTATAAGGACGGTATTGTTGTCGCCAGGAATTTAGAAAATTTATCAATTTTCTTTACGTTTTATGCCTAAAATACGTGTAAAACGTGTCAAAATGTGTCGAAATGTATGTAATTGCGTCAAAATGTATGCAAATCTGTCAAAATGTGTCAAATAAGTCAAAAAGTGTCAAAAAAGTGAAACATGTTATATTTTTCTCGCGAGGAATTTAGAAAATGATGACTTTTCTTTACATTTTTTGCCTAAAATACATGTAAAATATGTCGAAACGTATGTAATCGCGTCAAAATGTATTCAAATCTGTGAAAATGTGTCAAAAATTTGCTAAAAAGTGTCAAAATATGTCAAAAGTGTTAAAATATGTCAAAATGAGTCAAAAAGGTAAAATATGTTATATTGCCCTCGCGAAGAATTTAGAAAATGATCAATTTTCTTTACATTTTATGCCTAAAATATGTGTAAAACGTGTCAAAATGTATCTAATCGAGTGAAAATGTATTCAACTCTATAAAAATGTATCAAAATGTACCAAAAAGTGTCAAAATATGCTAAAATAAGTCAAAAAGGTAAAATATGTTATATTGTTCTCACGAAGAATTTAGAAAAATGACAATTTTCTTTACGTTTTATGCCTAAAATACTTGTAAAACGTGTAAAAATGTGTCGAAACGTATGTAATTGCGTTAAAATGTGTTCAAATCTGTCAAAATGTGCCAAAAATTTGCCTAAAAGTGTCAAGTTATGTCAAAAAGGTAAAATATGATACATTGTTCTCAAGAATAATTTAAAAAATTGACAATTTTCTTTACGTTTTCTGCCTAAAATACTTGTAAAACGTGTCAAAATGTGTCGAAACGTATGTAATTGCGTTAAAATGTGTTCAAATCTATCAAAATGTGCCAAAATTTTGCCTAAAAGTGTCAAAATATATCAAAAAGGTAAAATATGTTATATTGTTTTCGCGAAAAATTTAGAAAATTATGAAATTTCTTTACATTTTATGCCTAAAATACGTGTAAAACGTGTCAAATGTGTCGAAACATATCTAATCGTATCAAAATGTATTAAAATCTGTCAAAATGTGCCAAAAAGTGTCCAAAATATGTCAAAATGTGTCAGAAAGGTAAAATATGTTATATTGTCCTGAAAATGATTAATTTTCTTTACATTTTATGCATAAAATACGTGTAAAACGTGTCAAAATGTGTCGAAACATATCTAATCGCATTAAAATGTATTAAAATCTGTCAAAATGTGCCAAAAAGTGTCAAAATGTGTCAGAAACATAAAATATGTTATATTATCCTGAAAATGATCAATTCTCTTTACATTTTATGCCTAAAATACGTGTAAAACGTGTCAAAATATGTCGAAACATATCTAAGTGCATCAAGATGAATTGAAATCTGTCAAAATATGTCAAAATGTGCCAAACAGTGTCAAAATATGTCAAAAAGGTAAAATATGTTATATTGTTCTCGCGAAAAATTTAGAAAATGATGAAATTTCTTTACATTTTATGCCTAAAATACCAGTAAAATCTGTCAAAATGTGTCGAAACGTATGTAATTGCATTAAAATGTATTCAAATATGTCAACATGTGCCAAAAAATAGCCTAAAAGTGTCAAAATATGTCAAAAAGGTAAACTATGTTATATTGTTCTCACGAGGAATTTAGAAAAATTACAATTTTCTTTACGTTTTATGCCTAAAATACGTGTAATACGTGTCAAAATGTGTCGAAACGTATGTAATTGCGTCAAAATGTGTTCAAGTCTTTCAAAATGTGCCAAAATTTTGCCTAAAAGTGTCAAAATATGTCAAAAAAGTAAAATATGTTATATTGTTCTCGCGAAAAATTTAGAAAATGATGAAATTTCTTTACATTTTATGCCTAAAATACGTGTAAAACGTGTCAAAATGTGTCGAAACGTATGTAATTGTGACAAAATGTATTCAAATCTGTCAAAATGTGCCAACAATTTGCCTAAAACTGTAAAAATATGTAAAAAAAGTAAAATATGATATATTGTTCTCACGAAGAATTTAGAAAAATTACAATTTTCTTTACATTTTATGCCTAAAATACGCGTAAAACGTGTCAAAATGTGTCGAAACGTATGTAATTGCGTCAAAATGTATTCAAATATGTCAAAATGTGCCAAAAATTTGCCTAAAAGTGTCAAAATATGTCAAAAAGGTAAAATAGGATATATTGTTCTCACGAAGAATTTATAAAAATGACAATTTTCTTTACGTTTTATGCCTAAAATACGTGTAAAACGTGTCAAAATGTGTCAAAATATATCTACTCGCATCAAAATGTATTAAAATCTGTCAAAATGTGCCAAAAAGTGTCCAAAATATGTCAAAATGTGTCAGAAAGGTAAAATATGCTATATTGTCCTGAAAATGATCAATTTTCTTTACATTTTATGCCTAAGATACGTGTAAAACGTGTCGAAACATATCTAAGCGCATCAAGATGAATTGAAATCTGTCAAAATATGTCAAAATGTGCCAAAGTGTCAAAATATGTCAAAAAGGTAAAATATGTTATATTGTTCTCGCAAAAAAATTAGAAAATGATGAAATTTCTTTACACTTTATGCCTAAAATACGTGTAAAACGTGTCAAAATGTCACGAAACGTATGTAGTTGCGTTAAAATGTGTTCAAATCTGTCAAAATGTGCCAAAATTTTGCCTAAAAGTGTCAAAATATGTCAAAAAGATAAAATATGGTATATTGTTCTCGCGAAGAATTTAGAAAATTATGAAATTTCTTTACATTTTATGCCTAAAATACGTGTAAAACCTGTCAAAATGTGTCGAAACGTATGTAATTGCGTCAAAATATATTCAAATCTGTCAAAATGTGCCAAAAATTTGCCTAAAAGTGTCAAAATATCTCAAAAAGGTAAAATATGATATATTGTTCTCGCCAAGAATTTAGAAACGGATGAATTTTCTTTACATTGTATGCCTAAAATAGGTGTAAAACGTGTCAAACTGTATCGAAACGTATCTAATCGTGTCAAAATGTATCGAAACGTATCTAATCGTGTCAAAATGTATTCAAATGTGTCAAAATGTTTAAAACATTTGCCAAAAAGTGTCAAAATATGTCAAAATGTGTCGAAACGTATCTAATCGCGTCAAAATGTATTCAAATCTGTCAAAATGTGTCAAAAATTTGCCTAAATGTGTCAAAATATTTCAAAATGTGTCAAAAAGGTGAAATATGTTATATTGTTGTCGAGAAGAATTTAGAAAATGATTAATTTTCTTTACATTTTATGCCTAAAATACGTGTAAAACGTGTCAAAATGTGTCGAAACAGGTTTTACACGTATTTTAGGCATAAAATGTAAACAAATTTGATCATTTTCAGGACAATATAACATATTTTACCTTTTTGACACATTTTGACATATTTGGACACTGCTTGGTACATTTTGTCACATTTTGACAGATTTGAATACATTTTGATACGATTAGATGCATCAAAATGTATTTAAATCTGTCAAAATGTGACAAAATGTACCAAAAAGTGTCCAAATATGTCAAAATGTGTCAAAAAGGTAAAATATGTTATATTGTCCTGAAAATGATCAATTTTCTTTACATTTTATGCCTAAAATACGTGTAAAACGTGTCAAAATATGTCGAAACATATCTAAGCTCATCAAAATGAATTGAAATCTGTCAAAATATGTCAAAATGTGCCAAAAAGTGTCAAAATATGTCAAAATGTGTCAAAAAGGTGAAATATGTTATATTGTTTTCGCTAAGAATTTAGAGAAATGATCAATTTTCTTTACGTTTTATGTCTAAAATACGTGTAAAATGTGTCAAAATATGTCGAAACGTATCTAATCGCGTAAAAATGTATGCAAATATGTCAAAATGTGTCAAAATATTCCAAAAAGTGTCAAATGGTGCCCACACCAGCTATTTGCTTTTAAAAGACTAAGAGATCGTTTTTGTAATCACGACTTGGTCCATTTTAATAGCTCTATTTTAGGAGCTTAGACCTTAACAGCAATAGATATTACTGCCGCTCTGTTCTCTTCACTATTCATGTTGTTGCGCCCAAAGTATATTCTAACTAGCATATTTTATTGACATTTACTCATACACACACAAAATATTTTAATAATACCTACAACAATTTTACTCATATTTAGATATTCAATTTCAACAGAGCGTTTACCTAATTAATGAATGCCAAATGGCCATATGCGGAATAACCGGAGAGCTTCCAATTAGCTCTTGTCAATTACTGACCTTTTTAACGCAAAACCGCGTGTAATTATATTCATTTACGCGGCCCCGCCAGGCATATTCTACTAATTATCCTATAACAATAATTAGCAAAATTCATGCTATATATAGTATATAAATTATATTAATGCATTAAAATGTAGTACGGTGAATTTAAAACGTTATCATGTATTAAAATTAATCTAATTTATATCGCAAAAGCAATGTTTACTGTTAATTGTAATCATCATAAATTTGTTAACTGGCATAATTGGATGACTTGTCGGTGCATATTTGCTACTAAAAGGTCAATAAAATTTCACAATTCGCGCCATACATAATGTTCGAACGTGAATCCACCCTTTTTTCCAAGAGATAAGTAGCCTTGTAAAATTATTCCAAGAGATAAGTAGGCTTATTCTAGAACTATTCTAGAGTATCAAACGTCTGATACTCTAGAATAGAATAGTTCTAGAATAAGGCTACTTATCTCTTGGAATAATTTTACAAGTCTACTTATCTCTTGGAAAAAAGGGTGGATTCACGTTCGAACATTATGTATGGCGTGAATTGTGAAATTATATTGACCTTTTAGTAGCAAATATGCACCGACAAGTCATCCAATTTATGCCAGTTAATAAAAACACTACTAGCCTACACCGAAAGGTAAAAGGCAATTGATAATATATATAATAAAAACACGCCCACCCTACCTTGGTTCGCATTGTATTTTCCATTGGATAACACTCTTCTTGGAATTGTTTCAACAATGTAAAACATTTGCATCCAATGAAAAAAACTATGCGAGCGAAGGTGGGGTGGGCGGGTGAATGAATTGTTATATTAAAAATTATATGAACCCTCTGAAGAATGAGTATGTATTTTTCAGAGGGTTTATATAATTTTTAATATAACAATTCATTCAAATTTAACGATACTCTGCTTCAATTGTACGCAACGATGTAATAGGAAAAACCTAGAGTGAAATGTTATAAATAACTTGATAATTAAAATTTGAATCATGTTAGTACGTGAACATTTAATATATGTCGAATGTTCACGTACTAACGTGATACAAATCGTAATTATCAAATTACTTATAACTTGACTGAATAAAAATACATACTATTTATTTCTATAAATAAGAATAAATTCTATAAACAAAACTACATCCATAGGCAATCTTCATTCATAACACTCATAAAAATTTAACTCAGATTTAATAAATTACGTATTTCAATTGTGTATTCTACTAAAAAAAACAATCCCTGTATAATTCTTGAATATTTCAACAGAATCTTTCCATATTACAATTTCCGACACTTACAATTTCACAGAATAATCCAGCAAATTCCTTCCTGCCACAAACGCATTGAGATTAATCATGCCGACTGCAGCGTTTTTTGAAACAGAAGCATTCGCCGGCCAATTAATTTTCAATTTATTCGCAGCGGCGGCGTATTAAATGTTTGAAATATTCAGCGCGCGCTAATTGTGCGCTCCATTTTGCAGTTTATAGTGATTAGCATACGTAGCTCTGTGCCGTGATACAGCTTACGGGAACGTGCACTTTGTCTGGTTTATATAGGGTAGTGAATTCAAAGGGAAATTCAACTCACTCAGATGCTACGTGATGGCATGCACGCAAATTGTAATGACTATGAAATCGGTGATCCATTACTCATTTTTTAGTATCGAAATAAAATTATTATATAATCAAAATTCATTCTCACTAGGCTGAGTTACACTGATGAGATCTAATAAGATCGAAATCTAGATATGTTGATTGCTAAGAGGTGGATTCACACTTATATATGTTTTATAAGATTGGCATTGTGCTGATATCTCAAGCACTCTGTTAGAATATTATTACATAGAGGGCACTACTCGGTTATAGTCAAATATATATGTATATACTAATATATATATATATATATATATATATATATATATATATATATATATGTATAAGTATAAGTTATTGGGAAACAGCGAGGGCAGTAAAACTCCTTTTACACTATATCAATATTTCGCTCTTTAAATTTTGAGTATCATCAGGATAATTATGCGTTATTGAACATAGAAACTGACAATTAACATAATTTACACAATTTGCAATTCAGATTTGGCGCTTCGTCGACAAGATCATAACAAATTTGTTATGATCTTGTCTCTATATATATAATTATCCTGTATAAACTCAAAAATGTCAATGTAATTCGAAAAGTTTTGTGGTGTCCACACCGGATATTTATGTATATAAAAGTAGGATTCTTAAAAGACAGCTATTCGTGTCAAAGCAACGAAAATCAATGCTCTCCATCCAGACACAAAATCATAAGTAGAGAACTCATTCCCCGCAGCAGTTGGTCTTATCGCGGAAGCTCCCAATTTCCACTTGTTTGTTACAACGACGCCTTATCTGCCTTCGCGACGCCGTCGATGAAACCCGGGGGGAGGGCAGCGCCCCCCTCCCCCCCCCGAATTCACGCCGCATTAGTGCCCCACAATGGAGGCGACGTGTTCAAGAGAGGGTTTCAATTTGATAAGGCCGGATACTTTAAATATACCTGACGATGGGAGTTTATAACCGTCAGCGCTTTTGAAGAGGAGAGACAAATTGATGAATGCCAGATATATTTTTATTGATGTTTGGTGAATTTTAAAACAAGTTTTTATTCGTCTAATAATAATGACAAAAGCCCTAGGGGCTAAAACTGAAACAGAACTGTGGCGCTACAATTTTATAAGTAATCTCCTCCTTCATTCTTTGTGTTGAAACGTTAATTGCTTGGCCGGCCAAGGGCTCGAGACTTTCTTATCCTAATCACTTATCCTAAAGGTTGTTTTAGACAAGACAATTTCTTGATTCAAAAGTTAGTCAAGATGCGAGACAATCTAAATTGTCTCGTATCATACAGCAAATTATTTGAAATATTGAATTGGATGGTGGATCGAATGGAAAAATATAACGCATTCTATTTGTCAAGGACAAATTGTATAGGAGGAGGATATATGAATTCATTTCTTGAACAACTTTTGAACTAAGAAATTGTCTTGTCTAAAACGACCTTAATGGTTTTATTTGTACATATCTAGACGGGTTAATTATGTTAGTACCTACCATTGTGTAATATATTACACTATGGTACCTACTTATTTTTAACCCTACTCCTTCAATTAGTTTTTTTAATGCTTTTGGAAGATTTCTTACTTCCTCAAAGTACATTAAATATATTCTTGCTTCCTCAAAAGTACATATTTTCGCGACTAATGTGAATTGAACTATTTCCTTTTACTTTTGCTGTTTATAATGAAATAATATATGAAATATGAATAAATGAAATCGTTGAGTGAAGGAATAATTCCTTATTCAATGATGAAATATAGGAATGTTGAGAATACAACAAGATTGAGAAGAATGCGGAAGCTATATCATTAAACAACTCATTGTTTATTTGAGTGAGTGAGTAATCTGCTTGTTTAACAAGCCGGATACGCGTGTCCGCGTCGGGTTGGGATCTGCAACGGGCGGCGGCAGCGACGGCGTTGTTATCCGGAGCCACCCACCCCCACATGCATACATACATATATACTCAAGTTCAGCATAAACGGCACTAACGAGGCCCGTAGGCCCTGCCAGAGCCGGCAGATTGAACGCAGCTGTTCTCAGGGGGCAATTTTCAAACAACAATATTGATAACAAACTGCGCTGCGGGGTGGCGGCGGCGGGGGCGGCCCATCCTCCGGCACAACAATCGGGGAAATTCAATTAGACCCTGCTCCGAGAAGTTCCCTAATAAATTTCCATTTTGTCCGGGCTATTAATTGCGTGGGTTGGGAAAAAGGGAAACCCGGTAAGGAGGGAAATTAATTGGGGATTTGTAAATATTGGAATGGTTCTAATTAAAAGCACCAGCAGTCGAAATCTAAACATACCTGTGGGTTTGTATGCATATTTTTAATGAAGTAATTCATCACTTACGAACCTACAAGCAGGGATCTACAAGTATGTTTAGATTTAGAACAGAGTATTGAATGTTTTGAATTAATTGTAATTTGTGTGCTTAAAATACAGCCCATGTCGGTCAACATAAATTTCATCTTGTTTATTATAATTGAGAGGTATTGAAGAAAAGTGGACTAACCCTCAATTTGTATACGTTTTCAGAAAAGATAATATAAATAAATAAATTGTATGACTGTCTGAAATAACCCCTTAAGGTCGTTTTAGACAAGACAATTTCTTGACTCAAAAGTTAGACAATTTAGATTGTCACGTATCATACAGCAAATTATTTGAAATATTGAATTGGATGGTAGATCGAATGGAAAATTTAGCGCGTTCTATTTGTCAAGGACAAATTGTATGGGAGGAGGATATATGAATTCATTTCTTGAACAACTTTTGAGCTAAGAAATTGTCTTGTCTAAAACGACTTTAACATGTGTCTATTTTTCAAAAATATACAATATATAATGCATAGTTCAAGCCGATGGAAATAGTGGACGGGCATAGTTTGGTTGGTGGGGGCCGCCCGCCAACCCCACCTTTGTTCGCATAGTTTTTCCATAGAATAACACTCTTCTTGGAATAGTTTAAACAATATAAAACATCTATATCCAATGAAAAAACTATGCGGGCGTAGGTGGGGTGGGCGGGTGGCCCCTACCAACCAAACTATGCCCGTCCACTATTTCAAACGACTTGAACTATGCACTACACTATTATCTGTTACTTTCTATGGTTACATTAAAGTCATTTATTAATTTAAGACGAATTAAAATAATATATGTGAAAAATAATGTAATGCATAGTTCAAGCCGATAGAAATAGTGGACGGGCATAGTTTGGTTGGTGGGGGTCACCCGCCCACCCCACCTTTGTTCGCATAGTTTTTCCATAGAATAACACTCTTCTTGGAATAGTTTAAACAATATAAAACATCTATATCCAATGAAAAAACTATGCGGGCGTAGGTGGGGTGGGCGGGTGGCCCCTACCAACCAAACTATGCCCGTCCACTATTTCAAACGACTTGAACTATGCACTACACTATTATCTGTTACTTTCTATGGTTACATTAAAGTCATTTATTAATTTAAGACGAATTAAAATAATATATGTGAAAAATAATGTAATGCATAGTTCAAGCCGATAGAAATAGTGGACGGGCATAGTTTGGTTGGTGGGGGCCACCCGCCCACCCCACCTTTGTTCGCATAGTTTTTCCATAGAATAACACTCTTCTTGGAATAGTTTAAACAATATAAAACATCTATATCCAATGATAAAACTATGCGAGCGAAGGTGGGGTGGGCGGGTGGCCCCTACCAACCAAACTGTACCCGTCCACTATTTCAAACGGCTTGAACTATGCACTACACTATTATCCGTTACTTTCTATGGTTACATTAAAGTCATTTATTAATTTAAGACGAATTAAAATAATATATGTGAAAAATAATGTAATGCATAGTTCAAGCCATTTGAAATAGTGGACGGGTATAGTTTGGTTGGTGGGGGCCACCCGCCCACCCCACCTTTGTTCGCATAGTTTTTCCATAGAATAACACTCTTCTTGGAATAGTTTAAACAATATAAAACATCTATATCCAATGATAAAACTATGCGAGCGTAGGTGGGGTGGGCGGGTGGCCCCTACCAACCAAACTATGCCCGTCCACTATTTCAAACGGCTTGAACTATGCACTACACTATTATCCGTTACTTTCTATGGTTACATTAAAGTCATTTATTAATTTAAGACGAATTAAAAAAATATATTTGAAAAATAATGTAATGCATAGTTCAAGCCGATAGAAATAGTGGACGGGCATAGTTTGGTTGGTGGGGAACGCCCGCCCACCCCACCTTTGTTCGCATAGTTTTTTCATAGAATAACACTCTTCTTGGAATAGTTTAAACAATATAAAACATCCATATCCAATGAAAAAACTATGCGAGCGTAGGTGGGGTGGGCGGGTGGCCCCTACCAACCAAACTGTACCCGTCCACTATTTCAAACGGCTTGAACTATGCACTACACTATTATCCGTTACTTTCTATGGTTACATTAAAGTCATTTATTAATTTAAGACGAATTAAAATAATATATGTGAAAAATAATGTAATGCATAGTTCAAGCCGATAGAAATAGTGGACGGGCATAGTTTGGTTGGTGGGGGCCACCCGCCCACCCCACCTTTGTTCGCATAGTTTTTCCATAGAATAACACTCTTCTTGGAATAGTTTAAACAATATAAAACATCTATATCCAATGATAAAACTATGCGAGCGAAGGTGGGGTGGGCGGGTGGCCCCTACCAACCAAACTGTACCCGTCCACTATTTCAAACGGCTTGAACTATGCACTACACTATTATCCGTTACTTTCTATGGTTACATTAAAGTCATTTATTAATTTAAGACGAATTAAAATAATATATGTGAAAAATAATGTAATGCATAGTTCAAGCCATTTGAAATAGTGGACGGGTATAGTTTGGTTGGTGGGGGCCACCCGCCCACCCCACCTTTGTTCGCATAGTTTTTCCATAGAATAACACTCTTCTTGGAATAGTTTAAACAATATAAAACATCTATATCCAATGATAAAACTATGCGAGCGAAGGTGGGGTGGGCGGGTGGCCCCTACCAACCAAACTGTACCCGTCCACTATTTAAAACGGCTTGAACTATGCACTACACTATTATCCGTTACTTTCTATGGTTACATTAAAGTCATTTATTAATTTAAGACGAATTAAAATAATATATGTGAAAAATAATGTAATGCATAGTTCAAGCCGATAGAAATAGTGGACGGGCATAGTTTGGTTGGTGGGGGCCACCCGCCCACCCCACCTTTGTTCGCATAGTTTTTCCATAGAATAACACTCTTCTTGGAATAGTTTAAACAATATAAAACATCTATATCCAATGATAAAACTATGCGAGCGAAGGTGGGGTGGGCGGGTGGCCCCTACCAACCAAACTGTACCCGTCCACTATTTCAAACGGCTTGAACTATGCACTACACTATTATCCGTTACTTTCTATGGTTACATTAAAGTCATTTATTAATTTAAGACGAATTAAAATAATATATGTGAAAAATAATGTAATGCATAGTTCAAGCCGATAGAAATAGTGGACGGGCATAGTTTGGTTGGTGGGGGCCACCCGCCCACCCCACCTTTGTTCGCATAGTTTTTCCATAGAATAACACTCTTCTTGGAATAGTTTAAACAATATAAAACATCTATATCCAATGATAAAACTATGCGAGCGAAGGTGGGGTGGGCGGGTGGCCCCTACCAACCAAACTGTACCCGTCCACTATTTCAAATGGCTTGAACTATACACTATTATCCGTTACTTTCTATGATTAAATTAATGTCATTTATTAATTTAAGACTAATAAAAAAAAATTATGTGAAAAATAATGTAATGCATAGTAAAAAAATATATAAAACTTATATTATATATATATATATATATATATATATATATATATATATATAAAGACCTTTATTTGGCATATCAGCCCAACCCTTCCCTTTACAAAATCCAGCCGCAAAAAAAACAATACTTTCTTTCACTGAAAGAACTAAAAAATAAATAAAAAAATAATACAAATTAACATTTTCTACCCACTAATATAAACTAAACCCCCTCTGTCCTCACCAATTTTCTTTCCCACGTCAGCCTCCTGCAGATTTTCACGCCTTTCCATCCTCTCCTAACCATTCGTTCAGCTTTCTGCACTCTCCCATCCACTCTACTTTCACTACCTCACATTCTTTGGTAAAGTGCCACCACGTGTCACTCCTCTTACTACACAGCGCACACGCGGTGTACCCCAGCCCCATCCACACTTTTCTTCCTCGCTCTTTTGACCCACACCTCGCTCTTGCCATGCATACATTGTCCTCTCTGCTCCACTCTCCCCTGGCTAAGTAGCTCGGGAAATCCCCTGCACTTGCCACTCTATGTAGCCAGGGTTGTATGAGCTCTCAGCCATTCTCACTTGCCTTTCTTGCCACTCAATATCCCTCAGTCTTTCTCTTATCTCAATTCCTAGGCCTTCCTCTCAGCTTCTCCTCTACCCACACCTCAGACATACCCACTCTTTCATACATCCTTTCTCTATCCTTCCTCCATCTACTCTCTGTTCTACTCTTACACCTCATCCATACCTCCCGTACCAGTCTTTCCTCGCACAAATTCTGCAATCTTTCCTCAAACTTCACAACACTCACACACGACTCCCACCACATACTCATACGACTTGTCTCCTGCAACAGCACTGCCCTCGGTGTCGACCTTTCGAGCCCTAGCATATTCTTCAGGAACCAACTTTGCTCCCTTTCTATTACCTCCCACTCACGCAATCCCCACACTTCCACTCCATACAACAATATAGGTTTTACACACGCATCCCAGATCTTGCACGCCATTACGAGGTTACCACCCCACAAACTCCCCCATTTTCTGCACACAATCCCCCAAGCCATTCTTGCTTTCGCCTGCATATACTCCACATGCATCCTAAGCCCTCCTCCACAGTCAAACCAAAAGCCCAAATATTTAAAGCCACTCTCTCAATCAGCCTTTCCTTCCATTTCAGGCCGTCGCCCTTACCCCTCCTGCCTCTATTCCTAAACAACATCCATTTGGTCTTTTCCACATTCACCACTAGCCCCCTTTTATCCAAATACCTACCCATTATTTCCAACATCTCTTGCATCTCTTCCACTCTCTTGGCCACCAGCACCACGCCAGCTGCATACGCTACACACCACGACCCCTCCTGCCTGTCCTCTCCTCAGCACCTCTTCCAACTCGCTCGTGTACAGATTAAACAGGAGGGGGCTCAGCAGGCATCCCTGCCTTACTCCCACATTCACCCTAAATTTCTCAGATATTTCTCCATTCACTCTTGCTTTCGCCCATGTCGCTTAATACATCCTTCTCACCCACTCCACTCCTTCCTATATGTGTATATATATATATATATATTATTTTTTTAAAATTTATTTATTTATTTATTACTTAGTACATTCATACAATATATACAAAAGAACAATAAAAAAATGGGAGGTAATGATTAGGTTCGGGTTTGTAGATTATTTAATCTACCCCGGTCGTCAACCTAATCATTTATTGAAATATATGTATGTATATATGATATATACATACATATACACATACTATGTACATATATATATATATATATATATATATATATATATATATATATATATATATATATATATAAATATATATAAATATACATCCTGCTTAATCTCAAAAGACCGGCTGGCGTTGGGGGCGGTGAATCAATATCCGCCGCTTTCCATTACCGTCTGTGCCGGTGCGCGCCAAGAAAATCTTACGTCCGGCCCCAGAATGGATTAATAGTGAGCCTTTTAAAACTGAAGAATCTTTAGATTAAGTTGTTTAAACTTGAAAAGGTAGTTGGAGTTGAACTAGCGTTGATTAAATGTGAGTTGATGGGTGGTGTTTGCTCAGCAGTATTTTGCCTGCGGGCTGCTAAATTGGTTTAGCCGCTTTAAACATTGCCGAAGGTATTAATTTAATTTTAGATCATAGATAATGTGAGTTGTAGGTTTAATATTGAATTTTAATTGATATTTATATGGTATTCAAATGAAAACTCATTCAATATAGGATGTATTGTCATTTAAAACTAGACAATACGTGTCATGTAATGACTACTAATTTCATTTTTTTGTTTTGATTGTTGGCCTTGATCTATTGATCACACTAGCCAGTAAACTATGTATTATTATGTTTTTATAAACTCTGTATATATAAGCACTATTAGACGAAACCACACACTAAACTAAAGACAGACACAACATCCCTGGATTAAAGGACCCAAATTCCGAATGAAAATTGGGTTATAACACTTTTTGTAAACCTACAAACATTGGATTTTGTAATTTCTTAATTTAAAACCGCAGAAAGTTTACAAAAAATTTTGATATGAATTTCAAAAGTTTTAGTTATTAAATATAACTATTTATGAATGCATTCAAGGTAATTTTATAAAATTTTGACAATTTTAAATAGTTTTATTGCAATTACTACAAACATTTTGATATGAATTTTAAAAGTTTTAGTTATTAAATATAACTATTTATGAATACATTCAAGGAAATTTTATAACATTTTGATAATTATAATGATAATTATGACACTTTTTGTAATCCTACATATACTGGATTTTATAATATTCGAGTATAACACCCCAAAAAGTGTACAAAACATTATGTTCTGAATTTCAAACGTTGTATTTCTTAAACATGACTATTCACGAATACATTCAACGCAAATTTATACAATTTTGATAATTATAAAGAAAATTATAGCACTACGATCGTTCGATTTTGTAATTTTCGAATTTACACTCCAAAAAGTCTACAAACAATTGAGATATGACTTCCAATCATTGTAATCTATAAATATAATTATTAATGAATACATTCAAGGCAATTTTGTGAAAATATGATAATAATATTGGTAATTATGATACTTTTTGTAAACCTACAAACATTGGATTTTGTAATTTCTTAATTTAACACCGTAGAAAGTTTACAAAAAATTCTGATATGAATTTCAAATGTTTCAGTTATTAAATATAACTATTTACGAATGCATTCAAGGTAATTTTATAAAATTTGGATAATTTTAAATAGTTTTATTGCAATTACTATCACCTTACCAACGTTGAATTTTGTAATTTCCGACATTAACACTCCAAAGAGTCAACAAAAAGTAGAGATATGAATTTAAAATATTATAGCTATTAAATACAACTATTTATAAATACACTCAAGGCAATTTTATAAAATTCTGATAATTATAAAGATAATTATAACACTTTTTTTAAAATCTACATACGTTGGATTTTGTAATTTTCGAGTTTAACGCCCCAAAACGTCTACAAACAGTAGATTTATGAATTTCAAATATTGTTTTCATTAAATGTAACTATTTATTAAGACACTCAAGGTAATTGTTTAAAATTGTGATAATTATAAAGATAATTATAACTCTTTTTGTAATCCTAAAAAATTAAAAAAAATGTAATATGAATTTTAAACGTTATATAATATAATATATAATATTAATTATATACGTCATTAAATATTATTATTTATGAATGCATTCAAGGCAATTTTATAAAAATTTAACAATTTTATAGAGAATTATTGCAATTATTATTATCTTATCAACGTTGGATTTTGAAATTTCTGAGTTTAACACCCCAACAATTCTACAAAGAATTGTGATATGACTTACAAACTTTGTAGTCTTTAAATATAACTATTTATGAATACATTCAAGGTAATTTTGTATAATTTTGATTATTATAATGATAATTATGACACTTTTTGTAATCCTATGTATATTGGATTTTATAATATTCGAGTATAACACCCCAAAAAGTTTACAAAATATGATGTTCTGAATTTCAAACGTTGTATTTCTTAAACATGATTATTCACGAATACATTCAAGGCAAATTTATACAATTTTGATAATTATAAAGATAATTATAGCACTTTTTGTAACACTACGATCGTTGGAGTTTGGAATTTTCGAATTTACACTCCAAAAAGTCTACAAACAATTGAGATATGACTTCCAATTATTGTAATCTATAAATATAATTATTAATGAATACATTCAAGGCAATTTTGTGAAAATCTGATGATAATAATGATAATTATAACACTTTTTGTAAACCTACAAACATTGGATTTTGTAATTTCTTAATTTAACACCGTAGAAAGTTTACAAAAAATTCTGATATGAATTTCAAATGTTTTAGTTATTAAATATAACTATTTACGAATGCATTCAGGGTAATTTTATAAAATTTTGACAATTTTAAATAGTTTTATTGCAATTACTATCACCTTACCAACGTTGCATTTTGTAAGTTCCGTCTTTAATACTCCAAAGAGTCCACAAAAAGTACAGACATTAATTTAAAATATTATAGCTATTAAATACAACTATTTATAAATACACTCAAGGCAATTTTATAAAATTCTGATAATTATAAAGATAATTATAACACTTTTTTTTAAACCTACATACGTTGGATTTTGTAATTTTTGAGTTTAACGCCCCAGAAAGTTTATAAAAAAATGTGATACAAATTTTAAACGTTGTAGTAATTAAATGTGACTATGTATGAATGCATTCAAGACAATTTTATAAAAATTTAATAATTTTAATGAGAATTATTTTAATTATTATTATCCTACCAACGTTGGATTTGAATTAATAATTTTCTGTAAATACCTTTTCTACGCTGCATCTAGATCAATAGCTAATCCACATACTCCGAGCCCTGATGAAGTACTACTTTCTCGGGTTTCTTTTGGTGTTATCTTTTAGTTTGTTCTCGGTACCTATTACATATTGAAGACCAATGCCAACACAAATACAGGTACAGTAGTCTCGCATGATTCGAATTCATAGCTGCGCATTCCTTTTACTATTTCTATACTACTTGTGCGATTTGTTCTTTTCTTTCATTAAAAAGTATATTCAATTGCGAATATATCAAAAATATATTTCATACAACTATTAAATTACTACTCACTTGTGTGGCAGCATCGAAGTGGTTGTTGTTGAGCACAACCCTCGAGGTTCCCAGATAGCCTGCAATCATAACAAGAAACGACAATTAATGAACTGTACACTGCTATTACGGGATTTGGTTCCTCCCCAAATGTGTGTATGTGTATGGGGATGGCTCAAACCGCAGCCGCGGCCGCTCTGCTACACTCACAGCGCTTCCCGTGTTACGCAACAAACAATAAACAATAGGTTTAGCGGGTGGTATTACATATACACGTGTATGCAATATGAATACGGGCGCATACAGCTCGTGGCGACGTGAATATTTTATCACACTGCAAACACCGCACCGCAGCTTTATTAATTTAAATATTTGCTAAATGGAAGTAATATGTTTTGGTTGGTTCTTTCATTAATTTCGAATGTTTAAAAAATTCATTTACTGTGGCGCCGTTTTATGATTGTATATAAGACTATAGTAAATGTAAATTAAATAATTCGTGTTGCTATTGAATTATGTTTTCATCTTATAGTTAAAAGTTGTAAACCTATCTATATATCTATCTATGTATGTATCTATCTATCTATCTATCTATCTATCTATCTATCTATAAACGAAAGCGGTTCAAACAGGAAGTGAGCCGCCCTCACAGGGTTCCCAGCTCTTATTTATGGCTGTTGAAACCCAACACACCCCTGCTCAACAAAACAAGACAAGTTCTTCTATTTTTCATAAATTTCAAACAAATTTTCAGTCATCTACTTTTTCGGTTTTTTTTGATGTTATCTTTTAGCTTGTTCTCGGTACCTATTACATATTGAAGACCAATGCCAACACAAATACAGGCACAGTAGACACAAATGGCATATAACATAGAATAAACCAGATGTTATATGCCATTTGTATCTAATATGCTTGCATTTGTGTTATCATTTCTCTCTCTCTCTATGTATCTATCTATGTATCTATCTATATATCTATCTATGTATCTATCTATCTATCTATCTATCTATCTATCTATCTATCTATTATCTATCTATCTATCTATCTATTATCTATCTATCTATCTATCTATCTATCCATTAAGTACATTTCAACAGGACAGAAGAGTATAAAATTGTTATATAGAATAATTCAGACTGGTTAATCATTACACGTTTATTATTATTTATGTCCAGATTAGCAATAAAAACCATTCTTTATGTACCCTACCAAATATAATCGTTCACGCACCGGTGCATTTATATACGCGAGAAGTTGCAAATCTCTTTTGCAAATCTCATCAGCTGTACGTCGGAAAGTTTTCCGCGGCGTTTTTGAAGCGGAAGAGTAATTGGAATCTATTTTGGCGCCGAACAGAATTACATCCGCTTTAAAAGTTCGTTCTACCCGCGGCGCGCAGAAAGAACAAAGCGGTGCCCGCCCCTAATTTATTCGAATTGGGGGGATGTGTGCGATGAAAAAAGTTGCCTTGTTAGGAGTTGCATTGTTGCAGCAAATGGGTTATTCCGGATTTTCATTACGAACGCAATATGTATGTTTTGTTTTATTGGTATGAATAATCTAGAGATAGAGAGTAGATAGTGGCAAGAGATAAAATAGAACAGGCTTGGCCAACAAGTCAACCAATCACTCGCAATGTCTTAATTACTTAAGGTAGATACGTGTGGTTGAAGATATACTTTGTTTATCTACCCATAGCTCGCGAGAAAACACAAAAAATCACCCCTGATATAGAATATTATGCCTATCCATCTATCTACCGTCCAAAATATTAAAAAAAAAATGTATTCTATTTATTTATTATCATATTATGAGATATTTAGATTAACAATACCACCGTAGTTACTTTTTATTATCAAATTATAATCCATTACATATAATACAACATTTTGTTGTTCAAAAAAATCCACTTTGATAATAATCTATTTATTTATTATCATATTATGAGATATTTAGATTAACAATACCACTGTAATGATTTTTTATTATCATATTATAATCCATTACATATAATACAACATTTTGTTGTTCAAAAAAATCCACTTTGATAATAATCTATTTATTTATTATCATATTATGAGATATTTAGATTAACAATACCATTGTAATTACTTTTTATTATCAAATTATAATCCATTACATACAATACAACATTTTTTTGTTCAAAAAAATCTACTTTGATAATAATCTATTTATTTATTATCATATTATGAGATATTTAGATTAACAATACCATTGTAATTATTTTTTATTATCAAATTATAATCCATTACATATAATACAACATTTTTTTGTTCAAAAAAATCTACTTAGATAATAATCTATTTATTTATTATCATATTATGAGATATTTAGATTAACAATACCATTGTAATTACTTTTTATTATCAAATTATAATCAAATACATATAATACAACATTTTTTTGTTAAAAAAAATCTACTTTGATAATAATCTATTTATTTATTATCATATTATGAGATATTTAGATTAACAATACCACTGTAATTATTTTTTATTATCAAATTATAATCCATTACATATAAAACAAATTTTTTTTGAACAAAAAAATCTACTTTGATAACAATCTAATTATTTATTATCATATTATGAGATATTTAGATTATCAATACCACAGTAATTATTTTTTATTATCAAATTATAACCCATTACGTATAATACAATATTTTTTTGTTCACAAAAAATCTACTTTGATAATAATTATGGGTTTTTTAAAAACCCTATGTTACGCCACTGGTATTCCGCCATGTTAGCGGCTGCGCGCGCAACAGCAGTCATAAGTACAGTTTTGACAGGTTAACCGCGCGTCGTTTCAACTCAACCGGTTTCCCATGGCTGAAAATAAGGTAAAAACAATCGATCCAATTATATAATTACCATCAATCTGTTCGTTATTGTACGCGCTTTCTAATGATATAACTCACTCTGCTGTAGCTTAATTTTTCTGAGAGATATCACGGTGGCGTCACTTGACTTGTATTTGTACGCGCGGTACAACGCGACTTTTTGTTATCGAATTACATTTGTATAATAATGCAGCTTGTGTGCGGCGTATGTTAAAACTATATAACTTTTTGATGGGCTTGTAATGATATAAGTTGCTACGCTGTACGAGATTTTAATATATAAATACCGCGATATTGCTAAATGAAAATTGTATCTGTCAACATTTTGTGGTTATTTTGTTTGTGCTTGGATTTGATGTAATTAAAGTTGCATACAGTGCATACAAGCAGGAATAAATTATTATCATTGTTTATTAATATTAATTATTTTTTTAAAACAGTATATTTTGTAGGCAATATTCGAAATATAAATCAACTATATTACAATACGCTAAAATATTAATATTCGAATAGGGAATCCTATACATCAGAACTAAGTCTCGCCCGGAGACTATGACTAAACAAACAAAAAAAGACAAAAAAGCACACATGCATACATATGCAGTTCTTTTTATTTATATAAATTAACAAATTCAAAACTCATATTCACAGAGTAGTTACTAGGTATATAACTAATAAACAATTTACGTATAAAATAAAAACAAGCACTCTGTTGGAATATTATTCTATAGAGGGCAATACCCGGTGATTCTGATAGCATTAGCATATTGACGGTTATTACCATTTGGGTGTGCATTGCTAATTAATGTGGTGACGCCAGATGGCGTTTAACTTTCTTCCTAGGGGGTTAGTTGTATCATTTTTATTTGTGTATATTTAGTCACTACAGTATGTCCTACTTTTTATTATGTTTAGTAGTACATATTACATTTTTCATATACAATTCGTCAAGAAACTTGAACAAGTTTATATTTCCAATTATTCATGTATTGAAAATAGCAATTTGTTTCAAGTTTCTTGACGAATCTAGACAATGTAATTTCAATTATTCGCGTGCATGTTCAGCTGGTACTATTACTAATCATGTACTGCGCATGTCTTTTATCGTTGATTGAGAAGTCTAATTAGTAAATGCTTTTATTCAAGACATCATTGGTCATTGTACGAGCTGAACATGCACATGAATAATTGAAAATAGAAACTAGTTCAAGTTTATTGACGAATTGTGTAAGAAAAATTTAATATGTACTACTAAACCCAATAAAAAGTAGTATTAGTAATACTGTATGTACACAAATTAAAATTTTCAGTTGTGTGATCCAAACTTTTGTTAGAGGTTACTGTACTGTTAACTTTGGGCTTTCAGTAAATTAAAAAAAAAACTTGTACAGTACAATGTATTTCACGCCATAATTTCGCTGAAAGTATTTTGCTGACACAGTTCAAATTAAATCTCCCACGCATTCATGAACGTTGTTATTTTTATTATTGTAGCGTCTTGCACTTAATGCTTCCCCCCAGGGGGTCCATTAAATATTCGCGTGCCCGGTAAAAAAAATGGTCGTAATTTAAAACTTGGCGGTGCCGATTATGCATGCGCACGCGATTTAATTATGCGCCCGTTTTGCGGCTTGGCCGGACGCGACCACCCGCGTGTATTAATTCAGTTGCGCCAAACCTTGTGGCAGGCCCTAAATATTTAAAATTTCATCCGTTTTCAGACGGAATCGCGTCGTGTTTAAATTCAACCGAAAAATACGTTTTTATTGTTAATTGTCTTACAATTTATGCAAAATAAGATTTTACATTTGCATCCAACTTATTTATGTATTTATTTATTTAGTGTCTTTCGTTTATCACTCTGGGCTGGTATTGTTTCTTGTTCTATTTGCTGCTTACGATGCGCACAATTGTACCTCGGCTCTTACAAGCGGCGGCGCACGACCGCGATACTGCACGCCACGGGGCGACTAGTAATGCTAAACCATGCTAAACGAAAGCGCCTTTTAATACAAGCACTACAGTAGAAACTTAACTTGAAAATTAAGAAAAAAATAACTACAAACTACAGATTACGATTAAGGAGTTTTGAGAGATTAATTGGTTATTAGTTTATCCTACGTCATGATATTAAATTATATAAAAACACAATGTCATAAAGTTACATAAATATAAATATAAACAATAATTTTTCAAAAATTTCACTCTCCGGTGGGACTTGACCCCACGTCTCCGGCTATCGCGGCCGTCGTGCTACCAACTGCGCCACGGAGGGTGGTAGTGGATAGCGCCTGAGATGTTCTTATGTTCAATTATTTAACATCTCAGGCGCTATCCACTACCACCCTCAGTGGCGCAGTTGGTAGCGCGACGGCCGCGATAGCCGGAGACGTGGGTTCAAGTCCCACCGGAGAGTGACATTTTTGAGAAATTATTAATTAACATTGATACATCTGGTGATTCTTCATTCAGATAGCCGACAATGGCAAGAAGTACTTCACTATAAATATAAACTACGGCACTGCCAATCAACCTATCGCATTCAACGTTGCCACTGTTCCTACTATTGCTCCAATAGTCCTGCATTCTTTTTCAATACGGAGTGCCAATGTTGCTACCGGCTATCGGCCCCAACTTTCAAATAGTTAAAAATCATCATCAAACTCAGAAACGTCATATTCGCTGAATCCAAAAATATAATTTCAATACCCACGATTCTAGCAAACACTCGGAACATAAAAGAATTAATTACGGCAAAGTGCATATATTCTGAATGTTGGTATAGCTGCTAAATGTGTATGCAACCATACATAAAATAACCTAAAATGAGGCAGATTGACAATAGTTTAATAGCAAAAAGTGCTGTATGAAAATTGATGTTTTTCTATTAGCAAAGACAATATTGGACAAGAATTGTAGTTTCTCAATATAGCTAAATGTGAGACTAACACTTTGGGCACCATATGTACAAATTCATTATTGCGAGAAAGTGTAAAACGACCATTGAATAAAATTACATGTAAAATGTGTCGGCGGCAATTACCAATGAAGTAAATAAACCATCAGAGTCTATGGTAGTGGATTCTTACATATTAAGTCTATACTATAAGAAAACAATACTCTTACAACAAACAATCAACGGAAATTTAAATGATTCAATAACGAAAACTTGGCGCCAAAAGTATATGTCACTATTGCACCATTTCGGGCCGGTGCAGTGGCGCCCTCATCGGTAATTCTATAGGTTAATACTGTTATCCGTTACTTTCTATTACTCAATTCATTTCATTTGTTAATGTATGCCTAATTGGTAATAAAAAAGTGAGAAACAATGTAGTGCATAGTTCAAGTCGTTTGAGATAGTGGACGGGCATAGTTAGGTTGGTAGGGGCCGCCCGCCCACCCCACCTTTGCTCGCATACTATTTACAATGGATACAGACGTTTTATATTGTTTAAACCATTCCAAAACGAGTGTTATCCTATGGGAAAACTATGCCAACAAAGGTGGGGTGGGCGGGCGGCCCCTACCAACCTGACTATGCACGTCCACTATTACAAATGACTTGAACTCTACACTACACTGTTATTTGTTACTTTTAATTATTCAATTAATTTCATTTGTTAATTTACGCCTATTTCGTAAATATATGTGAGAAACAATGGAGTGCATAGTTCAAGTCGCTTGAGATAGTGGACGGGCATAGTCAGGTTGGTAGGGAACGCTCGCCCACCCCACCTTTGCTCGCATATTTTTTTCAATGGATATAGACGTTTTATATTTTTTAAACCATTCCAAAACGAGTGTTATCCTATGGAAAAACTATGCCAACTAAGGTGGGGTGGGCGGGCGGCCCCTACCAACCAAACTATGCCCGTCCACTATTACAAATGACTTGAACTCTACACTACACTGTTATTTGTTACTTTTAATTATGCAATTAATTTCATTTGTTAATTTACGCCTATTTCGTAAATATATGTGAGAAACAATGTAGTGCATAGTTCAAGTCGCTTGAGATAGTGGACGGGCATAATCAGGTTGGTAGGGGCCGCCCGCCCACCCCACCTTTGCTCGCATACTTTTTTCAATGGATATAGACGTTTTATATTGTTTAAACCATTCCAAAACGAGTGTTATCCTATGGAAAAACTATGCCAACAAAGGTGGGGTGGGCGGGCGGCCCTTACCAACCTGACTATGCCCGTCCACTATTACAAATGACTCGAACTCTACACTGTACTGTTATTTGTTACTTATAATTATTCTATTAATTACATTTGTTAATTTACGCCTATTTCGTAAATATATGTGAGAAACAATGTAGTGCATGGTTCAAGTCGTTTGAGATAGTGGACGGGTATAGTTAGGTTGGTAGGGGCCGCCCGCCCACCCCTCCTATGTTCGCAAACTTTTTTCAATGGATACAGACGTTTTATATTGTTTAAACCATTCCAAAACGAGTATTATCCTATGGAAAAACTATGCCAACAAAGGTGGGGTGGGCGGGCGGCCCCTACCAACCTGACTATGCCCGTCCACTATTACAAATGACTCAAACTCTACACTAGACTGTTATTTGTTTCTTTTAATTATTCAATTAATTTCATTTGTTAATTTACGCCTATTTCGTAAATATATGTGAGAAACAATGTAGTGCATAGTTCAAGTCGCTTGAGATAGTGGACGGGCATAGTCAGGTTGGTAGGGGCCGCCCGCCCACCCCACCTTTGCTCGCATACTTTTTTCAATGGATATAGACGTTTTATATTGTTTAAACCATTCCAAAAGGAGTGTTATCCTATGGAAAAACTATGCCAACAAAGGTGGGGTGGGCGGGCGGCCCCTACCAACCAAACTATGCCCGTCCACTATTACAAATGACTTGAACTCTACACTGCACTGTTATTTGTTACTTTTAATTATGCAATTAATTTCATTTGTTAATTTACGCCTATTTCGTAAATATATGTGAGAAACAATGTAGTGCATAGTTCAAGTCGCTTGAAATAGTGGACGGGCATAGTCAGGTTGGTAGGGGCCGCCCGCCCACCCCACCTTTGTTCGCATTGTGACAGAATATGCCAAAACAAATGTGAAACGCGCTTGCAATTGGAGCTTTAATGACACCTTTTGTTTAGTTATTCAATGTTACCAATAGAGATAATCTAAAGTAACTACATTCCCTAAATACTGTATTATTGTTGCTATAACAACAAATACATTACAATATGGATTCAATAGCTATTGATAGATTTATGGAATGTCGGTGAATACGGGGGTAAATCAAATGTAAATTTGGTTGTAAGTGTTTTTCATAAAAAAGAAAGACAGTTTATTATTATTATTACGGAGAAATCTATAGCAATATTATTACTATATCAAAACCCACATATTTCATCAGTTGTAAGGGTTTATTATTATTATTACGGAGAAATCTATAGTTATATTATTACTATATCCAAGACCCACATATCAGTTGTAAGGGTTTATAATTATAAAATTTAGGCCATTGTTATCCTGCAACTATTACATGTCAATGTCAACATCTGGCTTCGCGTACTGTGCACTGTAGATTGTAATTAGGATCAACCAACCACTCATTAAGGATAAATGGTGAAGGCGCCGGGCATTCGCCCAATCACACTGTTTAGGTTGGGGGGCTTTAATAATAAATACCTGCACATCCTGTGTGTGACTTGGGACACCAAATATTGTGCGACGGCCACCACACGGACACACACACCGTGAATATGCGTTGCAAAAGGGTCGCGAATCAATACGGGGGGGATGATGAGAGATGTGCACGCCGGCGGAGAGGCGCGTGCTGATGTATCCGCGAACAGCTGTGAGGGGGGCCCTACTGAGGGCTGCTGCGCAAGACCGTTATCGAATCCTTCATATGGATCACCCCACTTGTATTTTTATATCTCCCCTTTGGGGGGTACTCTTCTAATAATTTTAATTATAAGACACATGGCTGACATAAAATAAGAAATGTCCCTATGGTTTCTATACTTATCTACAGCAGGATTAATATATCTATAAATAATATAAACCATATATATATATATATATATCTATATATCTATATATCTATATATCTATATATCTATATATCTATATATCTATATATCTATATATATATATATATATATATATATATATATATATATTAATTAATTAATATTAATCCTGCTGTAGAAAAGTAAAGAATGACCTGTAGCTCCTATATAGCTGTGTGCTGTTTTAGTGAACTAGAATCTTATATATGTTGTTCTGTTTAAACATAAACAGAAATTGGTAAGCCCTGATTTCCTAGGAAGCTGTGCCGAGAAAACGTTCACAGTAGATCTCCAGAGGTTTTCTGTGAAGTTAAGGTAAATACCGGCTGATTAAACTCCTCTGAGGTTCTCCCTTGACCGATGGAAAAGCCTCACGGCTGATAGCCTTATAAAGATAGAAGTTTTTTATATTGATTCTAGTTTTGTTGAATACACGCTAGTTTTCAAAAACCCCCAAAAGAAAAATATCGAGTATATTAATCAGGAGATCGTGGTGGCCACTCAATTTCACTTTTCCTTCCAATTAACTAATAATGCCCTCAGTATTCTCATCTAAATATATTTAATGAATCGAAAAGCCCTCAAATTTAAAAAATATCTAAAGATGATACAACTAACACCCTAGGAGGAAGGTTAAACGCCATCTGGCGGCACCACATTAATTAGCAATGCACATAAGGGGTGTGATAATAACCGTTAACATACTCATGCCATCAGGATCACCGGGTAGTGCCCTCTATGGAATAATATTCCAATAGAGTGCTTGAGATATCAGCACAAAGCCAATCTTATAAAACATATACAAGTATGAATCCACCTCTTAGTAATCTACATATCTAGATTTCGATCTTATTAGAATATTATTCCATAGAGGGCACAGTAAGATCGAAATCTTGATATGTAGATTGCTAAGAGGTGGATTCACACTTGTATATGTTTTATAAGATTGGCTTTGTGCTGATATCTCAAGCACTCTATTGGAATATTATTCCATATGTTTACACTTATATATGTTTTTAAAAAATCTAGTTTTATGTTATTTTTATTATTACTAGTAGTAATATAAAACTAGATTTAGAATTTGAGGTTTAATTTACTTTTATCCTCAATGCATCATTTATAAAATTAACAGCCGCTTTAGTCAATAAAAGCTGGATAATCCACTCTAAATACTTCCATATTCGGTATATACCACTCATTAAACACCTCGAAAACGTCTTCAATAACGAAACCTTTCGCCCCTTGTTAGTCTAACTTTTTAATGAGTACAATTCATGCGAGTTGTTGCTCCATAACTCTCGCAACAACTTTATAAATTTATGAAATCAACACGCTCGAAGCAGACGCCTCGTTTCCACCCAGCCAGCCCTCGCACCCCCACCCGCCCGCGCGCATAGTTGGAATTTAATGGGGGGGTTCTTCGCGAGCTTCCAGCTTCGTAGCCGTTTTCTAATGAGCCCCGCCGTCGCTTACGGCCGAACTATGTGATAAACCGCGGCGGCAACTTCCGCGGGCGCAACTTCGGACGTAATTAAAAGACAAAACAGAACAGTGCAGCCTTCGAAATAAATTTGTATGAGTGAATTTATGAAATGGAAATTATAGCTGCTTGTAAGTTTGTTTGCTGTGGGGCGGGTTGTTAAACGTGATTTGAGAACAGCGGGGTTTTAACATGTTAAAATTGGGACAATTGTGTCATGACAATAATTTGTATTTATTTATTTCACTTATATTTACATTTAAACATTTATACACTTTTTTGTTATTTTATAATATTTTTTGTACTCATGTCCTAAAACAAGTCATTTACCGCATTGATTTGGGTGCGGGAAATACTATTTCACGCACTAGTGCGGGAAGTAGCCAGTGTTGCCAACTTGAAATTTGGAACCAATGTAAATGTGTATTTATAAATATGAGAATGCGTGCAAGCTCAGCGTACACCTCTTTTACTTCAAATAGCATTAAAAATTAACGATATGGTACTGAATAAATATAATTTTGAAGAAAATATAGACTTTAAATTATATGTAATTGATAGTGTGACATAACCTATTTGTCACAACAATTTTAAATAAATATTAAGTATTTATTCGTACAAAAAATAAGATTTTTCGTGCGATAAGTCCGTTTCCCGAATTCGAATCTTAAGGGTGGCATTTTTTGATTAGGCAACTTATGCACATGTAATACATAGGCGAAATGCGTATAAGAAATACGGACCGTTCTCTTTAACTAGAACATAAATTGAGTTGCAAACATACGTATACAAAAGATTAATGTTGCACGCATTTCGTAGTCTAGGTGGGAATGTCCAAAAATAATTTTTAATCTGATAAAAAAAAACATATAGTGTAAAGAATTCTACGCAACGTTTGCGAATATGACCCTTATCGACATTTAATTATATTCCAATCTTTCCAGCATTAAAAATGAAGGAGATATTTATTTGCGCAGCAATTTTTCAAATATTGTAATACTTATGGATGTATAGGGCATGATTATCTTGAATTTTCGATATATGATTATTTAATATGTATGGGAGTGATTAAACTACTAGATTGCTACCTTCTATACAGTCGAATCTTTAACATGCTATAACTACAAATTTTAGTCATCAATTGTTGCAAGCTAAGTTTCAATACCAAGGATGAAGTGTTTTTATTGACTTGCATACATTGTATGCCATTACATGGCATAGTTTTGCCTAAAAGCTGAAAACAATTACACAAGTTTCGCCATAAGGAAAGTATAGGCTAAATCCCAGCCTTAATAAACTCATTCGCTCATTTGGGAAACTTGCCTACCTGCACTAATAATGTAAATTACTATTTTATAATAATTTCACTATTGCATCTAAGTACGAAAAACGATATAAGAAACTAGATAATGTCATATGGGCTTAAAAACAGTTCTAAAACAAAAACTGGTTTTCACGACAATATTAATATATGAAACTATAGAGGAAATATTATTCTACAGATTACCTTAAGTGGTCACTTTTTTATATTGAAAGATATATTTTAGTCCAGCGAAGGGTGTGAAAATCGTTTAAGCCGCTCTTGGCGATCGAGCTAAAGTCCTTACAGCGTGACACGACCCTTCTGCACGATTGAATTTATCAAAAGGATAACATAAGCCAACTGGGAAGCGCGTTCATAACAAACTTGAATGTCGAAAGTTATAACAGGAAAATTTAAATTGAAATTTTCCGGTCATATTATTTTATATATACAAATATTTGGGGAAACATAAGTAAAAAAAAAATGTTGTAAAACTACAGAGACAACAAACTAAAATTCTGAAAACATGGCACAAACCAAAATACACAAAAGAGGTACACAAGATATACAACGACTTATACATAGAAAATAAAATAATCGTGAGTAATGTGATAATGATAGATAAAAACAAGCAAAAACAAATCAAAATTAACATAAATTTTAGATAAATTTTCATTTTTATTACGGATTCTGAAAGGGGTTATTTTCCTGCGATCCGAGGAATTTTTGAAAAATTACTAAATAAAGGTTATATCGAATTTATTCTGCTTTAAGCTTGAAATTCAGCTGCTAAAACCCACGCCATATCAGTCATTTGAGTATCATCGAATATCAAATGGTAGGAAAAATCTCAATCCCCCGTGCTAGTTCTCGCATTTAAAATTCAGATCAGCTGTGGAGCGAGATGCGAGATCATGAATTAATAACTCGCGAATAATACGCCCCTGGAGAGGGTGGCTGCAAGTAAGGGTCGATTCGGTAACGAAAATGCAATAAGGTCGAGAGCGTTTGATTTGCATGTGAGATGGTGAATTGTGGACGGAGTGGTTAAATGGGCTATGTTTAAAACATTTCCAAATTTGAATAACAATAATTACAGACTGGCTTTATACATGACGGATTGTATTAATATTACATTTAACCTTTAGTTATATTATCAATTATATTATCAATATTATCAATTATATTATCAATTATATTATCAATTATATTATCAATTATATTATCAATTATATTATCAATTATATTATCAATTATATTATCAATTATATTATCAATTATATTATCAATTATATTATCAATTATATTATCAATTATATAATACAATTTTATTTATACATGATTTATAACGGATAATATTAAACATAACATTTGCTAAGAAGTTAGTCAAAAGACTTCCTCTACTTGAAAATCTTCCAAAGTCAGCCTTAAAATGTGTTTCTTGATCTTCATTCCTTCATATTCATGCCTTCATTTTCATTTCTTATTTCGGTAATTAATTTCATTATCATTCTACCTTAGATCAATCTCCTTTATTTCATTAATTCGACTGTATGGGGCTAATTTATTTGCATAAAAAAGAGTTCTCTTTTTTTTTGTAGTATCAATTTTCCGTAATTATTTTATTGCCTCCTGTCTGCGTGTAATAACGGCTCTGCCTGAATAACTTCGGCAATAGCGGGCCCTTAATTAGGAGCAGCGATACCGTAGCGAGTCGCTTCCTTTATGGCAAGACAAAAACGCTTTCTGGGGCACAAATAGGAGCGTTTAAAGGGGGAAGACGTGGTCGGCACAATAGAGCTAGATTAAAATTTGCGCGGTGTAAAAGAAGCTCCAACAACAAAAGAGTCTTAGTGGAATATTTAATTACAACGCGGTGGGGTGTTATGCATATAGTAAAGTAGTTATGTTATGGTTTAACTAATTGATATTATAATCTATACAAGTTTCGTTTGAGTGTATATCTTTCTCATATTTTTATTATTAAGAAACGATAATAGAAAATTAAAATACTACACAATGTATTTGTCTAAAATATATCTCCGCTCCATGATATATTTTCATGTATAACTAGCTGTTCTGAATCTTTTCTCGATTAATATATCACTGGTGTTTGGGAAAAAGAGCTTAAAGCGAATCTCGGAAAATTAAATACGGTTCAATGTTGACCTAATCGCGCGGTCTTTTCTAGTCAACATTTTATAATTTTCTGGAAATATGTTTGGATATTTCTCCAATCTAAGGATGATTTGATACTTTGTTAGGACGAAAAAGTTAATTATTTGTCTAGAAATAGTTGTAAAAAATATGCAAAAGTAGTCAATATTTGCATCAGAAAAGTATATATTTACTCCGATTTGTAATCAAAATTCAACAGAAATTCCTCTAAAAGGCACCTTACACCTTTTATATTTATCAAGTAATCAATTATCCGGATATACATTAGTATTCTCTTCATTTCATCGTTACTATACCTTACACGATAAGTAATAATGTCTATATTTTAGAATAATGAACATTTTAAACATATTATTGCACAGTAATACTGTCATCATTCTAAAATATTGACAGTAATATTGATCGTGTAAGGTGCCTTTATGAGATTGCAGTTTCATATTTCAAGTTTTAATAAATACAATTTGATAATGTTAAGTACAGTAGTACAGTTTATAGACATCCGCGCAATTATCACAAAATGCTTCATTATTTCGAAATAAATTTATTTTTCGGTGCGCACTCCTCCAGTTTTTCCTGGGGCCACTCCGCAAAAGCAGCAGTTCCGATAGTTTCACAACGCGTTTTTCGAATAGATTTTCAGCTCGAATCCTCGAACGAAATTTTCGAAGATTCGCCTTAAATCAGGAAATGTAAAATTTACAAGCCGTTTGTAAAGAGCAGAACTTTTTGGTTAAAAAAACCTTATTTTCGTAAAAATGAGCCTTTTTGCCCAAACACCAGTGATATAATCTATTTGATATTGAATGATGTTGTTTGGTCCGTTCGCCGGTGCTGCCCATATTTTGAAAATATGGTTTATTATACATGTAGGGCACTCCCGCTTAACGAACGGGTGGGTCGGGTTCGAATTCCAGTCGGTACTATTTGTCGTTAGGATACAATTAACGACACTTTAGAAACCTCGGGAATGATTGTCTAACCCACACATACACATACATTAACACACGACAGAAGGACCTGAAGGTTGTTAGCCAGTTACATAGTTGTAGTAAAAACTATTGGTACCGTAAAACGAAGTTACTTTGCACCGCGTGGGGTAACTTTGCACCAACGTCCGAAAAAGATTCATCGTGGAGCCATATGTGTAGTTTCTAATTTAACTGCGCAACATGTTAATCACAAGATGGAAGTGTCATCTGTAGATCTTGTGAGAGAGTGATTAGGAGATTTCTACATCAAAACCTAACTTACGGGACTTGTTTATGACACCAATCTGTTTTGCGTGTTTTGCGTGTTCCACCGATTCGTGTGTAATACTATCAGAAAAGTCACCATTTTAGTACCAGTTACACATCTTTGGCTATATATTTTGATAATTAGTTTATATTTAAAATCATCTGGTAAGTACTTGTTAACATTTTTAACACGTGGAGTAACTTTGCACCACAATATGGGGAGACTTTGCACCAACGTCAAACTCTGTTAAAACTGGTGAAACAATTTTTTTTTAATTCACAAAATATATAAAAGACACAAGAAAGGCAATAGGATATATCAGAAAAGACAAAGCGAATCCAGCGGGATGATGACACGAATGATCCAGTATTGCAGGACTCTTCAGATGAAGAATATCCCAATTTTCAAACATACTCGGAGCAAATGGTAAAAGAAATGGAAAAGGAAGAAAAAGCTGCAATGATGGAAGGTACGAAATCTCTAACAGATGCTCTTGGCATAATTGCCGCAAAGAGAGTTGTAGGAGAATACATGATTTTCAAATACGAAGGGAAATTGTTTTCTGGTAAAATAATATCATTGGAGTTGTAATTTCTTCTATGGTTAAATCTATGAAGTCGTGAAAATTGCCTGAAAATCCAGATGTTTCATACTATGATAGGGAGCATGTATTTGACAACATAAACCCCTCTACCATGGTAAATAGAAGAGGATTGTATCGAATTCCAGAAATGGAAAAGTTGGGTTGGCTGTAAATAATTAATTTGCAATGTGTCGTTTATGTTTTTTGAAGAAAAAATCAGTTCCATGAATAAATTTTGTGTGCTCTATTGATTTATGTTTTTAACTTCGCATCTTTCCTATATACAACGGAGTTTCGATCAAAATGATGTGATGGTGCAAAGTATCCTACTCAAAGGGGTAACTTTGCACCAAATTTATATAATAAATATTGCATAATAAATTACTCACATTACATATATTTTATATTAAATAGCAACTAATAACACTAAAGAACAAAATGCAACAAGTCCCATATTTTTAACGTGCTTCAAAAAATATTTCTGTTCAATTAAAGACAAAAAACCTGAAAAATGGTGCAAAGTATTTTACGGTACTACTACTAATATTTTATTAATAATTATTACACTGTTTCCAAGAATTGTATTAATCTTGTTCTGCATGATGTATACGATCTAGAATTATTAATCTCAAACTGGTAAATCATTATTAATCTCTTTATCGTGCAATCTTCTCCCCTTCGAAATTAATCAAGTTTCTTGTTGTCCCATCTCTTCGTGCAAACCGGGCGCCATCATAAACCCGTTGATTGATTATCATTTTCGGTGCTGAATTGAATCCGGGAATTAAGGGCGCAATTCGCGCTAAACGACTGGAAGTTCGCAGCGCTAATAATAATTAATAAACGTCGTGGGGCCCTGCCGCCGGCCCCCGTTGCCGTCGCCGCCCATCTGGCGCGCTTAATTTCCACCTAATTCCGCACGTGAGAGCCGCTAATGTGCAATAACAACCCTGTGCGCGCAAATTTCAAGGTATTACTGCTCAGGAAACTTTGTATTAGGGTCCAACTTAAATTAAAAAATATATAATAAATGTGATACAAAATAATTATAACGACGATCAAAATAAAATCCATGGATGAGTTGATAGCCAAATAAAAATTACCTTAATCTACAGATTATTATATACATATATATATATATATATATATATATATATATATATATATATATATATATATATGTACGACGTGAGGGCTAAAGAAACTCCTTCTTTTAATATATTGATATTTCGCTCTTGGTTCAGAACTTCATCAGGATTTTACTACAAACTAAGCCAGATGTTACACATTGAAATATTGATAATAGTAAATATCTATTAAGGTATATATGTTTAAATAAATGTAAAAGTTAAAAGTTAAAATTTTATAAATTTAAAATAATACATATATATATATATATATATATATATATATATATATATATATATATATATATTATGATGAAAAATATTATTATTTTTTAAATTCAACGAATCGCCAAATCTGATTTGCAAATTTTGTAAATTATATTAATTGCGTTTCTATGTTCATTAACTCTGCATAATTATCTTGATGATGCTCGAAACTAAACCAGCGAAATATTGATTTATTATAAAAGGAGTTTCACTGCCCTCACTGCTGTTTTCCAAAAATAATTTATACATAACTAACTTTCGGCGAAAAAAATACAATAATATATATATATATATATATATATATATATATATATATATATATATATATATAATAGTAATATTTGATAATAATAAACTAGCTGCAAAGGCAAACCTCTTTAACTGCTGTGATACAACGTGGAGTATTGGAAACAGGCTGAAACCTCCGACATCAGAGGACATCACTACATGGGTTACAAATTACATAAAATAGTCACCTCAAAAAAAGAAAAACCAGACAAAGCATGGTAGCCTCTAATTTTTCGTGCACTACAGTAGCCGACCTGACGAGTGTTAATCACAGAGGCTACCATGCTTTGCCTGATTTTTCTTTTTATTGAGATGACTATTTTATGTAATTTTTAACTCATATATATCTGTAGATTAAGGTAATTTTTATTATTATATCAAGCTATGTTCTTAAAATCCCAACAATAAAACAAAGATAACAACATAATAAGAAAATAATAGACGTGCTCGCATACATACTATAGAAAAATGTTATTTTTACATATTGCAACAAACAATAATAATTCTAAATATAAATGCACGTATCCAGATATTCTTATCGTAAACTGGTTTATTGACGCATAGCAAAAACGCCGAATTGTGCGTAGCGCACAGCGACCGCTGCAGAGGTTAGTTGCCGAGTGCGCGTTGTGTTGTTAGTTCGGGTTTTTAATTTCGCGATCTTTTGGAAGCTGCAAGTGACATTAAGACTAACAGGAGTGTGTGAATAATTAGTTCGCAGTGTTATATACTTTATAGACTATGTCAGTGTTGTGTTACAGTGTTGTGGCGGTTGTACAACTAACCGGTGAGTCTTTTTTATCGTTTCCCATTTCTTTGCACATACGATTTATGGTTTATTTTTATCACAGTGGTCGACACTTTTCACCAAATGGCAGAAGGTGTTTGCCCGTAGATCAAACACACACAAACTGATATGAGCATAACACTATACATGTACTACATAGTAGAAAGTTTATGGTGGCGTAAGAAATTGTCACTTAGATGGTTAGAAATGAATGCTAAAATATATACCTATTATAGATAATTGTTTATAGCGAGATAAGTTTACAGTACAACGCCACACATTTTCTTCACGGATATTGATCACTATTTAAAATTAATCGTATATTATGCTCGATTATTATATACAAGAACAAAAAATTACGTATATATATATACAAAAATCTAGTCATGGGATTATTTTATTATTATTATTTTTAATTTAATTTTAATTATTATACCAAACACATGCTTATTTCATTGATGAGAATGAAGAACAAAGGTTAGAATGTTAGGAGGTTAGGTAGTTAAGCTAGCTTGCTATCAGAAGCTTGCCCAGTGATATTTTCTCTCTTTTTCTTTCTGATATTTATTGGATAACTCATACAGTAGAGTTTAGAAACGATGGAACCATTTATTATTAAAATGCAGATAAATAATGCCAATTTTTCGATTATTCTGTGGTCATTCGGGGCTCGTCTGAGCACCTGCCCTTGTTGCCTCTGCCAAGTTACGGTCTTCGCAATGCCTATAAAGTTAATCAATCGTCTTAATAGTCATTAGTATCAGGTTTATTATTACTTCATGCAAAAATGTACATACATAACTGTTTTTAGTTACATAAATTATGTAACTAAAGGCTATTTTAATTAAATTTGGTACATATAGGGTGTCCCTAAAATATGCAATAAATTCGTAAAACATATATTTATGATTTTTGCGTAAATTGCTCGTTGATGACACGTTGATTTTTAATTTTAAATTGCCAAATTTTAATTAATGTCCATATTTGAGTGTGAAATGATTTTTTTTTCAAATGCAACCCTATTTTGTTACTATAGATTCCTTGGATTTATCGGCTCTTGTAACTGTGAGTTCGTTGTCACGATTTTTTTCGTCTTATTGACTTAATGATGGTTTGATCTGAGCTGCGTTGGGCATTGTTTTCGGTTTTTACTAATTTCGATATTTTGGTCTTCGAGCGATCATTTTCGGGGTTTTTTCGTAATGCTATTTCAGCCTCCAATATCAGGTTTTCGGTAATGTTTTTGTGGGCCACGTAACCCACAAAAGTGTGTAGTTGGAGCCTTTTGATAGTAGTAATAGCTTTTTTTCTTCGAAAGTGACTTTAGATAGATTATGAAATTTTGTCATTATTGCGCTGGTGTTAGTCTAACCCTCTTACAGGTTCGTTTGTTGACTTTCTAAATGTACACGTTTTTTACGTTGTCTGGTAAATTTAGTTTATATAAGTGTGCCGATGGCTTCTCTAATAGAATTGTCTAAAACGTAAAACTGAATCGGATGCAGTTTAAACGTAAGCTCAGATTGTACTACCTTTAAATAGTGTTGGATAACATTTCGATGGCGATACAGAGATTTCAATTCTTCTTTCATCCAAATCTTCTGGGCCACTTCCACTACTTTTCTTGATGCAATAGATCTAGAGACGTCTTGAAGTTGATGTAGGTCGTGTGTTATATACTTTATAGACTATGTCAGTGTTGTGTTACAGTGTTGTGTGCAAGGTCGGTGTGAGTTTTCGCTATGGTTAAACCATATGTTTTGGGCGGTCACTTTCACTTTCTTTCTTAAGGGGTTATATACCTTTATTTTCTTAAAAAAAATCGATTTTTTTATTGCTTTATCTGAAAGTAAAACTCTTTGAGAATATTTTACGAAATTTTCATGGAGATTCGAGCTATAGATCGAAAGTTACAGCGTTTCGAAGCGGGGTGCGATGTTTCCTGGAACATCTACTCCATTCTCGACCATTCAAATCGCGTATGTCTTGTGACAAATCCCTTATAATCAGTTGTATACGAGCTTCCGAAGCGTTAGCATCGATTATCGATTTTTTTTCTCTGCTGTTTGTTTTTCCGTCTTTTCACAAAATCAGTATGGATTCCCGAAACAAAATTACACGCTGAACTCGATTATCTCGAAATGGTGTTTTCCAAAAGTGCCTTTGCCGTGATCACAATTGCCGAAAAACTATTTGACCGATCTTCTTCATTTTTTTTTTGAATTGTTTGTAATTAATGTTGTCAGTACTTGAAAGATTCCTTTTTTATGTATAAATTTTTATTTTGCAAATACGAATATTTTAATAAAATTTTTAGAGCTCAAAACATTGAATTTTTGGGAAAAACGTTCCCGTATGCTGAAAAAACAAATTATTTATTTAAATAATCGTTCAAGTACTAGGAAGGTCCCTATACTAGTGAAATTTTTTGGGTTTTATGATTTCAATTAACCAGCTTGACTTTCATGATGATCACCGCAAGCCTCATCAAAAAAAGAGGGTTTCGGGGAAAGGGCCATAACTCCGCCAATTATGATTTTTTTTTTATAAACTAATACTTATTTTTTTCACTAAAAAACGTATTATTAATAAATTATAATTTTGATGTAAAAAAATTACTGCTACATACCTTTACAAAAATTCAAACTTTCCTCATTTTTTCCGCACAAAAAGGTATATAACCCCTTAACCGGTAGTATAGTTTGGCCTGCTGTGCTGTACTAGCATTTTTCACTACGAAATATGTAGTGAATTACCAAATTAAATGAAATAAACTACACTATCATCTACAATCTCTATTACTCCGTTAGAAAGAATCCCGGATTATGTTTTTTTTTTGCTGTTAAATTGCCCCCCTGATCATTAACCGGGGGCTTAGGCGATCAAACCGCCGACTGTGTCGACCCAGTTTCGGCCTGCGGGGGCGGTTTTTGTGCAGTTACGGCATTAGCCAGGCCACGGCATGAACATGGTGTGTGATCGCGTTAAGCACGTCGGGGGTGGCGGAGACACCCTTTGTCAGATAACCTCGTGAAAGATTCATGACAAATTGTTATATCAACAACAGAAAATAGGTAAATAAATTTACTGAAACACATAGTAGTTTAAAGATTTAATTCAATTAAAAAAATAATTATGTATCACAATTATAAATCAAAACGATTTTTAGGCTCATAAATATAAAATAAAATGGAGGAAAATTTAAAACGCCATTTAATCTAAGTAAAAACATTACAAGTCTAAAAAAGCATTTGGTTTTTTTTATAACAGTTTTTAAACTGTTATGACAAAATCAAAGGCTTTTTAGACTTGTAATGATCTTACTTGGATTGGATACTGTACATTTATATATCATGAATCATTAATTTGGTATACGTTTATTGAGTTCTAAAACACGACTGTAGAAAACTGTTAATGTTTAATTGGTGTGGGACGCCCGCCCACCCCACCTTTGTTCGCATAGTTTTTTTCAATGGATACAGAGGTTTTAGATTGTTGTAACAGTTCTAGGAAAAATCCTATTCCATGAAAAAAACTATGCGAGCAAAGGTGGGGTGGGCGGGTGTCCCCTACCAACCTGACTATGCCCGTTCACTATGTCAAACGACTTGAACTATGCACTACATTATTTCTGAATTTTTTTTACGAATTAGGTGTAAATTAATAAATGAAATTAATTGAATCCTAGAAAGTTGATGATAGAGTGTTGTGCATAGTTCAAGTCGTTTGAAATAATGGACGAGCATAGTCAGGTTGGTTGGGAACACCCGCCCACCCCACCTTTACTCGCATAGTTTTTTTCATGGGATCGAATTTTTCCTTGAGTTGATTAAACAATAAAAAACCTCTTTATCCATTGAAAAAAACTATGAGAACAAAGGTGGTAGGATGTCCCACACCAACTAAACTATGTCCGTCCACAATTTGAAACTGCTTGAACTCTGCACTACACTGTTTTTTGTAATTTCCTATAAATTAAAAGTTTATTCATCAATTAAATTGATGGAATCAGTAAAAATTGCGATAAACAGTATGGTGCGGAGTTCAAGCCGTTTGAAATAGTGGACGGACATAGTTTGGTTGATGTGAACCACCCGCCCATCCCATCATTGTTCGCATCGTTTTTTTCAATGGATACAGAGGTTTTATATTGTTTAAAAATTTCAAGGACGAATTCTATCCCATGAAAAAAACTATGCGAGAAAAGGTGGGGTGGGTGGGTGGTCCCTACCAACCTGACTATGCCCGTCCACTATTTCAAACGACTTGAACTATGCACAACACTGTTTATCGCAATTTTTACTGATTCCATCAATTTAATTGATGAATAAACTTTATATTTATACGAAATTGCGAAAAACAGTGTAGTGCAGAGTTCAAGCCGTTTGAAATAGTGGACGGACATAGTTTAGTTGGTATGGGACATCCTCCCACCCCACCTTTGTTCGCATAGCTTTTTTCAGAGGATAAAGAGGTTTTATATTGTTTAAACAACTCAAGGAAAAATTCTATCCCATGAAAAAAACTATACGAGCAAAGCTGGGGTGGGCGGGTTTTCCCTACCAACCTGACTATGCCACAGAGTTCAAGTCATTTGAAATAGTAAAGGGGTATAGTTTTATTGGTATGAACCATCCATTTCAGGATTTCAAGCGACTTGAAAGCTGCACTACACGATTTCCGTAATTTTCGATGATTAGATCAATTTAGTTCATGAATAAAGTTTTGATTTATAGAAAATTGCGAAAAATCTTGTAGTGCAGAGTTCAAGCCGTTTGTAATAGTGGACGGACATAGTTTGGTTGGTGTGGACCGCCAGCCCACCTCACCTTTGTTTGCATAGTTTTTTTAATGGATACACAGGTTTGATATTGTTTAAAGAACTCAAGGAAAAATTCTATCCCATGGAAAAAACTATGCGAGCGAAGGTGGGGTGGGTGGGAGGCCCCTAGCAACTGACTATGCCCGTCCACTATTTCAAGCGGCTTGAACTATGCACTACATTATTTCTGACATATTTGTTTACGAATTAGGTGTATATGTTAATAAATGAAATTAATTGAATCCTAGAAAGTTGATGATAGCAGTGTTGTGCAGCAGTTAGTTCAAGTCGTTTGAAATCGGGGAGGGGCATAGTCAGGTTAGCCTTGTTATTTTGAATAGTTTCCACCAAAATGGAGAACCATGGAACCAAAAATAGTTAAATAAAACCCAAAGAATATCTCACTAATAAAGCATTCTACAGCGTCCAGGAATTCATAGAGTAGTGAATTCCCCTATCCACTTAAGACTTATCTTGAATTTACCTACACACATGTATATAATTATATTTTTTCTATTCATTGTTTTTCTTTTGGTACAATAAATGTATTATTATTATTATAATATATAATAGTCCTATTTTAAAATAGATGATTTCTAGTTGTGTCATTTGTCTATCAACGGAGCGATTTGTCAAGATATGAACGGATAATGTTGAAACTCTTAATAATTTATGAATTTTTGAAAACGCAATCGTAACTACGAGAGGATTTTTTATGTTTTTTTACCTAGCTATGAAAACAAGCAGTTAGAGGGGGAGGAGACAAAAAAATTGGTTTTCAACATAAGAACCACTAATCATTATTTATGCACTCAGGTGTCGTGCAGAAACAGGGTTTTCTGAGTATAAATGTGGGGTATTTTTTATATAGCAGCTTTCAAGTTATTTTCTAGACATTTCCCAATATTGTAGTCCCTTTAGGTATCTCAGAAAACAGTGGTCATCACTTTTCTTGCAGAAAATTGCGTCTTCGCCTTCTTGAGTTATAGGGAGCCCTTATTACCCGTGTCTTGTCACGAAACCCGAGTAATAAGGGCTCCTCATAACCCAAGACAGGGAAGACGCATTGTTTTGCAAGAAAAGTGATGTCCACTGTTTTCTGAGATACCAAAAGGGACTACAATAATGGAAAATGTCTAGAAAATACTTGAAAGACTATAAAAAAAGGCCACACATTTCTCATCATTTCATCTCAGTGGTGTACTCCCATATACTATAGAAAAACTCTTCATCTTGAAATAAAACCGTCACCTTCTTGCAAATTTGTCGTCGACACAGACTACAGAATTACAATAGGCACTAAAATACATCAAACATATTGTCGATTCAACGAATTAGGGGAAAATACGTGTGGTTTCTGTTGACACGATATTTGTGCATATGGGGCTACAGAAACACTAAGCGCCTGACAAAAAATATTATTTAAAATGTGTCTTCACGCTAAGAACAATAGAACACAACCGGTTAATTGTAGGAATTATGAATTTAAAAATAAATATGAAAAGTATGTGATGCCCACACCAGAAATTTTTAAATATAATATTTTTGGTTCAAACTCAACACTTTGGTAAATTTTAAAGGACCACATTTCAACTGCATACAAATATTTAACAAATTACCAGCGGAACTTACATCTCACCCGGCAAAAGAAATGAAAACATGACTGAAAGATTTATTAACAAACATAACGTACTATAGCCTCAATGACTTTTTCCAAGACGACAAATCCAAATAGGAGTTTTTTTTTACATAAGAATGCAGTAAATAACACATACATATATGTGTTATTAACTGTATTCTTATATTTAATTTTATTTTATTGTACCATATTTCAATGTATGATACAAATTAAAATCTGATACAATTAAATCAAATTAAAATTGTTACCTATATTGTCTATGAATATGTTTTATAAGTTTGTAGATAATCCCTGGTAAAAATAAATCTAATCTAATCTAATATTCTGTTATAGATATACAGAGAATAAATGGCAGAAAATTGTGTTAAAAATCTGGTAGATCTTAATACTCTCAATATTATTTATACTTGTATATAAACTTTTATTAAATTACCAATTAACACAGGAATCAAATCGCAAACATTTCCGACCACGTTTTACCTTAAATAAACTCGTTCATTCGTTCTGCAGCTCCCCAATTGTCAATTACAGCCCGTGCGCTGTTTTACAAAGAATTTATTTTTCGCAGCCACCCCTCGCTGTTATATTTTTTTTTGTTATTTGTGCCATCGCCTACGAACGGCGACATTGCTGCGAAAAACAGAGCAATAAATCACAACGAGCATCCGAATAGCAGCATAGCAGTAGAGTTTTATCACCGCCCCCCAATCGTGCATCCGTCCGTCCTGGTGGATATGTTAAATGCAATTAAAATCTCTAGCTTTTACAATTGTATTCAAAAAGTACTAAACTGTATAATTCTTGTTTTCCCCCCATATTCAACAACGTTCCATAAAAGTATTATTAAGTAGCTATTGAACCTATAAGTATTCGTTGTTATAGAAACAATAAATACATCATCTAGGAAATTTATTTATTTAGTATAGACATCTACAGTTTAAAAAAAACCATTACAGATGTTATAATAACAAACAAATGTAGTTACTTTAGATTATCTCTATTGGCAACATTGAATAATTAAACAAAAGGGGCTCTAATCACCTATTCAAGGTGTTTGACATTTGTTGCTGTCACAATGTCGCTATCAATGTGTCCATTCAATAGCGTATGGGACCTATAAAGTTATATAAATATAAATAACAGGTATTCACCAACATCCCATTTGAGATGTTGTGAATACCTGGTATTTACTCTTAATAAAATTCAACAAAGTTTCGTATCATAGAAATCGTAATTTTTAAGGAAAACAAAAGCAATAAAGAGATGTGTGATATTCATATCATTTTAATCATAGCCATCAATTGTATATTTTATAGCACTGCCATTTACTATTTTTTTTATTACAAAAATATGCATTTTTCTACATAAAATAGATTCATAAAATATTTTCATAAATTATTTTTTATGAATATTGATATTTGAGAAATTTTACATATATGTCAATCTTCATCTTAAGGCTGGTCCTCGCAGACATAAATATATTTCGCGCTGATATTTACATATTTATTGCCCAACAGAACAAATCCTAATTACAGGACAACAATATAGAATATAACAATATAATAAAATTAATTTAAAATATGGTAAAGGTACAAAAATAATATGCAAATAACAATTAATGTGTTAATGACCTTATATTAAATGTAGTAATTATTAATTAATTTCGTTGTAGTGCCTAAAACAGGTTTTTACTCAAGGTTTTATTATTTATACCTTAAAAGTACCTTAACAATCACGCATTATTGCATAAGTAACTGAAATTATATAATATTAATACAATCACCTGATTTAAACAATAACAAAGATCAGCTGCTGTATTATGTTGAAGAAAATAATTGAAAAATGTGAATCGCGAAGGTTTAGAGCCCGTTCTACAACTCTATTAAACCGGGGAATAAGGCTATTCGTGGAATAAGTTTGAGATATTGACGCCAATATCTCATACTTATTCCATGAATAGCCTTATTCTCCGGTTAAATGTTAATTGTAGGACCGGTCCTTGGTTGCTAGATCGTAGGCCGCAAAAGCAGGTAACGTGGGTTCAAATCCCACCATAATATGTATTATATATTTATGTATGTATTTATGTAATTGTGTAATGAATTAATTTTAAATTTAAAATTCTAAATTCTAACTTAATCAAGTTTATTCGCCCTTTAAAATTAAACTAATTCCGTGTAATATGTCACGAATTTGCTGGCTGGCTATAATTGCCGCACGGCAGTTAATTTAATTGTCCTAGGACACTCGTAAATCTATAATTGGCGCCCGCTCACTTTTACAGTCGCGTCCTCACAGATCTAACACGCTATCGATTTCGACGCGGCGCGGCGGCGGCGGCTCAGGTAGCGCCCGCATAGCATAGCTAGCCGCCCCCACCCCCCATACAACCCCCCTCGGAGCGGTTTTACTGCCTCCTTTGGCACTCGGCGCCGCGGCCCTAATCGCTGAAAGTGTGTTTGCCGAAATCGTCAAAGTGCTCACCTGTGTGCTCCATGCCGGTGCCTCCGCGGAGCTGCGTGTTCATCTTTTCTTGGAAATATATCCTGAAAAAAATTAAATATAGAACATTACAAACAAGTTTAAAATCACGAGTTCATTTAATTGTTTTAATGATCGAAATTTCAGAATCGTAGAACATTTTGCACTAAATATATGTGCTAAAAGTTTGAAAATAGTTTCAACTTTTAGCACTTATACGTACTATTTAGTCGTTCAATTTATATTTCTTTTTAATTAGAGCTACTATTCCCAAATTATATTATAAAATAAATTTATCTCATCCCATTTCCTGCTACAATTCAATCACAATTTCATCCTTTATGGCTTAGAGAATTAAGATGCGTCGCTTTCGATCATTAAACCGGGCTCGGAAGTCTTGAGGGTGCAGAGCGAAATATTAATAAGGAATCCGCTCGTAAATATATCTCATATATTACCGCCAGCGCGCGGGAATCGGGTTAAAATAATAACTCTCGTAACGGATATTAATGCGGCCAATAATTGAGCGGAATGCTGTGTAATCTGCTGCAACAGCTTGATTGACTGCGACCGGTTGTTGTTTTTCCCATTCGATTTATACTACGGGGGGGGGGGGGGGGGATCGGGGGGGGGGGGGGTGGTTCAGACCAGAAATGGGTGGTTTAGTTTAAAGTTAGATGGCTCGGAAGATTTAATACTAGATTTATTTGTAATTAGTTTCAAATCAAAATAATTGGTGTAGGTACACTGCCGGCTCTAGGATAACATTGGTAATATAACTAACCTTTCTGGGTAATGAGAAACTTCTAGACCCGTTCTTATTTATCAACTTAAAGTCAATACTCGCCGACAAAGATATTCAGGCGGGCCGAGGTAGTAGGACTTTGGGAGCTGGATAGACGTCCTCAAAGGCTATTAACAAAATTCAGATGAAGAAATTGAATGGTGGTACCACCCAAATTCGGCAGTAGAAAAAATCATCTATCTCTCTAGATAAGGAGGTAGGAACATTCTTAACATTCACAAACTGTGTAGGGACCAAGAATGCACACTCTGAGACTATTTTCGAGGTCTGAAAAGCCAAAACCTCAAACAAACAGCAACTTTATATATCTTTTCTTGCTGCTTCCTCTCGTTAACCGTTCTCCCATGTTTTTCGTGGACTTCGCATATATTTTTCCCTTGTACTTCTTGTCATTCGTTTCTCGTTCATCCGGCATAAATATCCAAACCATCTCAATTGGCCCTCTGTAATTTTTTCATTTATTGGTTTTATGTTTAACTTCTGTTTCTATACGTTTCGTTCCTTATTCTGTTTCGTTTCATCTTACTCTCGGTTTTCTTAGGAATCTCATTTCAATCGCGTTAATTCTTGCGTAATAATAATGTACGATAATAAAAGTTCTACACGAAATATTAATTGAAAATATTTGTCGAAAATTCGACTTTCAAACATATTCGAACGTATCACATACATACAAGTAGGATAAACAAGTCTGCGGATGTCACGCCGCCCGCTTGACGCGATCCGTCAGACGTAGGGGTAATGTCACCCAATTTGAACGTGCTGCTGTTGCTGTCGTCGACGTTGCTGGTTTTCCATCGACACGAGTGCCTCGCGCGGTATTGTGGAAACAATTTAACGGGGGACGACGACGACGACGACGATGACGTTCTGGTGGCGGATGCGAGCAAATATTTGGGGTCGAGTGGGGTGCATGATGGGCAGTCGCAAGAGCAAGGCATGAACTCGATGTTTGCCGGTAGGGCCCACAAATCAATTAAAATCTGTTGATTTTGGGTGGAAATTGAATTGAATTGGCTTCGTATTAACAGTTCTAGTCTGCTTTTAGTTTTCTTTCCTTCTTGTACAAATGGCATGTCATCAACTAGTCAAACCAGATTAAAACTGGGCACAAACACATTATTCATTTGATAGTTTTGTTGTAACCTCCACCGCTGGCACCAAATATATAGTGGTAACCTCGATGGTTGTTAAAACTGGCGGGCAAACAAGGGTTGGAAATAAAGTAACTCGTATAAATATGAAATTTAGAAAAATGTTAGATATGATTACAAAAATGTGAGATATAATTAAAAAAATGTGATATAATCGAAAAAATGTGAGATATAATTAAAGAAATGTGAGATATAATTAAAAAACTGTGAGATACAATTAGAAAAATGTGAGATATACTTAGAAAAATGTGAGATATAATTGAAAAAAATGTCAGATATAATTAGAGAACTGTGAGATATAATCATAGAAATGTGAGATATAATTTATATATATATATATATATATATATATATATATTTAATTACAATAAGTATCTCCTCCTAGGCGTATTTACAAACCAGGGTTGGAAATAAAGTACCGTAAAATGAGGTTACTTTGCACCATTTTTCAGGTTTTTTGTCTTTAATTGAACAGAAATATTTTTTGAAGCGCGTTAAAAATATGGGACTTGTTGCATTTTGTTCTTTAGTGTTATTAGTTGCTATTTAATATAAAATATATGAAATGCGAGTAATTTATTATGCAATATTTATTATATAAATTTGGTGCAAAGTTACCCCTTTGAGTAGGATACTTTGCACCATCACATCATTTTGATCGAAACTCCGTTGTATATAGGACAGATGCGAAGTTAAAAACATAAATCAATAGAGCACACAAAATTTATTCATGGAACTGATTTTTTCTTCAAAAAACATAAACGACACATTGCAAATTAATTATTTACAGCCAACCCAACTTTTCAATTTCTGGAATTCGATACAATCCTCTTCTATTTACCATGGTAGAGGGGTTTATGTTGTCAAATACATGCTCCCTATCATAGTATGAAACATCTGGATTTTCAGGCAATTTTCACGACTTGATAGATTTAACCATAGAAGAAATTACAACTCCAATGATATTATTTTACCAGAAAACAATTCCCCTTCGTATTTGAAAATCATGTATTCTCCTACAACTCTCTTTGCGGCAATTATGCCAAGAGCATCTGCTAGAGATTTCGTACCTTCCATCATTTCAGCTTTTTCTTCCTTTTCCATTTCTTTTACCATTTGCTCCGAGTATGTTTGAAAATTGGGATATTCTTCATCTGAAGAGTCCTGCAATACTGGATCATCAGTGTCATCATCCCGCTGGATTCGCTTTGTCTTTTCTGATATATCCTATTGCCTTTCTTCTGTCTTTTATATATTTTGTGAATTAAAAAAAAAATGTTTCACCAGTTTTAAGACAGTTTGACGTTGGTGCAAAGTCTCCCCATATTGTGGTGCAAAGTTACCCCACGTGTTAAAAATGTTAACAAGTACTTACCAGATGATTTTAAATATAAACAAAATTATCAAAATATATAGCCAAAGATGTGTAACTGGTACTAAAATGGTGACTTATCTGATAGTATTACACACGAACCTGTGGAACACGCAATTTTTCAACACTAAACAAAACTGCAACAGATTGGTGTCATAAACAAGTCCCGTAAAGTTAGGTTTTGATGTAGAAATCTCCTAATCACTCTCTCACAAGATCTACAGATGACACTTCCATCTTGTGATTAACATGTTGCGCAGTTAAATTAGAAACTACACATATGGCTCCACGATTAATCTTTTTCGGACGTTGGTGCAAAGTTACCCCACGCGGTGCAAAGTAACCTCGTTTTACGGTAACTCGTATAAATATGAAATTTAGAAAAATGTGAGATATAATTTAAAAAATGTGATATAATCGAAAAAATGTGAGATATAATTAAAAAATGTGAGATATAATTAGAAAAATGTGAGATATAATTGAAAAAATGTCAGATATAATTAGAGAACTGTGAGATATAATCATAGAAATGTGAGATATATATATATATATATATATATATATATATATATATATATATATATTTAATTACAATAAGTATCTCATCCTAGGCGTATTTACAGGCCTGTATTTCTGACTGTCACTGTCTTGGAACTCGTAACTACTGAACTCTTCTCCAACTCTCTAACTCTCTCTCTCTCTAACTTGAAAAAACTATGCGAGCAAAGGTGGGGTGGGCGGGCGGCCCCTACCAACCTGACTATGCCCGTCCACTATTTAAAATGACTTGAACTCTACACTACATTGTTATCCATTACTTTCTATGATTCAATTAATTTCATTTATTAATTTACAGCTGATTAGTAAAAATATGTGCGAAATGATGTAGTGCATAGTTCAAGTCATTTGAAATAGTGGATGGGCATAATCCGGTTGGTAGGGGCCGCCCTCCCACCCCACCTTTGCTCGCATAGTTTTTTCAATAGATACACACATTTAATATTGTTTAAACCAATTCAGGAAGAGTGTTTATTCTATGGAAATTCTACGGGAGCAAAGGTGGGGTGGGTGGTTGTCCCCTATCAACCAGAGGGGTGTGTAGGTGTCCCCTACCAACCAGACTCTACCCATCCACTATTTCGAACGTCTTGAACTATGCACTACATCATTTCTCAGATATTTTTTAGAAATTAGGCTTAAATTAATAAATGAAATTTAACGAATCGTAGAAAGTAATGGATAATAATGTAGTCTAGAGTTCAAGTCATTTGAGATCGTGTACGGGCATAGTCAGGTTGGTAGGGACCACCCGCCCACCTCACCTCTGCTCGCATAGTTTTTTCATAGAATAAACACTCTTCCTGGATTGGTTTAAACAATATGAAACATCTGTATCTATTCAAAAAACTATGCGAACGAAGGTGGGGTGGGCGGGTGTCCCCTGCCAACCTGACTATGCCCATCCACTATTTCAAACGACTTGAACTATACACTACATCATTTCCCACATATTTTCGTACGAATTAGGCGTAAATAAACAAATGAAATTAATTTAGTAATAGAAAATAATGAATAACAATGTAGTCTAGAGTTCAAGTCATTTTAAATAGTGGACGGGCATAGTCAGGTTGGTAGGGACCGCCCACCCACCCCACCTCTGCTCGCATAGTTTTTTCATAGAATAAACACTCTTCCTGAATTGGTTTAAACAACATAAAGCGTCTGTATCTATTGAAAAAACTATGCGAGCAAAGGTGGGGTGGGCGGGTGGTCCCTACCAACCTGACTATGCTCATCCACTATTTTAAACGACTTGAACTATGCACTACATCATTTCCTACATTTTTTTGACGAATTAGGCGTAAATAAACTAATCAAATTAATTTAATCATAGAAAGTAATGAATAGCATTGTAGTCTAGAGTTCAAGTCATTTTTAATAGTGGACGGGCATAGTCTGGTTGGTTGGGACCGCCCCCCCCCCCCACCCCACCTTCACTCGCATAGTTTTTTCAATAGATACAGATGTTTCATATTGTTTAAACCAATCCAGGAAGAGTGTTTATTCTATGAAAAAACTATGCGAGCAGAGGTGGGGTGGGCGGTTGTTCCCTACCAACCAGACTATGCCCGTCCACTATTAAAAATGACTTGAACTCTAGACTACAATGCTATTCATTACTTTCTATGATTAAATTAATTTCATTAGTTTATTTACGCCTAATTCGTCAAAAATATGTAGGAAATGATGTAGTGCATAGTTCAAGTCGTTTGAAATAGTGAACGGGTATAGTCAATAGGCGTCGTGAGTTTCGTACGGAGCATTGGACAGCCTGAGTTCGAACCCCATCGGGGCGAATTTTTTCGAATCACCTTTCACACTTTTTCAGAAGGTTTTTGTGTTTAAAGTTAAAGCAAATACCGGATGATTAAACTACTTTGAGCTTCTCCCTTAATCGGCTGAAAAGTCTCACAACTGATAACTCTATAAAGATAGAAGTTTTTTTTATTAATAAATTGTCGCAGCAGATTTTTAATGTATGCGAATAACTCGCGTAAGGCCAATAGAAATGTTTGTTCCTCTTCTTTTTCGATTATTTATTGTAGTTCAATGAATATGATTCCGGGATTTTTATGCGTTACCTTTGTACAGTTCTGTACCACTACATGACCGCGTTTTTGAGAAACCAGGGCTCTATTGAGATTTCTATGACGGTTTTGCATTACTAATACTTTACACCTGTCTTTATTTTCATATAACGTCGTTTACGTAGAAGTAGCACTATTTTTTAGTATAAAAAGATTATTATTGTCACCCAACAAAATCATACAAATTACGGTTTGACTAAATATTTTGGCGATATGATAAGGGCGATATGATATAGGCGATATGATATAGGCGATATGATATAGGCGATATGATATAGGCGATATAATATAGGCGATATGATATAGGCGATATGATATAGGCGATATGATATAGGCGATATGATATAGGCGATATGATATAGGCGATATAATATAGGCGATATGATATAGGCGATATGATATAGGCGATATGATATAGGCGATATAATATAGGCGATATCATATAGTAAATAGTTTGAAAGTTATATTATAATAAGGATACTGTTGAAATATGTACAACTATAAATTAAAAATATACTCTAATAATTGGAGTATATTTTTAAATTAATTTGCAACGAATGAAAATGAAAATATGAAAATATCATAATGTGAAATTGTGAGCAAATGTGGGAAATCTGAGAAAATCCGAGGAAAACGCGATAACACATCAATCGACCTGAAATGTCTTAAATTTTGATTTAATATTAATGAAGTACCCAGCTCGGTGGCCAAGTAGTTAGAGGCGTCGTCCGTCTCGTACTGAGTATTGGGAAGCCTGAGTTCGATCCCCAGCGGGGAACGAATTTTCGCGTATCACCTTTCACAGTTTTTCAGAGGTTTTCTGTGAAGTAAGGTAAATACCCGGTGATTAAACTCTTTTGAGTTTCTCCCTTGACCGACGGAAAAGCCTCACGGCTGATAGCCCTATAAAGATAGAAGTTTTTTTATTAATGAAGTCATTCGGCTAGTCCAGATATTTATATTTAATAATGTATACCATTATCACTTCCTCACTCTAATAATTAGAGTACAAACAAAAAAAATTATATATAAATATATATATATATATATATATATATATATATATATATATATATATATATATATATATATTCATAAAAGAAGGAGTTTCTTATTTATTGCCTTACGCCGCATACCTAATAGTGAATCTACTTAACTAGTTTTCGGCGAAAAAATACCCTCAAGTCAACTATATATATTATATATATAGTTGACTTCAGGGTATTTTTTTATATTTTATATATGTATATATATATATATATATATATATATATATATATATATACATATATAAAATATAAAAAAATACCCTGAAGTCAACTATATATATAATATATATTGTAATGTAATGGTTGACCACAACCATTAGAACAGAATAGTATTCTATATTTATACTTGTTTGTTATGTAATTGTGACTGCTTGTCCGGCGGTTTGGTTCTGAAGATTTATTTTGTGTTTTCTTTGTTTTCCGTTTATCGTTATTTTATTTGTATGCTTTCATATGTATTTGCATTCCTTTTAAAAATTTATAAATGTTCTTAATGTCTATTATACCTTTAGTTCCCAAATATCTGCTTTAGAGAAATATCTTGAAAACTTATTGATCTTAGGGCCGGTTCTATAATTGGCATTTAACTGGAGAATAAGGCTATTCGTGGAATAAGTTTGAAATATTGGTGTTAATATCTCAAAATTATTCCACGAATAGCCTTATTCTCCGGTTAAATGTTAATTGTAGAACCGGCCCTTAATAAAATATAACATATCTTCATTGTAAAACATAAGAATCCGCAATTAAAACCTCTCAAATAAATAGCGGTAATAAACTAAACAAACGGCTGCATTTAGCCCATACAATAGCAAACGTATCGCTTATGTAATCGCTAAAATCTACCACGAGTTTGAGCATCAAATTTAAACGCATTTCAGATCGCAGCCGCGACAACTTCCTATAAACATTTATGTTTCTCTGGGTTATAAACCCGGCGCATTCACCATAAATCGCATTCCCAGGCCTATCACGTCCCGCGGCCGCTTGTTTGCGGCACTCAACCAACCCCCGTCGCCCTCACAATATTCTTATCATCAGCGTCTCATTACCTCAAATTCCAAATGGGTGATTCCTCCTGCTGTACCCCAGCATTACGTCACACACGGCACCCTCGCGCCCGCACAAACACACGCACTCTCACTCACTCACTCGCAACCGCGGGCACTCGTCGAACCCCCGGGGTTGTTCGGTCGGCCGGCGCTCCGGGAACAAGACGGGACTACTCTGCACGCTAGTCCCGCCGGCCGGAGGGATGCTGGGGGCGGTGCGTGCGCACCGCCGTGACGCCGCGGCCCTGCGAGCGTTGCCGGGACAACGGACGGACTCCTAGGGGTCGCGGATTAAACGCGCCGACGGCCACAGACTCGTTTTGCGGCATGCACGTGTCGCGTTTCAAGAAAGCACTTAAAATAATGGCGGCGTGTGCGCCACTTAGCCGACTAAATTTAGACGTGATCATTATTACTTGCCATTAATGGGATAGTAACTGAGAGTGGTGGTATACTTTTGTTTCAGTATATTGGGTGACTTCGTTAGGATATTTTGTATTATATATACATACACATATACATAGGGATTTTTATCAGCGATGTTTATTATGTGATTACATATTTCAGAGAAAAATCATTTCAAATGTCAGAGTGAAGAAAATAATATTAAATTAAACAATAAAACGCTAAAGTAAATATTTAAACTGTGCACCAGTTACTATAACTCGTGATTGTGAGTTATAGTAACCTCACCTAGAATCGATTTTCAGGCATTAGCTATTTTTTACTAATTTGTTCAATTTCGTCAACAAAGTAGCTAGAACTCATAAAGAGTTAATTGACGATGAATTAAATTTTTAAAATTCAATTCATCAAAAAAATAGTAACAGCACAAATGACACTTGATAAAAGTAGCTAGAACCCATAGAAACGTGACTTCTTGTTCAATTTCGTCAAACAAAAGTAGCTAGAACTCATAAAGAGTTAATTGAAGATGAATTGATTTTTTGGGGGTAAATACACAAGATATTTTCCCCAAAAAATTCAATTTATCAAAAAAAATAGTAACAGCACAAATAACACTTAATAAAAGTAGCTAGAACCCATAGAAACTTGACTTCTTGTGTATTTACCCCCGAAAATTCTATTCAACAAAATTATAGTAATAGCATAAAAGACAATTAATACTTGTACTAACTCTAGTGGTCACCACGGATTGTCTATAAATTATCCTCGAAAGATACGGCTTCCTTTCAAGCCCAACTTTGAAACGAAATTTATTCTAGCTGACGATGTATTTTCTCTGTCCACAATTACTCTTTGATGATTTCTAGTTTTGAATTGCTAAACTTCCTACTGCTGCAATAGTATCTCATTAGATGGCTTAGATCTTCACTAAATAAAATTTGCCCTGCTAGCTCTAGCTCTAGGGCTTAATTCCTGTTAGCACACGATTACTTGAGCCCTTTCCAGAAGCAAACAACCCCGCGCGCATCAAAAAGCACGAGAAGGAGCGACGCGGGCCGAAGTTGTGGGATCAATGGGGCAAGTGGTCCGGTTGCTCCGTGTCCTGCGGCGTGGGGAAGATTGTGCGCTGGCGGCACTGCGTCTCGGGGAGCTGCTCCTCCGGCGAGAAGGAGGCCCAGATCAAGACGTGCACGATGCCGGCATGCTAAAAACACCGGAGGATTTAATTAATAAACGCGGCTGCTGTTATCGCGGCTTTACTTAACCCACTCGGTCCCGCCTCTGGCAAATAGACCGGGGATTTACATAAATGGGACGTTTTAATTGTAGCCTTTTTGTTGCTATCTGGTGGGTTAAACGGCGCCAGACAGTGTGCAGCGTGCAAATTGTCGGCGTTTTATAATGAAAATGCTGAATTTGTGCGGATTAATTTTATGCTAGCATCAGTAAAATTGGGATCTATTTTTTAAATACTGTTGTATAAAATATATGATTATATATAATATATACTATAATGATTAGATCAAACAAATAATAATATACATACGTGCAATATTGCAATATTTTTTTTTGTAATTAGCAATAAACTTTATAGCAGAATTTCCATGTATATCGTTTGGTTTGGGATTTTTGTTATATGATGAAATAAGAGACATATCTATGAGACATTTTTATGTTTTCTATACACCAAATTAAAGATAATTTTACACTCTTTAAGATGACATTGAAAATTTTTTAGTTATATTTCAAATTTTAGTTTCGAATCGTCACGGGTTGGTTTTGCCGATGTTTTGATTTTTTCACATACCGACATATCTATGTAACATTTTTAAGTTTTCTATATACCAAATTAAAGATAATTTTACACTCTTTAAGATAGCATTGAAAAAAATTAGTTATATTTCAAATTTTAGTGTAGAATCGTCACAGGTTGGTGTTGCCGATGTTTTGATTTTTTGATTATATTATATTTTGATTATAATATTTCAAATTTTAGTGTAGAATCGTCATTAGTTGGTTTTGCCGATGTTTTGATTTTTTCACTTACCGGCATATCTATGGAACATTTTTAAGTTTTCTATATACCAAATTAAAGGTAATTTTACACTCTTTAAGATGGCATTGAAATATATATATATATATATATATATATATATATATATATATATATATATATATATCCTTATGTACCTCTATTTATATATAATGATATGAAATTCAATGCTACATGCTGTTATAATTGACATTTCTTTTATTCATTTCAGATGGTGTTTATATTGCCCCTTCTCGCTCCACCAAAAATTACCGATTTGGACCTCATGTCTCCTTTAGGAGAAGATATGATGCGAATGCTTAGAGCTGAACAGAGATCTAAAAACGATCGCGTTAATCTTAATAATATATACCGAGGTCTACAGCCGATGCAACAGCTTGAAAATGAAGACAATCTCAGTGAGTATTTTTTTTATAGAACATACAAATCAATACATACCTAAATTAATTTTAAGTGCTCTCACAAATATCAATGTTGGACAAAGATGTCGCAAATGTCTCTAATATTGACAACTTGCTTGACATGGCTGAAAAAATGGATAGCGTACAACAGAATAAAGATAGACATAAGTTGAATTATCCAAAAAGTGGTAGTAGCCGATTTGAAAGTGGTTGTCAAAGTAACTACATTATGGATACTAATGAAAATAATAATTTCGAAAACAGACCTTCTGAGGTTATTAAAGCAACAAATGAAAGTACTCAAACATTTAATGAGTCTTATAAAAAGTCTGAAGAATATTTTGGGTCGTTTGAAGTGATTGAAGCAACAAATAATTCACAATTTAATAGTAAATTCAAAAGCCCTTTAGAAAATGATATTAGATGCAGCCGTTACCAAATTGATTTAAATAACACACAAAATGTTAGACCATCTGAAGTTATTGCAGCAACAAATAAAAGAAATCATAGCAGTACAAGCAATGTATTATCAGGATTGTCATCAGAAAATTCATCTCAAAGCCCAAATATTATTGAGGATACCCCTTTTGAACAGACTGAATGTTTGAGAGTCCAACAAAATTTAATTTGTATGCCTAATTCGAATTTTAAATCACATGATTCGTATGCAGCTGCTTTTAATAAGGAAGAAAATATACGGCCAGTTACTCAAACTGAATTTTCTTTGGATATCGTGGAAGACACTCCTTGGACAAATCCTGGGAATGTTTTATTAAGACCGCTTGATAAAAAAATAAAGCGGTTTAAACAGAATACGTATGCTTCAGTTGAATTAGTCGAACAAGAATTACAGGATAAAAATAGGTTAAAATTTAATTCGGATACATTTCGATATACTGCGTTTGATTCTAAGTATAATAATTGTGATTATAATAGAGGATTTTCTATGGAAAATGGTATATTAAGTTCTAATACCAATCAAAATGCACATATGGTTGGAGTTAATAGTGGAAATAGTTTTTCTGAACAAAAAAAGAATTCAAGAGAAACTAATAAAAGTACAAACGAATTTTACTCAATGCAGGAAACTTGTAGAGAAATTGGTAACCTAAAACGAATTTTATATACAGACGCCTCTATAGGATTTATTGATAATAATAAACTTTCTGCAGAAACTAATAATGTAATCTCTAATGAAACCGGTATATTAAGAAATGTTGGTCATAATCAACAATCAAGGTCTAGTATTGAATTTGAGGATAGTAGAACAAATCCAAAGTTTTCTAAAAACATTAAAACAGATTTAATCTATATGAAAACTCATCATTTAACAAATCCAATTACAATGTCTCCTTTTGAATTGAAAAAAAATGCAAATTCAAATACTAAAGTAAATTTAAAACCTAACGAATGTTGTAAATTATTAACATTTGATCACCAAAATCAACATACAAAGTGTCCAGTTGAAATTCAAGAAAATATAGTTATACATCCAAATGTTTCCACAAACGTTAAACCTAATTTAATCAGTGAGGAACCCAGTAAATTTAATCGACATGCAGAGTCCTGTTTGGAAAATAAAGATGATTCAATTGGACAAACAAAACACACACAACGTTATTTTGATTCAATTGAACAAACAAAACACACACAACGTTATTTTGATTCAATACATACAGTAAATGCAAAACGAAAAGATAAAGAAAATACTAAACCTCCAATTGTTATGAATGAAGAATCCTTATTACTACTATCCAAATACAAAAACGATTGGTGTATATCCGACCAATTCTACTCGCAAGTCTTTGGATGCACCCCAAGCGATGCAGAATGCTCCCAGATGGGAAATCTTGTAAAACGAATTTCCAGTAGTATGACTTTAAGCGACGATCCTGAAACTGATTGTGAGTTCGATTTAGAGACATGGCAGAATGAAATGAGACAACACTCAAAGTTGGAAATAGATTTTCAAGGGATGAAACAAAAGGATGATACAGGTCCTTACAAGACTGTTGGAGATAACATGCCTCAAATATCCGAAACAGAGGTTGAATCTGAAAATTATATAGCAGGTCCTTGCAAGACTGTTAAGGAATATATCGATAACATACCTGAAATATCCGGAGTAGAGTTTGAATCTGAAAATGATATAGCAGATCCTTTCAAGACTGTTAAGGAATATATGAGTAACATACCTCAAATATCAGGAGTAGAGGTTGAATCTGAAAATTATATAGCAGGTCCTTCCAAGACTGTTAAGGAATATATCAGTAACATACCTCAAATATCAGGAGTAGATGTTGAATCTGAAAATTATATAGCAGGTCCTTTCAAGACTGTTAGGGAATATATCAGTAACATACCTCAAATTTCCGGAGTAGAGGTTGAATCTGAAAATTATATAGCAGGTCCTTTCAAGACTGTTAGGGAATATATCAGTAACATACCTCAAATATCAGGAGTAGAGGTTGAATCTGAAAATTATATAGCAGGTCCTTCCAAGACTGTTAAGGAATATATCAGTAACATACATCAAATAACAGGAGTAGAGGTTGAATCTGAAAATGATATAGCAGGTCCTTCCAAGACTGTTAAGGAACACATCCATAACATACCTGAAATATCCGTAGTAGAGGTTGAATTTGAAAATGATGTAGTAATGAATGATGTTTCAAATATTTTAAGCGCTACAGATCTACAAAATGAAGGAATGCATTTAGAGATGAAATGCGTACATTCCTATGAGGTTATAAATAAAAATCATGGTGTAGAAGCCCCAAAAAGTACGGTTAAAAATTACGCTGAGGACATAAAAGATCATCAAGATATACAAACGTTTGATAGTACTTTTACACATGCTCTTAATGCTAAAAAAATAAATCAAGATGTGGATATTACAAAAAGTTCGTTTGTTAAGTCTTTACAACAAAATTTAGATATACAAAGTACTTCTAGACAACCTCCTCATACTATAGAGGTTCAAATTTCAAAAAGTACATTTTCAAACGAACCTATACAAGAAAACTTGGATATACAAACTTTTGAAAATACGTTTAGACACTCAGCTAAACAACCTTCTCATCTTACAAAAGAAAATCAAGAAATAAACGAAAATTTACATACACAAATGTGTGAAAATACTTTTAGACAACCTCCTCAAGTTATAAAACAGAATCAAGATGTGCAAATTACTTTTGGAAATTCTTTTGAGCATATAAAAGAAAATTTAGACATACAAACTGCAAAAAGTACGTTTAGGCAGTCACCAGAGGCTATAAAAGAACATAAAGATGTACAAGCCCATGAAAATATGTATAGACAGTCTGAAACTTCTCAAACGTCTATGGAATGTGAAACAAATTTTATGGTATCGAAATATAGTTCTTCAGAGTCATCCAAAACTAGCAGTCAGCACTCAACATATATGACGATTCAAACAAGAGATTCTAAAACATACAACAGAGCTAACAACTCCATTCCAGTAACTTACAAATTCCTGAATGATGATTATGTACATGAAATACCTGATGGTAATAATTGGAATGACCAGAAATGCACTCCAGTAACGTACAAACTCCTGAATGATGATGTACATGAAATACCTGATGATAATAATTGGAATGATAAGAAATCCACTCCATTAACGTACAAACTCTTGAATGATGATACACATGAAATACCTGATAATAATAATTGGAATGACAAGACTCCATTAACGTACAAACTCCTGAATGATGATGTACATGAAATACTTGATAATAATTGGAATGATAAGAAATCAACTCGAGTAACGTGCAAACTCCTGAATGATGATGTCCATGAAATACCTGATGATAATCATTGGAATGACAAGAAATCTACTCGAGTAACGGGCAAACTCTTGAATGATGATGTACCTGAAATACCTGATAATAATAGGAATGATGAGAAATCCACTCGAGTAACGTGCAAACTCCTGAATGATGTACATAAAATACTTGATGGTAATAATTGGAATGATAAGAAATCCACTCCATTAACGTACAAACTCTTGAATGATAATGTACATGAAATACCTGATGATAATAATTGGAATGACAAGACTCCATTAATGTACAAACTCCTGAATAATGATGTACATGAAATACTTGATAATAATTGGAATGACAAGAAATCGACTCCAGTAACGTGCAAAATCTTGAATGATGATGTACCTGAAATACCTGATAATAATAGGAATGATAAGAAATTCACTCCATTAACGTACAAACTCCTGAATGATGATGTCCATGAAATACCTAATGATAATCATTGGAATGACAAGAAATCTACTCCAGTAATGTGCAAACTCTTGAATGATGATGTACCTGAAATACCTGATAATAATAGGAATGATAAGAAATCCACGCGAGTAACGTGCAAACTCTTGAATGATGATGTCCATGAAATACCTAATGATAATCACTGGAATGATAAAAAATCCACTACAGTAACGTACAAACTCCTGAATAATGACATACATGAAACACCCTATGATAATTTCAATGAACCTCTTTTTGATTCGCAAAATAGCAGTATGATGTCTATTGAAAGATTTCGCAACATTTTCAATACGCAATCTTCAATCATTACAACTGTGGTAGTGAATTGTAATGAAAATACTCATGATGATACATTTAATCCATCTTCTTGTGAGGTACAAAGTAGATTAGAGGATGCAAATACAGTAATTACTACGCAAAAATCTTTAGACACAAATCGTAGCTTGTATGATAGTCAAGTTGATCTATTCGAAAATGAAGATATTTTGCCAAACAACTATGTACCTAGTACTGCTAGTGCCGGCGAAATATCTGTTGATATAAAACCCAGACGGAAGATTACTGATTATTTTACTAATGGAAAGAAGGTGAAACGTGTGGCCAACACTGAGGCTCCTAAAAAGAGGCTAAAACAGACTGTTATAAGTGGAAGTGTTGTTAAGAGGAAGAAAAAGTTTTGCACACCCTACAAGTCACAACAAGTCGAGTTGGATGCCAGTTTTGAGGTGGTGCAGCTAAATGATGAACAGTGTGTGGCGTTGGAGACGAAAATACGCGAGGCTACTCTCAAGGAGGTGATTTTTAATATTGTTTATAGGTAAGAGAAATTATTGTCACATTTTCTTTCATGACTGTCTCCAAAACTTACCGAATACTTGAGTAGGGCACCTTACACGATCAATTCAGTATTTTAAAATATTGACAGTATTACTAATCGTGTCAGGTGTAGTATTGATGGATTGAAGAGAATATTGACATTAATCCAAATAATTGATAAATATTGAAGCAAATAATATAGTTCTTCATCGTCATTCAAAATTCAGCCAAACACTAGCAGTCAGCACTCAACATATATGACGATTCAAACAGGAGATTCTAAAGCATACAAAAGTGCTAACAACTTAATTCCAGTAACTTACGTTCCATTTCGGGATGAGCTAAGTCATATTTTGGGTTAAATTTAATTACCCAAAATATGACTCATCCCTTCATCCCGAAATGAAACTACTATACTGTCAGTATTTGCTTCAATATTTATCAATTATCCGGATTAACGTAAATATTCTGTTCAATCCATCAATCAAAACTGAGTCCGTTTTATTTGTTCTTCATAAAAATCTCGGAAAGATTTGCGCCCTCTCTGCTCTTATCCGTAATTTGCGGAGCGACTTTGACAGTTAAACGAATACGTTCGAAACGAGTGGCTTCAAGACTTGCGCTCCTGAACTTCTGCGTTGTCCGCTGAAATAGTTTCACGGATGATAGCCCTATAAAGACAGAAGTTATTAATTCCAGGGAAGGTTTTTGTCAACTAACTAGAAGTTCTAATAGTAGCAAGTCTGATACGGTCGCAGGAATTTTGGTGGGTGTTGTTTGGCAAGTTGGAAACCTAGGTTACTACTTTTGGGATGCTGATGAGGCGTTCAGCGATCCTCTAAGGCAAGTTAGGTTTATATATCACTGGTGTTTCGGCAAAAGGGCTTAAGTTAGGAAATGTAAAGTTTACAAGCCGTTTGTGCCAATGAAATGAGCAGAATTTTTTGGTTAAAAATTCTGTATAGAAGAGACATGGTGAAATTGGAATGGTTGTATAGTTACGGAACGATTCGTAAGATTTGACATAATTACGAAACGAATCGACACATGGAATAAAAAAATTTGAAGCTTTCCTATTTAAACATATTATGTATAATAATATCTGAGTAATAAGCAATATGTAATAATATAATTAAAGATATATATATATATATATATATATATATATATATATATATATATATATATATGAATCGAGTTATTTTGCTGTAGTATTGAATATGTATACAACGGATTAAAAAACCTTCACGTTTTTTTAATGGTTGTTAGGGTAGTGCAGCAATCAAACGCTATTAGATTTAATTACACTTTACTCCATTTGCCCTATGGCCGTTGTATACATATATATATATATATATATATATATATATATATATATATCCGCTGATATAAAACCCAGACGGAAGATTACTGATTATTTTACTGATGGAAAGAAGGTGAAACGTGTGGCCAACGCCGAGACTTCGCTAGCCTACCACAGTGTGGTGTAAAGATAGAATTAAATAAATAAATAAAAAAGATATTATTTTCGCAAAAATGATGGCTTAAGCCCTTTTTCCTAAACACCAGTAATATGTAACTGTGTTTTTATTTTTTGAGAAAATTTAAATCATGAATTTAAAAGTAGTAAAAATCTATTTTTTTAACTTTTTATTGTAGATATTTTTTTGGTTACATCTTAAGTCCAAATTTTCAATGCAGAAAAATTTGTTACGACTCAAAAAGCCTATACAAAATACTTCTTCAGCAAGCCAGTTGTTCCTCTGGTGTGTTGTGGGAGGTTTGCGATTTACTGGTGGGCTGTTGGTTAATACAACCAGACTCGCCTCCAAATTGCTTCTCCACAATGCTAACGATGCTGGAAGTAACTAACCCACAAAAGCTCGCGTCGAGTGAAACTGTTTTTTTGGCCTGTCACGTGTTGCCAGTGCTATCAGTAGCTTATGACAAGCTTATAACTGTTTTGGAGGAGAACTCAATGGTGCATTTGTATTTACGATTAGAGATGCCTGTGATTGTTATTTTGGCAGGTATGTTAACAGAAAGGTAAAATGTACTATGTAGGGCTATTGACAAATCGTTAGAGACACAGTTAGACACACAGTTAGACACACAGTTAGACACACAGTTAGATACACAGTTAGATACACAGTTAGACACACAGTTAGACACACAGTTAGACACACAGTTAGAGACACAGTTAGACACACAGTTAGACACACAGTTAGACACACAGTTAGAGACACAGTTTAGATACACAGTTTAGATACACAGTTTAGAGACACAATTCAAGAGACACAGTTGCAGACACAGTTAGAGAAGCAGTAAAAGTTACAGTTAGAGATACACTTAGAGACACATAGACATAGAGAAGCAGTTAGATATACAGTTACAAAGTTGCAGACACAGAAACGCATTTAGAGACATATACACATAGTTAGAAATACAATTACAGACACAATGTTGCAGACACAGTTAGAGGCACTGTTAGAGACACAGTTAGAAAAGCAGTTAATACACAGTTAGAAGCGCAGTTAGACACATAGTAACAGACACAATTACAGGCACAGACACAGTTACAAATACTGTTATAGACACAATTGGAGACACAATTAGAGAAGCAGTAAAAATTCAGTTAGATATACAGTTACAGACACAGTTGCAGACACAATTACAAAGGCACATAGAGACATATACACATAGTTACAGATACAGTTAGATATACAGTTACAGACACAGTTGCAGACATAGTTACAAACGCATTTAGAGACATATACACATAGTTACAGATACAGTTATAGACACATTTACAGACACAGTTACGAGGCACTGTTAGAGACGCGTTAGAAAGGCAATTTCAGACACAGACACATAGTTACAGACAGTTTCATACACTGTTATAGACACACTTAGAGACACAATTAGAGAAGCAGTAAAAGATACACTTAGAGACACAATTAGTAATACAGTTAGAGATACAGTTAGAGACACAGGTAGAAAAGCAGTTAAATACCCAGTTAGAGACACAGTTAGACACATAGTTACAGATACAGTTGCATACACAGTTACATACACAGTTACATACACAGTTACAGACACAATTAGAGACACAGTGAGAGAAGCAGTAAAAGTAAAAGATACAGTTAGATACACACTTAGAGGCACCGTTACAGACACAATTTGAGACACATACACATAGCTATAGACACAGTTAGATATACAATTGCAGACACAGTTAGATATACAGTTGCAGACACAGTTAGATATACAGTTGCAGAGACAGTTAGATATACAGTTGCAGAGGCAGTTAGAGAGATACAGTTGCAGACACAGTGAGAAACGCAGTTAGGGACATATACACATAGTTAGACACACAATTACAGAGATACAGTTACAGGCACAGATACAGACATAATTAGAGGCACTGTTAGAGGCACTGTTAGAGACACAGTTAGAAAAGCAATTTATGTTATAGACACAATTAGAGACACAATTGAGAGGCACTAAAAGATACACTTGGAGACACACTTAGAGACACAAAGACACAGGTAGAAAAGCAGTTGAATACACAGTTAGAGACACACTTAGAAGCGCAGTTAGAGAAGCAGTAAAAGATACAGTTAGAAACACACTTAGAGGCACAGTTACAGACACAATTAGAGACACATAGACATAGTTAGAGACACAGTTAGATATACAGTTAGATATACAGTTACAGACACAGTTGCAGACACAGTGAAAAACATACATACATAGTTAAACATACAATTACAGGCACACTTAGAGACACAATTAGAGAAGCAGTAAAAAACACACTTAGAGATACAGTTAATAACACAGAGACGCTGTTAGAGATACAGTTAGAGACACAGGTAGAAAAGCAGTTAAATACCCAGTTAGAGACACAGTTCCACATATAGTTACAGATACAGTTACATACACAGTTACAGATACAATTAGAGACACAGTTAGCGAAGCAGTAAAATATACAGTTAGAGACACACTTAGAGACACACTTAGAGGCACAGTTACAGACACAATTAGAGACACATACACATAGTTAGAGACACAGTTAAAAAAGCAATTTAAGACACAGTTAAATACGCAATTAGACACATAGTTACAGACACGGTTACAGACAGTTACATACACTATTATAGACACAATTAGAGACACAATTGAGAGGCAGTAAAACGTACACTTAGAGACACAGGTAGAAAAGCAGTTCAATACACAGTTGGAGACGCAGCTAGAGAAGCAGTAAAAGATACAGTAGCTGTTACAGACATAGATAGAAAAGCAGTTAAATACCCAGCTGGAGACACAGTTACACACATAGTTACAGATATAGTTACATACACAATTAGAGACACAGTTAGAGCAGCAGTAAAAGATACAGTTAGAAACACACAGTTACAGACACAATTAGAGACACATACACATAGTAAGAGACACAGTTACATATACAGTTGCAGAAACAGCTGCAGACACAGTGAGAAACGCAGTTAGTGACATATAGTTAGACACACAATTACAGGCACAGTTGCAAAGCTACAGACACAGAAGTACTGTTAGAGACACAGTTAGAAAAGCAAATAGACACATAGTTACAGACACGGTTACAGACAGTTACATACACTGTTATTGACACAATTAGAGACACAATTATGAGGCAGTAAAACATACACTTAGAGACGCAGTTAGAGACACAGGTAGAAGAGCAGTTGAATACACAGAGACACAGTTAGAGACGCAGTTAGGGAAGCAGTAAAAGATACAGTTAGAAACACACTTAGAGGTACAGTTAGAGACATATAGACATAGTTAGAGACACAGTTAGATATACATTTACAGACACAGTTGTAGACACAGTGAAAAACGCAGTTAGAAACATATATACATAGTTAAACATACAATTACAGGGACAGTTGCAGACACAATTAGAGACGCTGTTAGACACACTGTTAGAATTGCAATTAGAGACGCAGTTAGACACATAGTTACAGCTACAGGGACAGTTTCAGCTACAGCTACAGTTACAGCTACAGCTACAGCTACAGCTACAGCTACAGCTACAGCTACAATTACAGCTACAGCTACAACTACAACTACAGCTACAGCTACAGCTACAGCTACAACTACAACTACAGCTACAGCTTATAGTTTATACTTATACTTTATACACTTTACACTTTACACTTTACACTTTACACTTTACACTTTACACTTTACACTTTACACTTTACACTTTACACTTTACACTTTACACTTTACACTTTACACTTTACACTTTACACTTTACACTTTACACTTTACACTTTACACTTTACACTTTACACTTTACACTTTACACTTTACACTTTACACTTTACACTTTACACTTTACACTTTACACTTTACACTTTACACTTTACACTTTACACTTTACACTTTACACTTTACACTTTACACTTTACACTTTACACTTTACACTTTACACTTTACACTTTACACTTTACACTTTACACTTTACACTTTACACTTTACAGTTTACACTTTACACTTTACACTTTACACTTTACAGTTTACACTTTACTCTTTACACTTTACACTTTACACTTTACACTTTACACTTTACACTTTACACTTTACACTTTACACTTTACACTTTACACTTTACACTTTACACTTTACACTTTACACTTTACAGTTTACAGTTTACAGTTTACAGTTTACAGTTTACAGTTTACAGTTTACAGTTTACAGTTTACAGTTTACAGTTTACAGTTTACAGTTTACAGTTTACAGTTTACAGTTTACAGTTTACAGTTTACAGTTTACAGTTTACACTTGACACTTGACACTTGACACTTGACACTTGACACTTGACACTTGACACTTGACACTTGACACTTGACACTTGACACTTGACACTTGACACTTGACACTTGACACTTGACACTTGACACTTGACACTTGACACTTGACACTTGACACTTGACACTTGACACTTGACACTTGACACTTGACACTTGACACTTGACACTTGACACTTGACACTTGACACTTGACACTTGACACTTGACACTTGACACTTGACACTTGACACTTGACACTTGACACTTGACACTTGACACTTGACACTTGACACTTGACACTTGACACTTGACACTTGACACTTGACACTTGACACTTGACACTTGACACTTGACACTTGACACTTGACACTTGACACTTGACACTTGACACTTGACACTTGACACTTGACACTTGACACTTGACACTTGACACTTGACACTTGACACTTGACACTTGACACTTGACACTTGACACTTGACACTTGACACTTGACACTTGACACTTGACACTTGACACTTGACACTTGACACTTGACACTTGACACTTGACACTTGACACTTTACACTTTACACTTTACACTTTACACTTTACACTTTATACTTTACACTTTACACTTTACACTTTACAGTTTACACTTTACACTTTACACTTTACACTTTACAGTTTACAGTTTACAGTTTACATTTTACAGTTTACAGTTTACAGTTTACAGTTTACAGTTTACAGTTTACAGTTTACAGTTTACAGTTTACAGTTTACAGTTTACAGTTTACAGTTTACAGTTTACAGTTTACAGTTTACAGTTTACAGTTTACAGTTTACAGTTTACAGTTTACAGTTTACAGTTTACAGTTTACAGTTTACAGTTTACAGTTTACAGTTTACAGTTTACAGTTTACAGTTTACAGTTTACAGTTTACAGTTTACAGTTTACAGTTCACAGTTCACAGTTTACAGTTTACAGTTTACAGTTTACAGTTTACAGTTTACAGTTTACAGTTTACAGTTTACAGTTTACAGTTTACAGTTTACAGTTTACAGTTTACAGTTTACAGTTTACAGTTTACAGTTTACAGTTTACAGTTTACAGTTTACAGTTTACAGTTTACAGTTTACAGTTTACACTTGACACTTGACACTTGACACTTGACACTTGACACTTGACACTTGACACTTGACACTTGACACTTGACACTTGACACTTGACACTTGACACTTGACACTTGACACTTGACACTTGACACTTGACACTTGACACTTGACACTTGACACTTGACACTTGACACTTGACACTTGACACTTGACACTTGACACTTGACACTTGACACTTGACACTTGACACTTGACACTTGACACTTGACACTTGACACTTGACACTTGACACTTGACACTTGACACTTGACACTTGACACTTGACACTTGACACTTGACACTTGACACTTGACACTTGACACTTGACACTTGACACTTGACACTTGACACTTGACACTTGACACTTGACACTTGACACTTGACACTTGACACTTGACACTTGACACTTGACACTTGACACTTGACACTTGACACTTGACACTTGACACTTGACACTTGACACTTGACACTTGACACTTGACACTTGACACTTGACACTTGACACTTGACACTTGACACTTGACACTTGACACTTGACACTTGACACTTGACACTTGACACTTGACACTTGACACTTGACACTTGACACTTGACACTTGACACTTGACACTTGACACTTGACACTTGACACTTGACACTTGACACTTGACACTTGACACTTGACACTTGACACTTGACACTTGACACTTGACACTTGACACTTGACACTTGACACTTGACACTTGACACTTGACACTTGACACTTGACACTTGACACTTGACACTTGACACTTGACACTTGACACTTGACACTTGACACTTGACACTTGACACTTGACACTTGACACTTGACACTTGACACTTGACACTTGACACTTGACACTTGACACTTGACACTTGACACTTGACACTTGACACTTGACACTTGACACTTGACACTTGACACTTGACACTTGACACTTGACACTTGACACTTGACACTTGACACTTGACACTTGACACTTGACACTTGACACTTGACACTTGACACTTGACACTTGACACTTGACACTTGACACTTGACACTTTACAGTTTACAGTTTACAGTTTACAGTTTACAGTTTACAGTTTACAGTTATGGAAGTAGTCTTAAGTACCAACTACATGTAATTGTTGATTGTTTTGGAGGTATGGAGACGCGTGGGGTTGAAATAAACGCGTCAGAATTGTCTGCATTGGGCTCAAACATCAGTGAACATTTAACGGACTGCGTACAGAAAGCACACGTAGCCGCAGGCAAAGAGTTTAACATGAGTTCTACTGTACAAGTACGCAAGATGCTTTATGATGACCTCAAACTCGACAAGGTAGTGCCGATTAAGGCCACAGCCGTTCTGAAAGTCAAATCTACTTGCGAAGCAACTGTAAGTGAAGTTTAACGTATTTAAAGGATCCATCCACATTTAGGAATATTTACGTTGTGCGTGGCGTTCGTCCCAAATGTATGGCAGTTTGCACGTTTAGGCATAAAGTTACACGATCTCAAAAATTATTAGAAATTAGACAGCTAACATCTTCTCCTTATTTTACGTAGTCCTATATATAAAGTGGCAACATATTGCTTGCATGTTGTTTAATATCGTGTAGCATCGTGAAGATAGGGCATTACTGTCTCACAGTAATTAGATTGCCAATATCTCAAATCTATTCCACGAATGAGCCTTATTCTCCAGTTAAATATCAATTGTAGAACCAGCTCTTAATTGCTGAATAGTATCGATTGACTGGTTATAAACTAATTATTTTAAGTGACCCCATAAATAAAAATCTCTAGAGGATTTAGGCAGTGATGTATTGGTAAAATGAGAAGGGAACGCATAGTGGGAGCAAAAAAATTCCTATTTTCAGCAAACTATTTTTTTCCATGTAAGTTTTTATTATTTTTTTTGATTGAAAAGGGAAAAGAAACAAAACACAAAAAGCAAGATAAATACTCTGTTAGTTAACATATTTTTTTAAATGTTTTTCAAATTCGCCAATTTAAAATATAATTTTCATTTGAAATTAAAAAAAATTCTACTATAAAAAGTACTGGAACGCGTTCCGGTTCTGAAAAAAGGTAAGGGAACGTCGTTCCACCGCGTTCCCCTCCCAATACACCACTGGATTTAGGTCCGGGGACCTTGCAGGCCATTGAACGGCTTCCGATCCATCTCCCATCGAAATTGATATTGACCCACTCGTAACACATTTCTTCTAGCATGTGGTGGTGCACTGTCACGTTTCTATTAGAGATAGATATACATCGCTCAAAAAATGTGTACTCACACCACTCACACTGTCCACATTTGTTATATTTACATCGCAAATTTACGTGTGCATGCTTTTTAAGTTGCACCGCCTCGCTGAAATCCACCCATTGCCCAGCCTGATACTCGAATACAGGCGGTTACAGCGAATTAAAAGCGCGCACGTTGACTCCATCCTAAAGTGCATCAATGCGGACACTTTATGGCCGACGTGGTAAGCCCGTGCAAACAAAAAACTAGTTGCGCGAGTGTACTGAATAAATTTGTTATCCCACAGGGATCAAACGGGCTCCGGTGTTGGCAGAATTATTTGCAAGGCCCCCAATCTACAATCAGTACCAAGTTTAGAAAATGGTACGCATTTATTTTTTATTTTATAAATGGTTTTCGTTGAGTAATTAGAAACTTTTTAGTAGCATGTGTAAATTTGCGTGCACCATTCAAAGCAAATACGGATCGAATAATGCTGGCCATTGATTTTCTTCATCTTGAAATACGAGTTATAGCTCATCTATCACAGGATGAAAGCTTGATGGCACTTATGAAGTCATCTGGTGATATCAGTCAAGGTGTGTATGTATCAAACTTTTATAGCAAACTACTGTAAGCATGTGTATGGATTATGCTTACTGTGGTTTGCATCATACAAATTTACACGCACAAAATGGGTCTTTCTTTTTTTCATTTATTTAGTGCGGATAAATCACAGATTTTACACAAGTCATAAACAATTGTACATGAAGATGGGTCGTTAGATTACATAATCCTTGCTGTATTGATAAGTATAGGATGGCGCGTGCTCTTTTAGTGATATATCTCATCAATACAGCGACGGTCATCAATTATTAAACTCTCTACAGACGATGTGACGAACGTAAACGAACGTAAACAAACGTAAACAAACGTAAATGAACGTAATCTAACGTAGTGTAGTCGTTCATTTTCCACACCGTGTGTACACTTCTTGCATGACAAATGTTCGCGTTCGTGGACGTTCGCTGAGTAGGGGTGGTAAACACACATGAAAGAAAATACGAATATTCGCTACCCATTTGAATGTCTCTTTTTAATTTACGGTATCCTGAAAGCTATCAAATATAATTAGTAAATTTCGAAATTTTTAAGATTTAATAAAGGTTGCACATGCTTTAATCTACACCACGCCACCCCCAAAGCTTGCTGAAGCTCTCCAGGTGGACGTCACCGATGCCAAAGCCGCCATCGAGCAGTTCTCGGGTGAGAAGGTTTTTTTTTTAAATAACACCAGGCGCCTTTTTAATGATCAAAGCCCCCCCCCCCCCCTGTTTTACTGCGCCGGTTTAATTAAATATTTGTCGCGATTCGCCCTCCCGCGAGCGCTGTTTGCATAATTTCACAGTCACAAAGGTCGCAAATGTTTGACGGTGGTGATTAAACGACGTGCGAAATGTGCAGAATTAACTACAAAGAGTGTCCACTCGTTTTAACATATCCCACACTAATTTACATTGTTTTTATATGTATTGAGTTAATACACTACTCAAACTTAATATAACGAGTATTTAATATTAGTGTTTGTTGTAATTATGTAACTGAATATCGACCTTCGGGTTCTTCTACCATGTGTCAGTACCGGATTAACGGGGGGCAAAGGGAGCAACTGCCCCAGGCGGCACAATGGGATGAAATAATTGATCCTTTTTTATAACTTCATGTGAAAATAGCTACAGGGGCGGCATGGAGTTGACTTGCAGAAAAATACACATACATGTTTAGATTGTTTGTAGAAATCAATGGAAACATACCTACCGATCTAAAAAAAATTTAGGTCCCTCCAAAATTTGTTTTTCTGGTTGTACTACTAACATTTATAATAAGTAGCTTTATTTCATTTATAAAATATAGGCTCGGTGGTATAAAGCTCTCGAGTTGATTGCCAATCCGTGATCCTCACCTCACTTTTGACAACTTTGACAACTTTGACAACTTTGACAACTTTGACAACTTTGACAGCTAATGCAACGTTGCCACATATAGACAGAGGTAAATGAGGCTATGAAATGGAAAGTTATAAACAATTTGTGCAACATCTAACAATATAATCACAGGTTATATTTGCCACGTCAGTATAAAACCGAGCCTTACTGTAGGAGCGCCGAATTATGAGATTTTGCCTAGGGCCCCAAAAAAGTTCAGGGCCGTAACTAACTTTGTTGGGGCCCTGGGCAAAATCTCATACACTATGGCTCGGTTTTATATTGGCGTGGCAACTATAACCCGTGATTATATTGTTAGATGTTGCACAAATTGTTTATATGAACCCAGTCAAAAAGACTGTGTGCATTGCATTTACGATGGGACGTTTAAATGTTGCACTTTAGTTATAGAACACTCTGTATAACGATTGTTAACATTATTCATTAATTTTAATATTTCAATCTTGTCTCATTTAATCTTCTGGATCGATGGATATTCTCGGGAGCACGTGCCTTGTAATGAGATTGCGGGGGGTTAGGAAGGGGCGCGGATTTTATTGCGCGACGTCGATGGAAAACGATAAAACTTTATTGCGTGTGGCAGAGACACGGAATTGTCCATCACTTATAATATAATTTTATGTGTGTCACGCGAAAATCGGGTGTTGGTTTTAGTGGTACATTATACCATGAAACCTTGAACAATTAAAGCAATTAATTGAAGTATTTATAATACTAATAAGTGATGAAACCGGCGTGAGGTACAAGTTGGTATGCGTAAACCTTAAAAAAATAAACGTCAAACGCTACAATATTTATATTTTTTAGGGTTTGAAACCCTAATAAACATGTTTGATGCAATAATTTCAATCAAAATCAGTACATTTCAAAATACCTCTTTTGCTATATCAAGTACAAAAAATATGTTTGACAGTTATAAACTATTTTGATCCCTACAACAACAAGATAACGTCAAATTTGACAGTTGAAGGTGTCATAACTAATAAACATCAAACGTATTTGAAAATCAGTCAAACAAATAGACAGTTGAAGCCCGTAACACAAAAAACGTCAAATTTGACAGTTAAAAGCGTCACAATTAATATACGTCAAACATATTTGAAAATTATCATAGAAAATATCTATACGATTCAGTATTTTCAACAAAAAAGTTTTATGAATTGACAGTTGAACCCATAAACCATAAAAAAACGTCAAATTTGACAGTTGACAGTGTTATAACTAATAAACGTCAAACGTATTTGAAAATCAGTCAAACAAATTGACAGTTGCAGCCCGTAACACAAAAAAATGTCAAATTTGACAGTTGAAAGTGTCATAACTAATAAACGTCAAGCATATTTGAAAATCAGTCAAACGCATTGACAGTTGCAGCCCGTAACATAAGAAAAAACGTCAAATTTGACAGTTGAAAGTGTCATAACTAATAAACGTCAAGCATATTTGAAAATCAGTCAAATAAATTGACAATTGAAGCCCGGAACACAAAAAAACGTCAAATTTGACAGTTGAAAATGTCATAACTAATAAACGTCAACATATTTGAAAATCAGTCAAACAAATTGACAGTTGAAGCCCGCATCACAAAAAAACGTCAAATTTGACAGTTAAAAGCGTCACAATTAATATACGTCAAACATATTTGAAAATTATCATAGAAAATATCTATACGATTCTATTATTTGCAACAAAAAAGTCTTATGAATTGACAGTTGAACCCATAAACCATAAAAAACGTCAAATTTGACAGTTGACAGTGTTATAACTAATAAACGTCAAACGTATTTGAAAATTAGACAAACAAATTGACAGTTGAAGCCCGTAACACAAAAAAACGTCATATTTGACAGTTAAAAGTGTCATAACTAATAAACGTCAAGCATATTTGAAAATCAGTCAAACAAATTAACAGTTGAAGCCCGCAACACAAAAAAACGTCAAATTTGACAGTTGAGAGTGTCATAACTAATAAACGTCAAGCATATTTGAAAATCATTCAAACAAATTGACAGTTGCAGTCCGTAACATAAGAAAAAACGTCAAATTTGACAGTTGAAAGTGTCATAACTAATAAACGTCAAGCATATTTGAAAATCAGTCAAACAAATTAACATTTGAAGCCCGGAACACAAAAAAAACATCAAATTTGAAATTTGAAAGTGTCATAACTAATAAACGTCAAGCATATTTGGAAATCAGTCAAACAAATTGACAGTTGCAGCCCGTAACACACAAAAAAACGTCAAATTTGACAGTTGAAGGTGTCATAACTAATAAACGTCAAACGTATTTGAAAATCATTCGAACAAATTGATAGTTGAAGCCCGTAACATAAAAAAAAACGTCAAATTTGACAGTTGAAACTGTCATAACTAATAAACGTCAAACGTATTTGAAAATCAGTCAAACAAATTAACAGTTGAAGCCCGCAAAACAAAAAAACGTCAAATTTGACAGTTAAAAGCGTCACAATTAATAAACGTCAAACATATTTGAAAATTATCATAGAAAATATCTATACGATTCTATTATTTTCAACAAAAAAAGTCTTATAAATTGACAGTTGAACCCCTAAACCAAAAAAAAAAAACGTCAAATTTGACAGTTAAATGCCTGAGACGTTTATTTGTTTATGGTTTTCGTGATGTTTTGAACAAACAAAGTGTAACCTCTTTACTGTTATATTACAAATGCTTTTAATAAACCTGTGGCCTTACAGCCGCCAAAATTATATGAAATCTACATATATATTTGAATGTTATTGCTCTACTATAGTTATCCAAATATTTTTATATGGATGCAATTAGATGTTCTGAGTGTGTACAATGGTCAGAGGTTTAAGGACACTGGAAATGTTTGAAACGCTGAGTTATACAATATCTAGTAAATGTAGTTACTTTAGGTTCTCTCCATTGGTAACACTGAATAATTAAACAAAACTGAATAATTAAACAAAAGGTGTCATCAAATTTCCAATCACAAGCGCTATTCAAGGTGTTTGACATTTGTTTTGGAAATTTCTGTCACAATAACGTTTTCAATTTGTGCCTATAGAAGAACATGGTTGTTATATTTTGTGTTACAGCCAAATTCCCGAAAGCACGAACATTTTGCGAGGACGTAATTAGCAGGTGCCGACAGCAGGGGCACGTGACCACGTTGTCCGGCCGCAGGAGACGCTTTCCGAATATTAATAGCCCCGAATACGGGCAGAGGGTGCACAGCGAGAAACAGGCAATGCTTTTTCTGATACAGGCGAGTGTTAACAACGTTTTAATTTCTTGGGAAAACATAATGAGATTGGACAGTGGTGTTCAAACTTGAATACACTACGATTTCCTTAATAAACGATTATTATTTGAAATCCTCGTAGTGAGTGTTATGTAGAGGTAGTTTTTTTGGCTAAAACTAATTAATATCACTTCTTAATTAAATTTAGCGTATGTTCCTACTCTACTTATATAGCTGAAAAATTATAATACGAAAATATTGGAAATGGTGTGCTCGGGAATTTATATGGCGGCATAAATGTCGAGAAATTAGGTATCTAGGAATCTTATCGTACAAAACCAGGATCCCTAGATACCTAATACCAGTGTTCCTAGATAAATATATTATCTATTTGCATTTTACTTTTCGGTGTAGGCTATTACAGAAAAGAATGGAAAGAATTTACAAATGTATAAACAACAATAATAATTGTAAAGTATAATGTTAAGCATTTAATAATAATAATAATAATAATAATAACGTTTATTGCCCAACAGATGACTCCAATTAGAGGACAACAATATATCATACAAATAACAATAACAAAAAATATATAATAAAAATAACATTAATTACAGACTTAAATAAACAAAGCATTATTCGAACAGAAATTAACTCAAATTAGGTAATATAAACCACAGCAAACTATATAATCACATAAATAAATAACATAATAAGAACAATAAAAATGAAATTTACATTGCTTGACATTATAAAAGAGGCAAATACCAAATTAATTCAATCCCAAATGTTCCGCTGTAATCGTTTCATACAATAGTCGTCAATTCAATCATTTCCAATTTCTTCATTCCACTCCACATCAGTTACTATTTTTCTCTTCCCACAAAACTCCCCATTTAGATACATAATATTGTTTTAGGGTTCCGTTGCTGATATTTGCAAGTCGGCAATGGTCATGGGGGAGCGCGCTTTGGCGACCGCTCTGCCCGGCTGCGGGCTGCTGCTGCAGCTCCACGACGGGCTCGTGTGGGACGTCCCCAGAGAGCGCGTCCGCGAGGCCGCAGGTGAGATTTAATTGAATCACCATTTGGGGTTGAGCTTGTTAATTTGTTTTCGGCCCGCAGGTGTCGTGTTAACATCCCTCGGCGGTCCAGACCAATTCGGATGTCACTTGGGAGCGATCTCTGTCCCGTTTCCTGTCCGACTGCGCGTCGGCGACAACTGGGCCGACTTGAAATCACTAGGTGAGTTTGGTGTGTTTAATTATATATTAATTACGGTGTGTTTTCAATCCTAATTTATTCGTATTTCAAGATATTCTATACTAAATCTTCTATACAAGACTGGAGTTTAAAATAAAATATACACAGTGCATTAGGTACAAATTTGCCGGCATGATTGGAGACTTCATTCAAATTAAAATCTCATTACATTATAATATAATATATAACATAATTTACAATATTTTTTAATTTAGATTTCTAAATTAAAATTTGTAAATTATGTTATTTGCCAGTTTCTTTGTTCATTAACTCTGTTTAATTATCCTGATGATGCTCGAAATTAAACGAGCAAAATATATTGATATATTATAAAAGGAGTTAGATATATGTATATGTATATGTATATATATATATATATATATATATATATATATATATATGTGTATATATATATATATATATATAAATATATATATATATATATATATATATATATATATATATATATACATATACATATATACATATTTGATTATTTGATTCATCATTTTATAATACAGCGTGATCTACTATCTCGGTGTCAAAACTCTTGACAGGTAAAAGCTAATATGATGTTAAGAAGATAACGTACGGAAAAGCCAAAATTAGCAATTGATAATTCGTGATACGAAATTAAAAATAATATATAAACATAATTCATATTCGCGTTACTTACCCTCATATTCACCAACGTTCTATAAATCTATCGATAGCTTTTGAACCCATAAGTATTGTTGTTATAGCAACAATACATACATTATCTAGAGAAGGTAGTTACTTTAGCGTCGATATATTGGAAACACTGAAAAATTAATGAAAATCCGTCATTAAAGCTTCAATCACAAGCGCTGTTCAAGATGTTGACATTTATTTTGACTATTTATGTCATAATGATATTTCATTACTTTCCGAATACATCACTGATGTCAAAATCCCAAAAGTCTAAAGTTTCAAAAAAGTCAGTAAAAAAAAAGTCAAAATAAGTTTTAAAAATATGTCAAAAATGCCAAAAAAGTAAAATATGGCAAAAAAAAATTAAAAATGTTAAAGTAAAAAGTCACGAAAATCTAAAATAACTAAAATCAAAGTAAAAAAGTGTAGTATTTGACTTTTTTTACTTTTTTTTACTCGTTAGTTGAAAAAGAATCGTAGGCCACCGCGATGTATATTTAAATAAAAAATGTACATTCGTTTCGCAAAAAAAAAATCGAATTGTAATTTTTGACTTTTCCTTACATATTTGTTAGCCACTAGCCGTCACTGTAGTAGATGTAAGTTTTAATCGAATGGTTACAAAACCACTACGAATACTAATATTCAACAAATAAGATATAATATCACAGCTAGTATTAAACAAGTCCCAATCGCTTATGTTTGCGCGCGTTATACTTGTCCGGGTGTCGGTAGGACATGTGTTTTCTAAGGGCGTCCCTGCTGCGCGATACGTGGGGGCAGGAGCTGCACGCGTGGTAGGTCTCCTCGTGGGTCTCCATGTGTACGCGTAGGTTGTACTGATTGCTCAGGTACTTGCCACAGACGAAACACTTGCAGGTTTCCGGCACATCGCGGTTTAATTTTGGAACTGGACTCTCTAAACACCAACAAAAAATAGTATATATGTAGAATTATTATCAAACATATATAAGTGGGAATCTATCTCTTAGCAATCTACATATCTAGATTACGTTCTAGATGCTAAGAGGTGGATTCACACTTATAGCCAGAGACGTGGGTTCGATTCCCACCGGAGGGTGAAATTTATATATATATATATAGAGATAGTGAAAAACTTCCAATGGGCCGTTTGTCGGGCTTGAAATTCTCTACAACTCTGCAATTTTAATCATCTTTGTAGCATCAAATATAAAAAAGTTATGCCCGAAAACCTGTAATTGACACCAAAATCACGTCTTTTTATCAGTTTTTTGTATTTTCCGGGAAAACGATAAGAGATACTGAAAAACTTCCAATGGGCCGTTTGTCGGGCTTGAAATTCTCTACAACTTTGCAATTTGAATCATCTTTGTAGCATCAAATATAAAAAAGTTATGCCTGAAAAACCTGTAATTGACACCAAAATCACGTCTTTTTATCAGTTTTTTGTATTTTCCGGGAAAACGATAAGAGATAGTGAAAAACTTCCAATGGGCCGTTTGTCGGGCGTGAAATTCTCTACAACTTTGCAATTTGAGTCATCTTTGTAGCATCAAATATAAAAAGGTTATGCCCGAAAAACCTGTAATTGACACCAAAATCACGTCTTTTTATCAGTTTTTTGTATTTTCCGGGAAAACGATAAGAGATAGTGAAAAACTTCCAATGGGCCGTTTGTCGGGCGTGAAATTCTCTACAACTTTGCAATTTGAATTATCTTTGTAGCATCAAATATAAAAAAGTTATACCCGAAAAACCTGTAATTGACACCAAAATCACGTCTTTTTATCAGTTTTTTGTATTTTCCGGGAAAACGATAAGAGATAGTGAAAAACTTCCAATGGGCCGTTTGTCGGGCTTGAAATTCTCTACAACTTTGCAATTTGAATCATCTTGGTAGCATCTAATATAAAAAAGTTATGCCCGAAAAACCTGTAATTGACACCAAAATCACGTCTTTTTATCAGTTTTTTGTATTTTCCGGGAAAACGATAAGAGATAGTGAAAAACTTCCAATGGGCCGTTTGTCGGGCTTGAAATTCTCTCCAACTCTGCAATTTTAATCATCTTTGTAGCATCAAATATAAAAAAGTTATGCCCGAAAAACCTGTAATTGACACCAAAATCACGTCTTTTTATCAGTTTTTTGTATTTTCCGGGAAAACGATAAGAGATAGTGAAAAACGTCCAATGGGCCGTTTGTCGGGCTTGAAATTCTCTTCAACTTTGCAATTTGAATCATCTTTGTAGCATCAAATATAAAAAGGTTATGCCCGAAAAACCTGTAATTGACACCAAAATCACGTCTTTTTATCAGTTTTTTGTATTTTCCGGGAAAACGATAAGAGATAGTGAAAAACTTCCAATGGGCCGTTTGTCGGGCTTGAAATTCTCTCCAACTCTGCAATTTTAATCATCTTTGTAGCATCAAATATAAAAAAGTTATGCCCGAAAAACCTGTAATTGACACCAAAATCACGTCTTTTTATCAGTTTTTTGTATTTTCCGGGAAAACGATAAGAGATACTGAAAAACTTCCAATGGGCCGTTTGTCGGGCTTGAAATTCTCTACAACTTTGCAATTTGAATTATCTTTGTAGCATCAAATATAAAAAAGTTATGTCTGAAAAACCGATAATTAACACCAAAATCACGTCTTTTTATCAGTTTTTTGTATTTTCCGGGAAAACGATAAGAGATAGTGAAAAACTTCCAATGGGCCGTTTGTCGGGCTTGAAATTCTCTCCAACTCTGCAATTTTAATCATCTTTGTAGCATAAAATATAAAAAAGTTATGCCCGAAAAACCTGTAATTGACACCAAAATCACGTCTTTTTATCAGTTTTTTGTATTTTCCGGGAAAACGTTAAGAGATAGTGAAAAACTTCCAATGGGCCGTTTGTCGGGCTTGAAATTCTCTTCAACTTTGCAATTTGAATTATCTTTGTAGCATCAAATATAAAAAGGTTATGCCCGAAAAACCTGTAATTGACACCAAAATCACGTCTTTTTATCAGTTTTTTGTATTTTCCGGGAAAACGATAAGAGGTACTGAAAAACTTCCAATGGGCCGTTTGTCGGGCTTGAAATTCTCTACAACTTTGCAATTTGAATCATCTTGGTAGCATCAAATATAAAAAAGTTATGCCCGAAAAACCTGTAATTGACACCAAAATCACGTCTTTTTATCAGTTTTTTGTATTTTCCGGGAAAACGATAAGAGATAGTGAAAAACTTCCAATGGACCGTTTGTCGGGCTTGAAATTCTCTACAACTTTGCAATTTGAATCATCTTTGTAGCATCAAATATAAAAAGGTTATGCCCGAAAAACCTGTAATTGACACCAAAATCACGTCTTTTTATCAGTTTTTTGTATTTTCCGGGAAAACGATAAGAGATAGTGAAAAACTTCCAATGGGCCGTTTGTCGGGCGTGAAATTCTCTATAACTTTGCAATTTGAATTATCTTTGTAGCATCAAATATAAAAAAGTTATGCCCGAAAAACCTGTAATTGACACCAAAATCACGTCTTTTTATCAGTTTTTTGTATTTTCCGGGAAAACGATAAGAGATACTGAAAAACTTCCAATGGGCCGTTTGTCGGGCTTGAAATTCTCTACAACTTTGCAATTTGAATCATCTTTGTAGCATCAAATATAAAAAGGTTATGCCCGAAAAACCTGTAATTGACACCAAAATCACGTCTTTTTATCAGTTTTTTGTATTTTCCGGGAAAACGATAAGAGATAGTGAAAAACTTCCAATGGGCCGTTTGTCGGGCGTGAAATTCTCTACAACTTTGCAATTTGAATCATCTTTGTAGCATCAAATATAAAAAAGTTATGCCCGAAAAACCTGTAATTGACACCAAAATCACGTCTTTTTATCAGTTTTTTGTATTTTCCGGGAAAACGATAAGAGATACTGAAAAACTTCCAATGGGCCGTTTGTCGGGCTTGAAATTCTCTACAACTTTGCAATTTGAATCATCTTTGTAGCATCAAATATAAAAAAGTTTTGCCCGAAAAACCTGTAATTGACACCAAAATCACGTCTTTTTATCCGTTTTTTGTATTTTCCGGAAAAACGATAAGAGATAGTGAAAAACTTCCAATGGGCCGTTTGTCGGGCGTGAAATTCTCTACAACTTTGCAATTTGAATCATCTTTGTAGCATCAAATATAAAAAAGTTATGCCCGAAAAACCTGTAATTGACACCAAAATCACGTCTTTTTATCAGTTTTTTGTATTTTCCGGGAAAACGATAAGAGATACTGAAAAACTTCCAATGGGCCGTTTGTCGGGCTTGAAATTCTCTACAACTTTGCAATTTGAATCATCTTTGTAGCATCAAATATAAAAAGGTTATGCCCGAAAAACCTGTAATTGACACCAAAATCACGTCTTTTTATCAGTTTTTTGTATTTTCCGGAAAAACGATAAGAGATAGTGAAAAACTTCCAATGGACCGTTTGTCGGGCTTGAAATTCTCTACAACTTTGCAATTTGAATCATCTTTGTAGCATCAAATATAAAAAGGTTATGCCCGAAAAACCTGTAATTGACACCGAAATCACGTCTTTTTATCAGTTTTTTGTATTTTCCGGGAAAACGATAAGAGATACTGAAAAACTTCCAATGGGCCGTTTGTCGGGCTTGAAATTCTCTACAACTTTGCAATTTGAATCATCTTAAAAAATCGGCCGTAATAAATGTCGTAATGAGCTCAGCGATGTGTTACACACTAAAGTGCCTTTCGTTTAACCACTCTGGGCTGGTACGGGCTTATTGTTTCTTGTTCTATTTGCCGCTTCCGATGCGCATAATTCTACCTCGGCCCTTACAACAGGCGGCGCACGACCGCAAGACCTAAGCATACTGCACGCCACGAGGGCGACTATCAATGATAAACCATGTTAAACGAAAGCGCCTTAACTGATTATGACCAATATCAATTTCGACTTGTTTGCTGGTTTTGCTTCGAAACTGCACGCATGCAAACTGTTGTTTACTTTGCTTACTTTACCATGGCATTCAGAACATTATGGGGGTACGATTCCTGATACCACTCGTTCCGAACGAGTGGTCAATTCACAATTTGAGTTTGTTCATTCATTCACGTTACTAGTGCTGTTTAACGCTAGTAAATTGAAATTCCATCATTCCAACTTAATTCGTATGCGTAGCGGACCAACGTTAACAACTTTCACCCCCCGTTTTCACCAACAATAGCTATTGAACCCATCAGTATTCGTTGTTATAGCAACTATAAATACATTATCTAGAAATGTAGTTACTTTAAATTCTCTCTATTGGAAACACTGAATAATTAAACAAAAGGTGTCATCAAAGTTACAATCACAAAGGCTATTCAAGGTTTCTGATATGTGTTTTGGCATATTGTGTCACAATGATGTTGTCAATTTATCCATTATATAGCTTATGGAACCTCTATGGCCGTATTCACCAACATCCCATAAATTTTATAAGTCTCATAAACTATTGAATGGAAATATTTACAACGTCATTGTGACAGAAAAGGCCAAAACAAATGTCAAACACCTTGAGTAGCGCTTGCAATTGGAGTTTTGAAGACACCTTTTGTTTTATTATTATTTATTATTCAGTGTCTCCAATAGAGAGAATCTAAAGTAACTACATTCCCTAGATAATGTATTATTGTTGCTATAACAACGAATACTTATGGTTTCAATAGCTATTCATAGATTTATGGAACGTCTGTGAATACGGGGGTCAATATTGGTGATTACGGGCATAACAGGAACGTTGTGTGAGGAATCGCAGCACTAAATCATTCCAATCGTTCTGAAATGATTGTGTTACTCTTTTCAGATACATAAGGAATCATATTCGTGATTGCAGTTCAACTTGTTTATATGGATATATAATAAAATATGTTTAGTTTAAGAATATATAATTTGTTTTAAATGATTTTTCTATTTATTTCTCTATAAAGATGTCCTACAATCACCAGGGGGTCTATTCTGTAAACTAGTCTGTTATTCATGGCAAGCAAATAAACAACTGTTGGTTTGTCCTTACCCTAACGCTAGTGTAATTCTGCCTATGTCAACAAGGCACCTTACACGGTCAGCCCTTAAGAGAACATGGTAAATATGTTTTGCCAACAAATTACAACCGTAAATACAACAAAAGGCCTTATGGGCTATTCACAATAAGCGCGGTGGTAGTGGTAAGGTAGCGGTAAGCAATATTTTGCATGGCTATAACAATTCAGACGTTCAGAATTGGGCAGTAATGCTATGCGATAATAATGGTAGATATAATTACCAATGTTCTGTCATAGTTTTACTGCGTTGCTATAAACACCCGCATTTTTATACATGTGTACAATTTCGCTTAAGTCCTGGTTTCCTAGCAAGCGGTGTCGATAAATACGGCCGTTTTTGACGTCATCTACACATTACAAGATACGTTTTAAGTACATGTAATTGAATAACTCACCAGATTCCAGTGTAGTTCATGACATTTTCCCAATACTTTGAAGTATATCGCTCTCTAGATTATCAGATTTATTTAAATATGCATAAAAAAATGTGTCACGTCAAAATGACGTGAAATACGGACGCTTTTGTCTACACCGCTTCTTAGGAAACCAAGGCTTTAAGCCTTTTTTGGGAAAATGTGATGAATTACACTGGAATCTGGTGAGTTATTCAATTACGTGTACTTAAAACGTATCTTGTAAAGTGTAAATAACATCAAAAAACGGCCGTTTTTATCGACACCGCTTGCTAGGAAACCAGGACTTTACCGCTACGCTACCCCTACGCTTATTGTGAATATTCCATTAGATTTTAACGATTCCTTCGCGATTATTACACGGTTGAGTGAAACTAGTTGTAATAGCAGTTATAACAATAAAATCACATCACAATATCTTTAATTAGATAAGCGAAAATTGCTTTGTGACATATGCTGTACTGGGATAGTACATTACTAGCCAGGTGGATATCGCGAATAGTTCAAAATTTCAAACCAAACAGGGATGGTAATATGCCAATAGTATTAAAAAATAAGCCACGCTAAATTTAAACTACAAACCGACATTTATAAACGCGCAGTGTCTGTATAGTATTGGATAGGGAAGGGAGTGCACACGTAAGCGACTTATTTACGGACCATTCGTGATTCTCGCCTGCGTCTGCGCCGCCTCCTCGCCACCACTCTCGTCCTTCACGTAATCAGCAGCGTCCATTTCCGCCAAACCGGCCACCCGCAAATGTCTCGCTGTAGCGAGCAGTTCCGGGATGCGCTCCCTATACACACAACACTCCCCCTTGTACATAAACGCGAGTATAGCGCGCACATCCTCCAGTTGCGCGTTGAGCAGGATAACAAACGGATTGTCCACCTGCGTCCTATCCGCCTCCTGCAGACACCAACAAAAAAAAAATAACGCAACAGCTATTTTCGTGCGCTGCGCTATTAATAGAACATACTTGAAATATCTGCATGAAGTACGGGCTGCAGCTCGCGAGCACGAGCCGGTGCGCCCGCAGGTGCTCCCCGTCCACGGAGAGGGTCACGTCGGCGAAGAGGCCATCGTCGAACATGCGCGGCAGCTGGTCGGCGATGGTGGGCGCGTGCCGGTGCCAGCGGAGCAGGAAGCGCTGGGGGTGGTGGGGCCGGCTCATCGCGACAAAACACTGGGCACTGGACGGCGCGGAGATTTCATTGTCCAGGCTACTCTTTTATCTATATTTAAATAGCTACTGTCCAGCTGGAGAAAAAATAAAACCGTGCTAAAAATGTACGGGCTCGAAATAATTTCCTAGGGCTCGGCCAAACACACAAGTTTTGTAATAAATTTATTATTAAAGCTTACATAGAACGGATTACAATTATAATTAATGGCATAACGTGGCGTCGATTTGGTTTAGTGACGGTATCATCATCTTCAGCTTGCGTCTGTACGCGGAGTCACTCGCTATTGGGTTCCTCTCGAGGTAGATTGTTGATAAACTATGTAGTTTGCCCAGTGATTGTACACTACTCCAATCTTTCACTTGGTTATCATTTACCTTTAACAAAAATTACAGTTTTATAAAGTTATTAAATAAGCCTGTGAGAATAAAAGTCATTTACAAGTTTATGAATAAATTGACTTCAAGTCTAACTGCGCACGTAGATTTACATAAATACCAGACTCATCTCCTTTTAAAAAGAATTCAAATGTGACTGTGGCATAAGTCACATTTAAATTGTTTTGAAAAGGAGAAGAGTTTGTGTTTGGTGTTATAATAATATAAATACCAATCCTTTTCAAAATAATTCAAATGTGACTGTGGCATAAGTATTTTGAAAAGGAGATGAGTTTGGTATTTATGTAAATCAATGTACACAGTTACAGATTATTTATGAATAAATTGATTTCAAGTCCTTTTAAAAAGAATTCAAATGTGACTGTGGCATAAGTCACATTTGAATTATTTTGAAAAGGATTGGTATTTATGTAAAGATTTACATAAACACCAAACACAAACTCTTCTCCTTTTCAAAACAATTCAAATGTGACTTATGCCACAGTCACATTTGAATTCTTTTTAAAATGAAAATAGTTTGTGTTTGGTATTGATGTAAGTCGACATATGCAGTTACAGACTTGGAAGTCTTTATTCATAAATAATCTGTAACTGCGTACATTGATTTACATAAATACCAAACTCATCTCCTTTTCAAAATACTTATGCCACAGTCACATTTGAATTATTTTGAAAAGGAGATGTGTTTGGTATTTATGTAAATTTCATTCTCACAGGATTAAATAAACATTTCCGAGAAATAATAATCTTACCCATAGTTCTTCCAGTTTTTTTAAATGCATTACATTATCAATAGTTTTCAATTGATTCTTAGCGACATCCAGTGTTTCTAAATTTTCATTTGTAGTTAGATTTTCAATCATTGTAATGCCGTTTTCTGACACGTACAGCTCGTTTAGCTCGGCTAGCGCTTCCATTCCTTCTAAACGCGTCAACCTATTGCTTTGTAGACTTAAACACGTCAAACATTTCAGGTTGTTCAAGTTTTCTATTTTATGTATCTTGTTTTTGCCCAAATAGAGGTACTGTAGGTTTGTTAGATGGTCCACATTGGTTATATCCTAGGGGAAAATTCATTATGTTTATTTTATCTTGACTCTTCATAAATAAACGTTATGAATTTAAAAACATAAACATATATTTTTATAGCTATTGGCACCTTTTGTTTAATTATTCAGTGTTTCCAATAGAGATAATCTAAAATAACTACATTCCCTAGATAATGTATTTATGGTTGCTATAACAACGAATACCCGTAAGTATTCGTTGTTATAGCAACCATACATTTATTATCTAAAAAATGTAGTTACTTTAGATTCTCTCTATTGGAAACACTGAATAATTCAATAGCTATTGATAGATTTATGTAACGTCGTTGAATATGGGGATAAGTTTCTCGATTTACCAGCGGTAAGGTAATACCAGAAACTTATCCCCATATTCACCGATGTTACATAAATCTATCAATAGCTATTGAATTATTCAGTGTTTCCAATAGAAAGAATCTAAAGTAACTACATTTTCTAGATAATGAATTTATGGTTGCTATAAGTACGAATATTTATGGGTATTCGTTGTTATAGCAACCATAAATACATTATCTAGAAAATGTAGTTACTTTAGATTCTCTCTATTGGAAACACTGAATAATTAAACAAAAGGTGTCAATCACAAGCTCTATTCAAGGTGTTTGACATTTGTTTTGGCATGTTTCGTGTTGGATTTGTTTCGTATTACTTTTAGTGATGCGTTAATTTCTTTGACCAGAGTGATTAGTATCATTTTTGTTTTCGGAAAAACAATGATAACGAATGTGATTCGTAAAACCTTTTGAAAAATTCCCTTCTGTACTAGGTATGTCATGTTAATTGATAGAATTGACAGTACTAATTTTGGACATGTGTAAACTGTTTTACCCCCATATTCACCGACGTTCCATAAATCTATCAATAGCTATTGAACCCATAAGTATTCGCTGTTATAGCAACCATAAATACATTATCTAGGGTATGTAGTTACTTTAGATTCTCTCTATTGGAAACACTGAATAATTAAACAAAAGGTACCATCAAAGCACCAATCGCAAGCGCTTTTCAAAATGTTTGACATTTGTTTTGGCATATTCTGTCACAATGACATTGTCAGTTTATCCATTCAATAGCTTATGGGACCTATAAAGTTTATGGGATGTTGGTGAATACGGGTATAAGGGACCTATAAAGTTTATTATGGGATTTTGGTGAATACGGGCATCAGAGGAGTGTAATTAATTACCCGTTATTTAACTTCACAGAAAAAACCTGATACATTTTGAAAGTGATTCGTCCATATCGGGGTTTGAACTCTTGCTTCCCAGTTCTCAGGGATTAGTCATTAGTTCTTGCATATTACCAACATTTCTGCAGATTTAAATTTATCGCTAATTCCCCACCCGATCGTGTCGTGCTGTCTAAGGCCCAATTCACACATAAGCGGCGTCGGGCGCAGGCGCGGTGTAGACGAGGCGCAGGCGCGACGTCGCGCAGGCGATTGTGATATCCATATGCAGTGAGGGGATGGACATTGCACCTTATGTTTACATAGAGGCGACGTGGAAGAGTTATGCCTCTCGCCTCTCGCTCTTAGGCGAAGAGGCGAAGACGCGGTGTCGGCTCTATATAAACATGTGGTGCAATGCACGCTTAGGTGACGAGGCGCGGGCATTTGCCTCGAGCCTCTCGCCGCGCTGGCACCGCGTCTTCGTCTCTTAGCCTAAGACACGGTAGGCGAAGAGGCGAAACTCTTCCACGCCACCTCTATGTAAACATAAGGTACAATGTCCACCCCTTCACTGCATATTTTTATCACAATCGCCTGTGCGACTTCGCGCATGCGCCTCGCCTACACCGCGCCTGCCCCCGACGCCGCTTATGTGTGAATTGGGCCTAATATACAATCCCGATTTTGTTCCTACGCAATGATATTAAAATAATATTCAAAGTTCGATGACGACAAATGTTTTCCTTTGACATTTGACTGTGTATATAAGACCTCGCATGTTCCTTCGACCGCATTGGTCAAAGGAACATACGAGGTCTTTTTGTATACAGTCCTTGGCCCTGACTGGGATTCGATTCCTAACACCACTCGATCCGAACGAATTAATGTTTATCATCTTATCCCCCAGCGGGCGGGGGGCAGAATACACCCGCTGCCTACTCAGCAGGTCGTAAGAGGCGACCAATGAGTAAAACGCATATTCCTGCTCTCTGTTTGTACGTCAGTGTTGACTGAAGGGTAAATTACCGGCATATTCGTGCTTTCCGTTGTTTACGATCGCGAATATTATATTTTAAATTAATTATTATAAAGTAAAAATGTTACTATTACTATATTAAGCATACAAGCAATTATATATTAAGCATCTAAGCAATTATAGCTAATAGTTTGTATCAAATATTCCACGGTATTAGTACATAGACAAAATAGTCCGCGACAAAATGGTCCCCCAAACAAAATAGTCTACGACAAAATAGCTACCCACCAACACACTTCACGTTCAAACTAATAAACTGAAATTTTTTATCTGACGGAAAAACGAAGAGCAGGAATATGAGCTTAACAGGTGTCTGTACACAGAATTTTCTGTTTATATATATATATATATATATATATATATATATATATATATATATATATATATAAATTACAGTCTTACTTACCCTAATTTTGTTATCACCCAGTTCTAGCAGCACCAGCTTGTCCAGTGCATTCAAATTCTCAATTTTTGAAATCTTATTGGATGATAGAAACAGCTTCTTCAGATTGACCAGCTTATCTAGTCCCTGTATTTTCTTGATACTATTGAATGAAATATCTAGTATTCTGTAAATTTCAAAATGGCCGATATTGAGATGTTTGGTACTAGAGGCGCCATCTTTTGATGATAGACCATAACATTCGATTTAATTGTATATAGTAACTACTACTACTATGTACTGTATTTATTACAATTCTGTAACTGGCTATCGACCTTCGTGTCCTTTTACCGTGTGTTAGTGTATGTGTATGTGATTAATATGACTTAGTATATCAGTATGATTAGCGGTTCGAGCCACGCCGCCTCTTATCGACTGTCCCATCCACAGAATCTGACTTCCAGTCGCTGGATTACAGGAGTGCGCTACGCTCCCAATCGATTAATATGACTTGCTACTTCAGGAAAATGTCCCCGAATTTTTTACTAACTATTCGCGATTCAAACGTTAACGATTTTCTTTAAAGTAGTAGGTAAACAGCTAATCTTTGTTATATATCAGCTGTATGCATTAAAATCATATGATTCCAGCCACTTCTACAATAATGCGCGATTGTTTATGTACTTTTAAGGTATAAATAGTATAACATTGGCTCTATAGTCATGTATAAGATGAAAAAACAAATGTTATGTAAACAAATTCCCTACTAAATGTAGTTCATTTCGTACCACCAGATTGAGTATCAGCCGGCTTGAATCGCCAATAGATAAGTAAAGAATGACATGTAGTGCCGCGTGTGAACTATATTCTGAACTATATAAACTACCCTACTATTTATATTCTTATACACTGTACATTCGTGTTTTTATTCATTAGTTTTCCCCGTTTTTGTTAACAATTTTTTACAGAGCAACACCACGTATCTCATTAAGAATTAAGCGACGATTTGTAGTATTGGATGATCTGTCAGACTTTGGTGGTGTTGCTCTAACCACGTATCTCAACTTTTCAGTTGGAAAACCACTTTTCAATGATTATTTCACTTATAGAAACCTGTTTATTCGTTTGTTTGTTTTAAACACTATGTACACAATTCAAAGCTATGTGTGCAAAAGTGGGGCGGGTGCCAATGTAGTGTAGGGAAATAGTGTAGTAAAGTTCAAGTCGTTTGAAATAGTCAACGAGCATAGTTTGGTTGGTGCCCCTATGCCCAATCACTATTTCAAGCAGCTTGAACTATGTACTACACTATTCTCCACCATCTTTTATGAATTAAATTTTAATTCATTAATAATATAGTTTGAAATATAAAAACTTGTAGGAAATAGTGTAGTGCAGAGTTCAACTAGCATAGTTTGGTTGGTGCCCCTATGCCCAATCACTATTTCAAGCAGCTTGAACTATGTACTACACTATTCTCCACCATTTTTAATGAATTAAATTAGAATTCATTAATAATATTGTTTGAAATATAAAAAACATGTAGGAAATAGTGTAGTAGTAGTTCAAGTCATTTGAAATAATGAACGAGAATAGTTTGATTGGTGTGAGATTACCCCAATGGTATGCAATACTAATTTTCGATGAAAAATTGTGATACGTGGTGTTGCTCTGTAAAGCCCTGGTTTCCTAGGAGAGCGGTCGCTTTAAAGCGGCCGCTTTTGACATCATACACACAGAACAAAAATCGTTTTAAGTATATGTAATTAAATAACTCACACTTTCATCGTAATTAATTACGTTTTTGGTGTACGTTGAGGTATTACTCTTTATGGGAAACCACATTCGTTTATATACACGTACAATTATTTTTGTGACGTAAAAATGACGTCAACCGCGGCCGCTTTTAAGCGACCGCTCTGCTAGGAAACGACGAAATGCTATTGACTCATACAAGCATAGCAATTATTATAGATTATAATTGAAATTGCAATTATTGCTTACTCTAAATTCACTAAAGCATCCAAATTCTCAATCTTCTTAATTTGGTTATCATACAACTCCAGCTCAATCAGTGTTGTGAGTGTACTGAGGTTCTCAATGGTTTTAATCAAATTCCATCTCAAGTACAACCTTTCAATATTGACCAGTGGCTCCAAATTTTGCAACTTGCCAATACGGCCATGATTCAAGTCTAATTCAGATGTTTCTGGATCAATTATAATGATATCATTCAGTGTGGGCCCATCCTGCTTCTCAGTTTCCTCATGGTGCTCGGGTTCAGGGTCTGAATGACTGGGAGAATCTAAATGGCATTAATACATATTTCTTGTATTTGATTTCTCGCAAAAAATATTGTGTAATACAAGTAGTTTATAATCACTCCTAAATGAATTCTGTTTCTATGAAATTTTCGTAAAAATGCAACGTTACAAAGTTATACGTTATAGTTATATATTTTTCAGATAAACTCACGTCTTTAGGTTACAGTTTACGAATAGGAAAGCATGACTATCGCGTAAAAAATTGTATTTTTCGAAAATGTCGGTATATATATATATATATATATATATGCAGAGTTTTTTGGCAAAAAAACATGCATGTAATCTTGATGTGCATCGAACGGTAATCATACCTAGTGATTTGAATAAAAATTGTTGCATATAATCTTGATGTGCATCGAATTATAATTATATGCAGAGATTTCGACAAAAAAATCAAGCATATAATCTTGATGTCCATCGAAATGTAATCATTGCAGAGTTTTTGACAAAAAAATCATACATGTAATCTTGATGTGCATCGAACGTTAATCATACGTAGTGATTTTAATAAAAATTGTTGCATATAATCTTGATGTGCATCGAAATATAATTATATGCAGACATTTTGACAAAAAAATCAAGCATTAATCTTGATGTGCATCAAAATGTAATCATTGCAGAATTTTTGACAGAAAAACATGCATGTAAACTTGATGTGCATCGAACGGTAATCATACGTAGTGATTTTAATAAAAATGCATGCATATAATCTTCATGTGCATCAAAATATAATTATATGCAGAGATTTTGACAAAAAAAATCAAGCATATAAACTTGATGTGCATCGAAATGTAATTATTGCAGAGTTTTTGACAGAAAAACATGCATGTAATCTTGATGTGCATCGAACGGTAATCATACGTAGTGATTTTAATAAAAATTCATGCATATAATCTTCATGTGCATCAAAATATAATTATATGCAGAGATTTTGACAAAAAAAAATCAAGCATATAAACTTGATGTGCATCGAAATGTAATTATTGCAGAGTTTTTGACAGAAAAACATGCATGTAATCTTGATGTGCATCGAATGTTAATCATACGTAGTTATTTTAATAAAAATTGTTGCATATAATCTTGATGTGCATCGAAATATAATTATATGCGGACATTTTGACAAAAAAAATCAAGCATTAATCTTGATGTGCATCGAAATGTAATCATTGCAGAGTTTTTGACAGAAAAACATGCATGTAATCTTGATGTGCATCGAACGGTAATCATACGTAGTGATTTTAATTAAAATTGTTGCATATAATTTTGATGTGCATCGAAATATAATTATATGCAGAGATTTTGAAAAAAAATCAAGCATATAATCTTGATGTCCATTGAAATGTAATCATTGCAGAGTTTTTGACAAAAAATCATGCATCTAATCTTGATGTGCATCGAACGTTAATCATACGTAGTGATTTTAATAAAAATTGTTGCATATAATCTTGATGTGCATCGAAATATAATTATATGCAGAGATTTTGAAAAAAAAATCAAGCATATAATCTTGATGTGCATCGAAATGTAATCATTGGTGAGTTTTTAGACAAAAAGCTTGCATGTAATCTTGATGTGCATCGAACGGTAATCATACGTAGTGATTTTTAATAAAAAATGTTACATATAATATTGATGTGCATCAAATAATCATTATATGCAGAGATTTTGACAAAAAAATCAAGCATTAATCTTGATGTGCATCGAAATGTAATCATTGCAGAGTTTATATTTTGCTCTAATTCTAGATAGATCGTCCCAGGACTTATCTACAAATTCCAAATACTTACAGCCGTTTTCCCGCAATTTAGTTTACACACGTACACACAGACATTTTCGAACTATTCGATTTTTTCGCGGCAAACTTACTTTTCTATTCAGAATGTATGTGTGTGTGTGTGTGTGTGTGTTTGTGTGTGTGAACAAAATTGCAGGAAAACGTCTGTATGTATTTCAAAATTGGTTGTGGAAACGCGGTGAGGCGATCGACCAAGAATTCTGAGGGCTAATCTCAGATTTTGCTCTAAATCTCGATAGATCGCCCCCAGGACGTTTCCACAAATTCCAAATACATACAGCCGTTTTCCCGCAAATTAGTTTACAAACATACACACGGACATTTTTGAAAAATTCGCATTTTTTCGCAATTATACTTTCCTATTCAGAGAGTAATAATTACATACAATTTGATTCAATAATGTCTGTGTGTATGTGTGAACAAAATTGCGGGAAATCGTCTGTATGATTAGAAAATTGGTTGTAGAAACACGGTGGGGTGATCTATCAAGAATTCTGATAGTTAATTTCAGATTTTGCTCTAATTCTCGGTAGATCGCCCCCAGGACGTTGCCACAAATTCCAAATACATACAGCCGTTTTCCCGCAATTTAGTTTACACACATACACACAGACATTTTTGAAATATTCGAGTATTTCGCGGCAAACTTACTTTCAGAATGTATGTGTATGTGTGTGTGAACAAAATTGCAGGAACACGTTTGTATGTATTTCAAAATTGATGGTAGAAACGTGGTGGGGCGATCGATCAAGAATTCTGAGGGCTCATCTCAGATTTTGCTCTAATTCTCGATAGATCGCCCCAGGACGTTTCCTCAAATTCCTAATACATACAGTCGTTATCCCGCAATTTAGTTTACACACGTACACACAGAAATTTATGAAATATAGCATATATCTACTAACACATTCATAATATATGTACTGACATAAAATCATAAATACTATTGTCATATATATTATAAATTATAATAATTAAAGGAGATTATTTTGAACAATGTATCCTCACAAAATAAGAATATATACTTATAATCTAAATCTATATAATTTTGCTTACATTATTGTAACATAAACACAATATAATGAAAATGATTCCTTTAAACATAATATCTTATGTTATTTCATCATAAAACAAATTTTAGTTATATTTCCTCAAAATTGAACATGATTCTTGCAGGAAATGAATCAAATTATGTCTTTTATTAACAAATTTAAGTATTATAATGAAATATTCTTATTTTGTGAGCATTTTGGCATGTTAAATAAACAGTTTCAAATAGAAAATTGAAATTATGAATTATATGAATCATTACCTGCCATTATGATTCACTTGCGGCGTATTCGTGAAATTGACTAATTGCACTTTTGACATCAAAATATTAACCTACAATTGGTTATACGTCAATAAGGGAGTAGTTTTTAATGGTGTCTATAATTTGGTAAGGGCACTTGATTTGTAGATGGCGCTTAAATTATAGTTGCTCTGCTTGGCAACACTGTCTCTATACTTACATCCTTGCACGGTGTAATTTCTTTCGGTTGCCTAACTTAATTTACTAGCATCACTTATTAAGACAGAGGGAGCATAAACGTATTCAACATGTAGTACAAGAGACAAAACGCGCACGAGTATGCAACTTTAGAAACTATGGTCCAATGTTTGAAATGTCCATTAAGGTCGTTTTAGACAAGACAATTTCTTAGCTCAAAAGTTGTTTAAGAAATGAATTCGTATATCATCCTCCCATACAATTTGTCCTTGACAAATAGAACGCGTTATATTTTCTATTCGATCTACGATCCAACTCAATATTTCAAATTTGCTGTATGATACGAGACAATTTAGATTGTCTCGCATCTTGACTAACTTTTAAGTCAAAAAATTATTTTGTCTAAATTGACCTTAAGAAGAAAATCCGAAGTACCCGAACCCTATATATTTCATTTCTTATTTTATCTTCTCTCGTCCTGCTTTCAATTCAAAATATGCTTTCCAGCAAATTGCTACAAAAACCTATTTTTTGTATGAAAATCATAGCACTATTAAAAAAACAATTTAGATCTAATAATTTTTTAATAATAACATATAAATTAAATATAAATATAATAAAGGTCGATTATAAATATATGGAAAGAGGTTTTTGTTTGAACTAAGTTCTTTGGTACAACATCGGAATGCTTAAATGATTAGTTGCCTTAGAGGGGCGGCCCTATTCGAGTCTACACATCTATAATACTGTCATGTTTCTTGCTATCTTGAGCGGAATCCTTGAGTTTCTCCTGCATCTGTCGCAGCATATCCTGCATGCGACGTATCTATAAACAAAGTGTCATTAATAATTACGATTATTGCAAAGTTGTGTGTAAATTATAATACTATAATATTGCAAAGTTGTGTGTAAATTATAATACTATAATACTATAATAAAGTTCATACCTCCTCGTCTTTCTCTAGCAGTAGCCTGTCAGTCTCGGAAATATCAGGATCGTATGGCGCTGAGTCTCTTTTTAATTTCCTATAATTGTATAATATAACACTGATTACCAAGTATGCTTAGTATATATGCTTATTACCAAGTATGCTTAGTATATATGCTTATTACCAAGTAATAATGCTACCAGACAATAAATCATGACCGGCTACCAAAAAATAAATCATGACCGTCATCGAATAACATTAAGAATTTTTTTTAGTCCATCAAATGAAATGATTGAAAATTTGTATTAGTAGACTCCACTCAAAAATTAATATTTTCAAATTTTGATTATGGATGAAAATAATTTCGAATACATTATGATCACTAAGTATATGGCTACCAAAAAATAAATCATGACCGTCATCGAATAACATTAAGTATTTTTTTAGTCCATGAAATGAAATGATTCAAAATTTGTATTAGCAGACTCCACTCAAAAATTAATATTTCCAAATTTTGATTATGAATGAAAATAATTTCAAATATATTATGATCACCAAGTATATGGCTACCAAAAAATAAATCATGACCGTCATCGAATAACATTAAGAATTTTTTTTAGTCCATCAAATGAAATGATTCAAAATTTGTATAAGTAGACTCCGCTCAAAAATTAATATTTTCAAATTTTGATTATGGATGAAAATAATTTCGAATACATTATGACCACCAAGTATATGGCTATCTGAAAATAAATTATGACCGTCATCAAATAGCATTCAGTATTTTTTTAGTTTATTAAATAAAATGATTCTAAATTTGTATTAGTAAACTTCACTCAAAAATTAATATATCCAAATTTTGATTATGGATGGAAATAATTTCGAATACATTATGACCACCAAATCTACGGCTATCAGGAAATAAATCATGACTGTCATCGAATAAGATTAAGTATTTTTTTTAGTTCAACAAAAAAAATTATTCAAGATTTGTATTAGTAGACTCCATTAAAAAATTAATATATTTCTAAATTTTGATTAGTGATGGAAATAATTTCGAATACAAGCAATATATTGTTCTATCCATTAAATGCCATACTAAAAAAATTCAATTTAATTTTTTGGAAGTATTAGAGAAGAAATTGTCACAATTTATGTTAAATGTTGTACAGTAAGTCGCCAATAAAGAACTATTATTATTATATTATATTAATATTTAAAGCCGCTGAGCACCGCGTTAATATGTTTATATTTTAAATAACAGCAAAAAATTGGTTTTTGTAGCAATTAAATCTCACCCTCTCTCTCTAAAGGCATGCTGTGATATTTGGGAAATGCACTGCGCCCTGAAATTCTCGTAATGGACATCCTCGGTCACGTCCTTCAAATCCTGCATGTGTGTCGAAATTAGCATAGTGCGGAGTTTAATGAAGTCGCTGTGTTTTGGGTTTTCGACTGCAAATATTAAATATAATTCTAAATAATATCATTTAAAACTGAAATTCCAATATTTATAACACTAAGTAACGTAACTTTATTTCTGTCTTGTTTGATCTTGTTAGTGTAGCCCAGCTAGTGAGGATGAATTCACAAAATCTCTAGAGGTTTATATATACCTCATTAGTGTAACCCAGATAGTGAGGATGAATTCACACCTGTTATCTGGCTTTTATTGAGATCAGACGGTTAGGTCTATTTACTCATATCTTGTATTTTGATGGTTTCAGTTCTGGTTGATTATTCGCTTTTAAGCCCTCTTTGAAATGATGAGTTCAGTGGATGTTTTCAAGGCCTTTAATCCTCAATCGGTAGTATGAATTCACAAAACCTCCAGTGGTTTATATACAAAGTAGAGCAACTTTCTTTTAAAAGAGATAGTTTAATGCCATCTGGTGGAACTAACAAAATTGACAATGCACATGGTATGCATTGTTAATTTTGTTAGTTCCGCCAGATGGCATTGAACTTTTTCTATAGAGAAATCAAGACCCTACGTGGTGCAATTGGTTATATATATATATATATATATATATATATATATATATATATATATATATATATATATATATATATGAGGTGCTTTCGTTAACATTACTAGTCGCCCCATAACGTGCTGTATAACTCTCAAGTTTTGAGGTCGTGCACTGGGACAAGGTAGAATTGTACGCATCGGGAGCGGCTTGTATGACAAATAGAACAAAAGACAATACGCGCGGAGCAACACACAGTGTTAAACGAAATCACCTCATATATGTACCTCTTAGCAATCTACACATCTAAATTACGATCTTTTTAGTATCAGCTATGGTACTATAAACGTGTATTTACCATCAACAACGCCCCAAGGATACTGCCGCCCTCGCACTTTCTTCCCAGCTACCTCCAACGTAGTATTGCTTCCAACAACCGCAAACGGTATACTCGCCTTCATCTCGCGATCCTGCTCCTTGAAATCCTCATCCTCATCGCTGCCGCATTCAGGAAACTCGTACATCTAAAATACTCACTGTTATTCATTCTTTATTATTGCTTTAACAGTCAAACCTGAATATCATTATCCCTAATATCATT